>JBBDGP010000816.1:600000-1047500 GCA_037952835.1 Lithobates septentrionalis | reverse complement strand
AACTAAAGTATATGATATCAAGGATTTCATTACATGTGGTACGGTGGGGGTGGTCTATTTACTTATTTGCCCTTGTGGGTTGCAGTATGTTGGGAGGACCACCCGTGCTCTCAACATCAGAATAGGGGAGCATTTGAATAATATTAGGAGAGGCTTCATAGGACACAGTGTGTCAAGACATTTTAGAACCCACCAACAATAGAAAGACAGCTTTATTGAAGGTGGTAGCAATAGAAAAATACACCCCCCACTGGAGAGGAAGCAATATGAGAAGGTTTATTTCCCGTTATGAAACTAGATGGATATACGAGTTCCAGAGTTACAATCCTCTGGGACTCCATGTGGAATGGGATATCAACTGCTACATTGATAACAGATGATTAATATTTAAAGTCTTCCAACTAAGATCAAATTTTTGCATCCCTATATATAATTTCTCAAGATGACCATTTGAAAAAAATTTTAACAGAAAGTTTTTTTATTGAAAATAAGATATCACAAGATTTTTTCTAATATTGCTATTAATTATAACTTCTATGAGATAAAATAAGCTCCATGATAATTACATGTTTAGTGAATGATGGGTCATCGTGGTTAAACTGCTGCATAACCTTAGGATGAAACTGCTCACGAAATAAGTGTCAGACATTGATTTGATTTTTTTCAAGATCTTGGGACACAATAATCATGTATATTTATATATATAAAGAACAGGAAATGCAAATCAAAGATGGTATTGATAGTAATAGTTTTGAGTAGATATATACTTTCAGAAGTACATGTATACATGCTCTCTAAAAGGTATATTTTGAAAAATATATAAGCTCTTTGTGTAAAGAGTATATATATATTTTTTTATATAAAATAATTTTTATTATATAATTTAAATTTTTTAAAAATTTTTCTTCCCTGTCTGTCCCTTTATATTGGATAAGAAAAGACGGTATTCTTCAAAATATATTGAGTGCTTTTTTAAAACCATTTGAGAAGAAAAGTAACTGTGTGCTGAATGACAACGGGTTGGGAGCATTTAAATGTTACTTCCGGTGTCTCTCCTGCCCTATGAGTATATAAACGTGATGTGCTTGAGTCAAGTTATGTCTCCGTTCCCAGTGGGTGCCTGTTATGGGGAAACGCGTCGGGTGGAGCTAGAGGCTGTGACGCCATCACGTTTTTTCTTTCCCCCATGCAGTCAGTCGTTTTGTTCCTCTGCTGTGTGTGTGATATTTTTCAGCTAAGTTTTTATCCGGTTCCTGTTTGCTGTGCTATTTGAATTTTTTGATTTGCAGTTCCTAGTGTGCTGTGTGGCATTGCTGTGACCATTTGCTATGTAATTTTTTAAGTGACTTTTAAAAAGACTTTTAAATAAACCAATGTTACATGTCTGCACTATGGAGTCTCCCTCGTTTTTTTTCCATTGAGGGGTCTGTTTTCTGTGGATGATCCAGGGGAGATAATTAACCCCCCCCCACTCTCCGCGGTTGTGGAAATCAGTGATTGAAACACGAGAGAAAGTGCCTGCTTGCTGATCGGTAGAAGTGGATGAGGACATCTCCCTTGATCGCTATCCAGGTGGCAATCACTGAGGCCGGCAGGCTAATGCAACAAGCCCATTAGATCTCTTTGATTTGAGATCCATCTGATCCGGTAAGCGGGTAATTTTATCATATGTAACGGGAGGATCATCGTTTTATCCAATATTAGAAGATGTGTGATTCATCATCGACATAATAAATCTCTATGGGGACTTTTTTTGTTTAATACACAGGATAATCAACAGGAGTTTTACCTTTGATTTCAATTTAAAGTCGTCACTTATTGATGTATTTTTTAGTAGCACGAGGTTGATGTGTGGAGTGGGTGTTACATAGTTGCAGGTTATAAATTAGCAACATAGTGGTTTATATCACATTAGCACATTTGTAGGTGGATACATTAGGAAATATAGAGATTTTTTTGTATATTCTCTGTTTTGACAACAATGTTTGAAGCATATTGATATTCTTAAGATTGGATACATCATTTTTTTCACTTATCGTTTTCACTCAATTTTTAATATGTATAACTGCCGTCACGTTTAAAGTGTGGAAAACATGTTTTTTTGGTTTATATACATTGTATCACTACATACTTTGTTTGGATGCGCGCTTGTCATTTTATATGAATCAACAATCAGGACCAAGTTGGTTGCATTTCAGAGGGAATTTCAAATGTGCAATTAAAGGATGCGAATATTGTCGCTACATTAAAAAAGGTAAATGTGTGAAGTCTGGTACTAATGGTAAAACTTTTGATATTTCATCTTTCATTAATTGTGTAGCAATAACTCACGGTGGAGCTGCTGATTTAAAGCGGGCTGTTTCCGTCACCTTTTTACCTGTAGTTTCACCAATACCAGAATTAGAGTCCACGTTGAACTTATCATCTAACAATGTAGGCACCAGTCACTTTAATACTTTTCCAATGCTTTAATGGGAGATAACTGGAAGAAGTAGCAGGAAAGAGCTAGAAGAAGAGTTGCAGGGAAGTTCAAATACGTTTTCTTGGTGTAGCACTAAGGAATTGAAATCTCAGGGATGAATGTGTCTTCAGTTCAGGATTAAATCTTTGCCCGCCCAGATAGGCCTCTCTCACTAACCTAGCAGCCGAAGCGCAGCACGACTTGGATAGAACAAACTGTACGATCCTCTGCCACAGGATGTATTAGTTTTAAATGAACAGCAACACAGTACCAGAACCTTTAAGCTGACCGGTCAGTACTATGTGGTAGGTTAACTTAAGATGCGTCCTCCAATTGAGTCACCAGGCCCCTCTCCAGACCAGCGCTTCGCATGATGCTTCCAAGATGGGTCCTCCCCTGGATTCTTCTCAATTGTCCAGCTTTATCCCGCAGGACAAACAGCACAGGGCCATCTCTGCAACAGTTGTAGTAGGCCCCAGACAGACTTCTGGGCCCACCCACACGCTGCAGCAACGCAGTCCTCCGGCCCGGAGAACCACGAGGTAGGACTCCTATCACATACCTGTCGGCCAGGAGGGCCAGCAGGTGGAAAGAAAAGACCCAGAAACATGGCGTCTGTCCTCTAAATACCGCCTCCCAGAATGCACTGCAGGGGACAACCCCCGACGAGTTACCCCTGAGAAAGAAGAGCACTCAACACACCTCAGTCTGTTACTTTCCAGCTCCGGTCTGTAGTGACACCGACATCTACAGGCGACGGAGTGGAACCGCACGCAACACATCCAAGGCTGGAACAGAAGCTAATCTAACCATAGACTAAATCTGAACCATGTACAGAACAGACGACCCACTAAATCCACAAGCGTCAGACTAAAAATCTACCAGCGCTACAATTGTAACACCCAATACTTTATATATGTGATCACTTATGAAACCTGCCACGTTCAATAAGTGGGTCGCACTACACGGCGACTGAAGGATCACTTATATGACATTAAGAAAAATAAGTCTACTAATGTGGCTAAACACTGGAATCTTGTCCATTTTAAGGATGTTTCCAGCCTTTCCATTCAACGCATAGAGAGGGTCACCACTTCTATAAGAGGAGGAAACAGATTCAGAATACTTTGCAAGTGCGAAGTGTTCTGGATATTCTCCTTACACACGAGAATACCTTCGGGGTTAAACTTCTAGTGGGATGTCTCACACTATTACGATTGACCCTGCGTTTTGATTTATTTTTCTTTTCTTTTATCTCTTTTAGCCAGATTCCCCCTCGTTGGAGCTATTAATTTGGGTATGACTGGTTTCAGCCTTAGTAATCAGATTTTTCACGATCGCATGGTGTATGAACATTGACCTGGATCACCCTTGTTTTCCATTAACTTGATATGGTTCGGGTGTCACTGGTTCTAGTTTTAACAATCAGATTTTTCATGATTGCATGGTGTATGACCACTGACTCGGATTAACTCTGCTTTTCACCAATTTGATATGGATAAGACTTTTTTCTGGAGTCATTTATTAGTTGCCATTGGCCATGCAATAGAAAAATCTGTGTAAGTGTCTATATGCTATGCAGCTGCATATAACTTCCAATCCAATCCGGGGGTCAAAAGGAGAAAAAGAATGCAGACTGCCCCATACTATTTCCAAAAAAGAAATTAGAAAGTTCTCACCCAGCCGCAGCTAATGTCCTGCATTTGCCAGAAGGGGGTACTGTCGCTCTTCTTTCACAACGTACTTATGTCATGCCTCGTTCAGCTGGCAGTCCTGTATCCTGGGCTTCAAGGGCTCCCGGTCCTTCCGACTTCCACCAGAGATCATTCCATCAAGGGTTGAGGGGAGTGTAGACAAAGATCTCTCACACCACCGCCGCCATCTCCGTCATCGCCTCTGCTGCTACTGCTGGAAACTCCTAAGGCTGCAACACGCCCAGCGGGCCCGCTCGACCCCCCCCCGCTCTCCACAGGGAGAGAGACTCCAGGCTCCGGAGGTTCAGAAGCACACCGCCCTCAGCGCAGCACCGCCGACGCATCCATGAGTCCCTCCTGCCTGGGGAGGAGGTAAACCTGAGAGGGGAGCGAGGAGTTTAGGAAGCTAGGGGAGAGATTGCTCACACGCTCTCACTCCAGCATCTACAACCGGTCACGCCCCCCAGAACTCAGACGTTGGACAGTTCCCCTACTTCAGCTTTTACAGGAAAAGGAAATCTCTTACAGATGGTCATTCCCCCTGAAACTGAACTTTTCCTACAAAAATAGAAGCTGCAGCTTCTCTGCATTCACAGAAGGGGAACGTGTTCTGCTTCAGCTTGGTCTGATCCCGCAAGAACCATCCTCGTCGCAGGCGAGCAAAGGGGCCCCATCCTCCACAAAGAGACCCACACCAGTCCGCTACAACCCTCCTGTCTGAAACAAAACTCCAAGAGATCGAAGGAAAACCTCCCTACGTGACTCTCGACCCTCTCCAACAGATCAGGGCTCTGATCTAGGTTGTTGCCGCTTAATCCTCGCCTGCGGTGGAAGTCCACCGGTTTTCCCTTTTGACACATAAAGTCTGGTTTTGTATCTTATCTACATTGTCTGTTTCTCTGGTCTACAAGTCTAGATATGAGTGACCAACTGGGACTTCTTTTAATAAGATCTGTCTCTCTCCTTTATCAATTGTTCCCCTACCTTGGCTTCTGGGACAATTCGCTAGGCCCAGGTGCCTCAGGGGGAGGGGGACTGCGATTCGCCGATGTGGACAGTGGTCCCCCGAGACAAAGGGTTTTACTTGCTTTCGCCAAAAACCGGGGCTCGAGGTCACCCAGACTCCCGGCTGTTTTGTATGGGGGTCCGGGAAGGCCTGGTGCACCGGGGGGAATTTGATTTGCTATTTTCATAGTTACAAAGGTTTGTTACGTTATTTGAATGCTCTGTCACACGTTCATTATAGACTCTCATGATGTCATCAGTCAGCGAGTACCGAGGTGCTGGGGCTGTGGTGGACCCAGTGCGCCTTCTTTAGAGTCCAAGTGTACCTGAGGTGCCCTTGGACTCTCTCCAGTGCCCCTGTAGTAGCGGCATTCCGGTCCAATTGGACATAGGGGTAGGAACGACCAGTCCCTCCTACCTTTGGGGGTGGGTGGGGTCAGGGGACCCCAAAGATCATTCATTTCAATCCGCTCTTATGATTACTAATTGTATGTTGCTATTATTCCAATGTTTACCATTCTTGCTTCTTTTCATCCCTTTCTTCCCCCCTTCTTTCTATCCCCCCAAATACTGATAAAGGCTCTCTCGGGCTCCACAGAGACTTCTGGATCCACGTCCCAGGTCCGAGCAAGAGGTACACCCTGCCCGCTGGGCTTCTTTACGAATTCTCCCCACCGGGCAAAGGTAAGAATCAGATTGTTTGGGTAGCCATCTCCCCTCTGAACTATGGCTAGTACACAAGACCATTCCCGTTCCCTCAAAATAATTTCACACAACACGCAGGGTCTCAACTCTCCCATCAAACGTAGGAAAATCTTTCAATCCTATCGCTCTATGCATGCTGACATCCTGCTGTTACAAGAAACACACTTCCCGGTTACCTACAAACCCACATTTCTCCATCAGCACTATCCCCAATTTTTCTTGGCCTCAGCTGAAAATAAAACTAAGGGAGTAGCTATTTGTTTTGCTAAACATATAAATATTTCCCAGGCAGAGACAATAGTGGACCCCCAGATCAGCAAACAGGAAAACTAAATCAAAGCGTCCATCTAAACAAAGCGCTAAAATAGCAAACCACCTGCATGAAGAAGGGCTGATAGACATCTGGATGGAAGCCAACCCACACAAAAAAAGTTATACTCACTACTCAGCTCCTCACAACTCCTTTGCCAGGATAGACCACATCTTCTCTCGCTCCCACTCTATTCCACTTATTATAGGCTCTAAGATAATAGATTCCCCATTGTCTGACCACGCGATGGTTTCCGTGATTACCCAGAAAGCGGGTGGCCCAAGGGGACCCCCCCGATGGCGCCTGCAGGAGTCACTACTTAGTAATCTGATCCAGTGCATGGTTCTGGAATCAGCCAATAAAGACTATTTCCGTATCAATCAGACAAAGTGTCCCCCTCCACAGTGTGGGCAGCGCACAAATCGGTTATCAGGGGGCATATCATTCAAATAACCTCCAAACTCAAAGCTGAACATAAAGCGGAAGTGCTCAAACTTACGGCAGACTACCGTTCCTTAGCGAAAGCACACAAGAATCACCCCACTCCCGAGTCTCTAAAGACCCTTGACAAGTCACGAGCCCTCCTCAACCTGACACTGACGACCGCTGCAGAAAAACATCTGAGGTGGACTGGGGCCAAATTCCCAAACTGACCGGATTGGATCCAGACTAGCTGTGAAACTCAGTCCTAAACAACGCTCTTTAGCTTTTCCCAAAATAAAGATGACTTCAGGGAACTTAACTCAGAATCCAACAAAGATAATGGAAGCATTCTCACAATTCTACTCTGATCTATACAAACCTATAACCCCCCCCCCCCCCAACAGCAACGAGACCAGTTCTTTGAAAATATTTCCCTGCCCACCCTATCAAAGGAACATGGGGAGCTCATGGAGAGCCCGTTCTCCATGGAAGAGATTTTAGACACTATCCGTTCCCTTAAAACTGGCTCTGCCCCTGGCCCAGATGGTTTTTCCACTGGTTATTACAGAAAGTTTGGCCCCTGCTTGGCCCCTCACTTAGCAAGGTTTTTCAACTTCCTCCGGGATGCAGCCCCCCTGGGATCTGATCTCAACTCCGCTTACATTTCAGTAATCCCGAAGCCGGATAAAGACACTAGTGAACTGGGTAACTATAGGCCTATTTCGCTTATATACAACAATATTAAAATAATGACCAAGATTCTGGCGAACAGGGTTGCAAGCTTTATATCCGCCTATATTTATAGAGATCAGGTGGGCTTCATCCCTGGAAGACAGGGACCGGATCAGATACGCAGAAATATAGACATTATCTCCCTTCTCAAATCAAAGTGGTATAAGGGCTCCCCTCAAAATGAAATCCTTCTCTCAATTGACTTACATAAGGACTTTGACTCTGTAGACTGGGATCACCTAACTGACATTTTACAGAGATGGGGTTTTGGCCCTTACTTCCTGAATCTAATTAAGTCCTTTTATTTGACCCCGTCAGCGCAGGTACGTCTCACGGGCAGGTATTCGGAATTGTTCACTATCGGACGGGGTACCAGCCAGGGCTGACCTCTATCTCCTCTCCTCTTTGCAGTGGCCATCGAGACTTTGGCAGTTGCGATCAGAACCAACCCTGATGTTAAGGGGGAGAGGTGCGGTGATCAAGAGCATAAGTGTGCATTATATGCAGACGACCTTCTCCTCTGTCACATCCCCTCTTACATCAACCCCTATGATATATAAAATCTTTTAGTACAGTTTCGGGCCTGCAGGTCAACATGTCCAAATCGATAGCTTTAAATATCACGGTCCCACAGGAACTGCTCAAACAACTCTCTACCAACTTTGACTTCTCTTGGGCTACGACTGAAATCCCATATTTAGGCATCAAAATAACACCAGATATAAATAGTCTTTTTAGAGCTAATCATCCCCCAATGCTACTCAAATGCAGAGGTGACTTGGAGAGGTGGACGAAGTGTGGTCTATCCTGGCTTGGCAGAATTCACGCAGTGAAGATGACTCTTTTCCCCCATCTCTTATATTTATTCCGCTCTCTCCCAATCCCGATAAAGAAAAAAGTCCTTGGCAAATTCCAATCGGAGATTGTCCGATTTGTTTGGGGTCAAAAGGGGTATAGATGTCCCTCTAGTATTCTCTATCATCTAAAAACCAGAGTGGGTTGGGCTTGCCTAATCTATGGGGATACTATCAGGCGGCACAATTGTCCCAAATTTCAGTGGTCTTCTCGAACGGCCCGAATCCTGAATGGCTCTCGATGGAGAGATACGCCATCCCGCTATATATCATCGACTATATTCTTTGGTGCAATCCAAAACTTAGGCCAGCCATTATGTCCCCCACCCTTTCTCATTCAATGGCCCTGTGCTCCAGGCTTTTTTCACAACATAATCTGATTTCACCCATGAAACCGTTAGCTCATTTGTTCCATAACGTTGATTTTGCACCGGGGATGTCCATTAAAGCGCTCCAATGGTTGACGGACAAAGGTCTTTGCAGGACCGGTCACTTTCTCTCCCCCAGGGGCCTGATCACGTTGACACACTGCAGGAAGAAACCGAGGAATTCAGATTCTCCGAAATCTCCCACTATCTACACTCAATTTGGTTAAATAAACAGGAACCCCCCACGATAACTCCCTATGAACATTGGTGCTCCAATACAGAGGTTCAGAGGGGAGGGATATCCTTGATCTGTACTGCACTAATGTCACCCTCAGACAAACCAGCTTATGCTCGGGCCTGGGAGGAGGACACGGACAGCTCCTGGACTACACAGGATTGATTCAGCGGATTCAAACGCGCGTATAAAGGTATCCTTAACATTTCCCTTATTGAAACCAGCGTAAAGGTAATGACTCGATGGTACTATGTCCCCGCTCGACTGACGGTCATCTTTCCAGGGACCTCCCCACTATGTTTTAGAGGGTGCGAGCTGGAGGGTATGATGATACATACATGGTGGACTTGTCCGGGCATCAGATCCTACTGGCAGAAAGTATTCCGCACAGTTAGTACAATCACAAAGACAGTAATAGCCCCTAACCCCAATGTCGCTCTGCTAAATGGCAATATCGAGGTTCTTCCTAAATTCACACAGGTGCTGGTGTACTTCATCCTTTTAGGGGTAAAAGTTACCATCGCCAAAGCCTGGAAAAAACCCAATGTCTCCTTCCAGGGGTCCAAGAGGAAAGTCTCTTGGATCATGGCACAAGAACAAATTGTGGCAAAGCTAAATGACAAATTTGGGAAATTTTATTTGGGCCACATACTGCAACATTCCCCTACTTCCGGGAGTATTGCAGGGACCTATGAGAGCACAGAATCCACATTGAACCTACCCCTCTTCTATTCTTTCCCCTTTCACACCTTTCTCTCTTTCTCTGCCTGGGACTCTCTGGTCTCATACACCTTTTCAGTTTAGCCAGTTTTACATCGGAATATGGAGGGGATATTGAGGCAGTAACTGTAATGACTCTACGGGCCTAGATAACCTGAATATATCACAAGAGTAGAGCACATTATCTACTTACTGAGAGTATGGGGTCGGGTGTCCGGATACACTCATCAGGGAGCTGGCGGAGGCCTCGGGGAGGTAACAGGAGGGTGACTCCCAGGGGGTAATACGCACTTCCACAGAGAGTTCCTGCAGGGGTGGGGTGCGTGGGGCCTTAGGGAATAGTCAGCTGTCATCAGTCAAGTAATTGTTATTCCTCCCTTCTACAATTCTCTTGGAGGCGAGGGGTTCGAACTGGATCTGGCGATCTTGGTGTCAGTGGTAAGCTCTGGAATTGGATCCGGATTGCTAAGCCTCTCCTCAAAGCTTCCTTGATATTCCTGCTCCCTGTACTTGCTGCTCACATACAGCTGGTCATTGCAATGGTCTGCTTCAAACGCCTCTCCCTCTCCACCTGCCAACTGAAGTTGTAGTGGTTATGTTTTTTCTTTCTCTTGAATGGCTTTTTGACTTATGGAATGTTATGCATACTGTTTATTATCCTGTCTGAAAACTTTTCAATAAAAATGATTTAAATAAAAAAAAAAAAAAAAAGTGTTTGGGGACCCGGGTCCTGCTCCAGGGGACATGTATCAATGCAAAAAAAGTTTTAAAAACAGACTTTTTTTGGGGAGCAGTGATTTTAATAATGCTTAAAGTGAAACAATAAAAATGAAATATTCCTTTAAATATCGTGCTTGGGGGATGTCTATAGTATGCCTGTAAAGTGGCGCAGTTTTCCTGTGTTTAGAACAGTACTGCAGAAAAATAACATTTCTAAAAGAAAAAAGTAATTTAAAACTGATCGCGGCTTTAATGAATTGTCGGGTACCAAAAATATAGATACAACTCATTGAAAAAAACAGCATGGGTCCCCCCCCAGTCCATTACCAGGCCCTTTGGGTCTGGTATGAATATTAAGGGGAACCCCAAACCAAAAATTAAAAAAAAAATTGTGTGGGGGTCCCCCAAATTTATACCAGGTCCTCCAGGTCTGGTATGGAAATTAAGGGGATCTCTGCACCAAATTTAAAAAAATGGCGTAGGTGTCCCCCCAAAATCCATACCAGACCCTTATCGGAGCACGCAACCTGGCAGGCCGCAGGAAAAGAGGGGGTTGAGAGTGCCCCCCCTCCTGAACCGTACCAGGCCACATGCCCTCAACATGGGGAGGGTGCTTTGGAGTTGCCACCCAAAGCACCTTGTACCCATGTTGATGGGGACAAGGGCCTCATCCCTACAACACTTGCCCAGTGGTTATGGGGGTATGTGGGCGCCCCCCCTGATGCCTCGTGACATCAGATGAAGGCGGGATCAACTATTGATGTTATTAAGTGGCCCCGCCCTCAGCTATATAAGAGCTGTCACCAAGAAGAAGTGACACTCGGCGCTCCCCCATGGAGGCGGAGCTGTTGCGTTTTTTTTTCCTTTTTTTGGCTCGTCGGTGGCATGATAGAAGATGAATGGACATTGCGGGACATTTTATTTTTTATCTTTTAATAAAGGACTTGTCCCTAAGTGTCTCCTGTCTTTTTTACTATATTTGGCACTTTCTTTTGTGAAATGATAGGGGTACAATGTACCCCTTACCAATTTACATGGGGGGTGGGATCTGGGGGTCTTCCAGATTCCGATAAGCCCCCCGCCCGCATAACCTCCACAACCCCCAGGCAAGGGTTGTGGGGATGAGGCCCTTGTCCCCATTAACATAGAAGAATGTGTGGAATGTTGATATATCAAACCTATAGTGACCAACACATTTCCAGACAGGTACAACACAATACCGCTTTATGTAAATTCTGTTGTCTGCACATGACATTGAGTCGAAGCGAACAAATGCATGTAGTGCCAAGACAAGGTCACTCAAAGTGTACATTGCAATTTTGGGAATCAGTGCGGTGCGTCGCACCGATTCGGACGGTGCCATTGCTGGCAATAGCCACCTATTTGGCAATGCGATTTGACAAGTCAAATTGCATGCCAAATCACATCAATGTGAACCTGGGCTAAACCTCCATCTGGAATCTGAGCAAAGCACATATATCTGTAGTGTTTACTTATCTCTCTCCAAAGCTCTAAGTGTCGTTTCTCTCTGGTGCTTTGTTTCTCTTTTATCAGCATGTGTCACTTCTAGACATGTGTGGTTCAGTTCATTCTAAATCAAAATTCTGAAAACTTTTTCATTATTCAGAAATTTGCATGTATCCGAATTTATGAATTACAATAATAAGGAATTTAAACGAATTGAAAATAACGAAACAAAATTTCAGACAAATTCTAATTCTAATCGTTATCAAATTTGAATTTCTGAAGAGAATAAAATAGAATAGAAAATAAAGGAATAGAATAGAAAATAATATAACAGAATATAAAAGAATAGAATAGAAAATAAAATAATAAAATAAAATAGAGTAAATCAGAACAGATTACAAATAAAAGAATAGAAAAACATAGAATAGAATAGAAAAGAATAGAGTAAAACAGAACAAAATAGAATAGAGAATAAAAGAACCAAATAAAATAAAAAATAAAGGAATAGAATAGAAAAAAACAATAGAATATCATAGAATAGAAATAATATAATCATCTTCCTAAATTTGAATGTGAATATTAAAAAAAATAGAATAGAAAGGAATAGATTTGAAAAAAACAATAGAATAGAATGAATATAACAATATAACCATTTTCTGAAATTCAAATTTCGAAAAGAATATAAAAAGAATAGAAAAGAAAATTATAGAATATATCCATCTTCCAAAATTTGAATTTCTAACAGAATAAATTTGATTTTGAATGAAATTCGATTCGAATTCAAATGGAATTTGAGTTTGAATCAATTAAAATTTTCCCAATTCGGTCGAATTGAGTTCAATTTGACCAAATTCGGAAATTTTGAATTGATTTGAATTTGAATTAACAAAATGAATTCCGAAAATTAATTAAACAAATTTAACCAAACAAATTTATGTAAATAATGAATCAAAACAAAACATTTTTTTTTGTTCTACACATGTCTAGTCACTTCTCAATAGTTTTCCCTACACATGAGATACATCTTTAAGTAGCTCAGCAGACAACTTGTCTATTCAGAACACAGTTCTTCTGCTGTATGGAGGGGGAGTGTGTTTCTTTCTCCCAATCAGCTCTCACACATTGTAACCGCAGCCTCTCTGCCCTTCCTTTGTGATACTAATGCCCCATACACACGGTCAGATTTTCCGATGGAAAATGTCCGTTCGGAGCGTGTTGTCGGAAATTCCGACCGTGTGTGGGCTCGGATTTTCCGACACACAAAGTTGGAGAGCAGGAGATAAAATTTTCCGACAACAAAATCCGTTGTCGGAAATTCCGATCGTGTGTACACAAATCCGACGGACAAAGTGCCACGCATGCTCAGAATAAATAAAGAGATGAAAGCTATTGGCCACTGCCCCGTTTATAGTCCCGACGTACGTGTTTTACGCCACTGCGTTTAGAACGATCGGATTTTCCGACAACTTTGTGCGACCGTGTGTAGACAAAACAAGTTTGAGCCAACATCCGTAGGAAAAAATCCTAGGATTTTGTTGTCGGAATGTCCGAACAAAGTCCGACTGTGTGTACGCCCTATAACAGATGAAGAAAGATTTTAACACTTTTCTGCCCTTTTGAAGGGATGTAGAGGAGAGAAGACTGCAGATAAATAAGTAAAACATATGGAAGAGGATTTGTTTAACCACTAGGAGTCCGCGCTATAGCCGAAAGACGGCTACAGCGCGGACTCCAATTGCTGGGAGGGCATCCCTGGATGTCCTCCTGTTTACTTCCGCGATGCGCGTGCCCATCGGGGAAGTTCTGTGTTGGCCGTGTCCCTTGGACACAGCCAATCACAGATCGTGCTAAATGGCCAATCACATCGGCCATTTAGCACTCGAGCTGAGTGTCCAATTAGAGTTGATCTCATATATGCTCCCTCCTCACACAGAGGCAGCATCAGTGTAGGGAAAAAAAAAGGGAAAAATGCCCACAGTACCTGCCAGTGCCATCTGTCCCCAGTGCCATCTGTCATCAGTGCCACATCAGTATCATGTGTCATCAGTGCAACCTATTAGTGCCATCTGTCATCAGTGCCACATCAGTATCATGTGTCATCAGTGCAACCTACTAGTGCCATCTGTCATCAGTGCCAGGTATTAGTGCCATCTGTCATCAGTGCCACATATTAGTGCCATCTGTCATCAGTGCCACATCAGTGTCACATGTCATCAGTGCCACATATTAGTGCCATCTGTCATCAGTGCCACATTAGTGTCATGTGTCATCAGTGCCACATATTAGTGCCATCTCTCATCAGTGTCACGTGTCATCAGTGCCATGTGTCAGTGCCATCTGTCATCAGTGTCACCTGTCAGTGTCACGTGCCATCTGTTATCAGTGTCACCAGTGCCACGTATCAGTACCATCTGTCATCAGTGTCACATGTCATCAGTGCCACGTATTAGTGCCATCTGTCATCAGTGCCACGTATTAGTGCCATCTGTCATCAGTGCCACGTATTAGTGCCATCTGTCATCAGTGCCACGTGTTAGTGCCACGTGTCATCAGTGCTATGTATTAGTGCCATCTGTCATCAGTGTTAGGTGTCATCAGTGCCACGTATTAGTGCCATCTGTCATCAGTGTCACGTGTCATCAGTGCCATGTATTAGTGCCATCTGTCATTAGTGCCACATCAGTGTCACGTGTCATTGTCCTGGTGCTCCAGGGCCTTCAAAAGTGTACTAGGTAGTCAGATGTGTATTTTTATGTCCCTAAAACCCTTGACAGTGCTCCCTGCATGTTGGGCCTCTCTGTGTGGCCAGGCTGTGAAAAAGTCCACACATGTGATATCGTAATACTCAGGAGGAGTAGCAGAATGAATTTTGGGGTGTCATTTGTGGTATACACATGCCATGTGAGAGACATAACCTATTACAATGATTACAATTTTGTGGAAAAAAAAAATCTCCATTTTGCAAAGAATTGTGGGAAAAAATTAGAACATCAAAAACCTCACCATGCATCTTATGCCGCGTACACACGAGCGGACTTTACGGCGGACTTTGCCCGGCGGACTTTTCGACGTACTTTCCGACGGACTTTCTGAATGAACGGACTTGCCTACACACAATCCACCAAAGTCCGTCGAATTCGTACGTGATGACGTACGACCGGACTAAAACAAGGAAGTTCATAGCCAGTAGCCAATAGCTGCCCTAGCGTGGCTTTTTGTCCGTCGAACTAGCATACAGACGGCGGACTTTTCGACCGGACTCGATTTCAACGGATAAATTTTAAACAAGTTTCAAATCTAAGTCCGTCCAACTTTTGAGCAAACAAAGTCCGCTGGAGCCCACACACATCGAATTGTCCGACGAAATCCAGTCCGTCGGGCAAAGTCCGCCGTAAAGTCCGCTCGTGTGTACGCGGCATAACTAAATACCTTGGAATATCTACTTTCAAAAAAAGGGTCATTTGGGGGGTATTTGTACTTTCCTGGCTTGTTTGGGTCGCAAGAAATGAGATAGGCCTCAGTACATCAGGTGTGATCAATTTTTTATGATTTGCACCACAGCATGTAGACTCTCTAACTTTCACACAGACCAAATAATATCCACTAATTTGGGATATTTTTAACAAAGCTATGTAGCGGTATAAATTGTGGCCAAAATTTATGAAGAAAAATTAATAATTTGCAATATTTTACCACAGAAACTAAGAAAAATGCATTTTTTTTCAAAATTTTCGTTCTTTTTTCATTTATAGCGCAAAAAATAAAAAACCCAGAGGTGATTAAATACCACCAAAAGAAAGTTCTATTACAGTATTACATGACTGAGTATTTGTCATTCAAAGTGTGAGAGCACTGAAAGCTGAAAATTGGTCTGGCCATGAGGGGGGTTTAAGTGCCCAGTTGTCAAGTGGTTAATCTCTGTGTATCACCTGAGACTGTTCACTTCACTGGGTATATTAAGGGTTTACAAACACTTTAATGTCAGAGGGTGGTGGGCAGGTTTCTGATCATTTGATAACCTGGCTGCCACAGTGATCACGTGATCGTAAATAGTGACTGGGAGCTGTTGGTGACAGCTCAGCCACAGCACTGGGGGGCACAGAGTGAGTTCACTCCCAACACAAAACAGCATTGCCAGGAGTACATCTGAATACGGCAGCCCGGCATTAACTTGTTCAGATCCGTGCTATAGCCGAATGACGGCTACAGCACAGACCTGCTATGCCAGGAGGACGTCCATAGTGCCCGAGCGGCCTGTGCACCAACTGCAGGGCGCGCACGGCGCGCTCTGTGATCAGCGAGTCTATGAGATCGGAGTAAGGGGTCGATCCCGACCCCTTACCATGTGATCAGCTGTCAGCCAATGATCATGTGATGTAAACAGAGCTGGTAATCAGCTATTTTTTCTCCTCGCACTGACAGCGTGAGAGGGACATCACTGCCGCCAGCTCCTCAGTGCCACCTGCCAGTGCCACCTAATTGTATATGACAGTGCCACTCATCAGTGCCCACAGTGCCACCCATCAGTGCCCACAGTGCCACCCATCAGTGCCCACAGTGCCACCTATCAGTGCCCACAATCAGTGCCTCATCAACAGTGCTGCATATCAGTGTCACCTATCAGTGCCCATCAGTGTCACCGACCAGTGCCCATCAGTGCCATCTATTAGTGGTACCTATCAGTGCCCATCAGTGCCACCCATCAGGGCCCATCAGTGCCATCTTATCAGTGGCCATCAGTGCCGCCTTATCTGTACCCATCAGTACAGCCTTATCTGTCCCCATCAGTGCCGCCTTATCTGTGCTTATCAGTGCCGCCTTAACTGTGCTTATCAGTGCCACCTTAACTGTGCCTATCGGTGCCCATCAGTGCAGCTTATCAGTGCCCACAAGTGCAGCCTATCAGTGCCCACCAGTGCCGCCTCATCAGCGCATATCAATGAAGGAGAAAAATTACCTGTTTGCAAAATTTTATAACAAACTATGAAACATGATTTTTTTTTTCAAAATTTTCCATCTTTTTTTGTTTGTTTAGCAAAAAATAAAAATCCCAGCTGTGAATAAATACCACCAAAAGAAAGCTCTATTTGTGTGAAAAAAAAGGATAAAAATTTAATTTGGGTACAGTGTTGTATGACCGCGCAATTGTCATTCAAAGTTCGTCAGCGCTGAAAGCTGAAAATTGGTCTGGGCAGGAGGGGGGTTTAAGTGCCCAGTAAGCAAGTGGGTAACCACTTCAGCCCCAGAAGGATTTACCCCCTTCCTGACCAGAGCACTTTTTACAATTTGGCACTGCGTCGCTTTAACTGCTAATTGCGCAGTCATGCAATGCTGTACCCAAACGAAATTTGCGTCCTTTTCTTCTCAGAAATAGAGCTTTCTTTTGATGGTATTTGATCACCTCTGCGGTTTTTATTTTTTGCGCTATAAATGGAAAAAGACCAAAAATTTTGAAAAAGAATGATATTTTCTACTTTTTGTTATAAAAAAAATCCAATAAACTCAATTTTAGTCATACATTTAGGCCAAAATGTATTCGGCCACATGTCTTTGGTAAAAAAAATGTCAATAAGCGTATATTTATTGGTTTGCGCAAAAGTTATAGTGTCTACAAGCTAGGGTACATTTTCTGGAATTTACACAGCTTTTAGTTTATGACTGCCTATGTCATTTCTTGAGGTGCTAAAATGGCAGGGCAGTACAACCCCCCCCCCCAAATTACCCCATTTTGGAAAGTAGACACCCCAAGGAAATTGCTGAGAGGCATGTTGAGCCCATTGAATATTAATTTTTTTTGTCCCAAGTGATTGAATAATGACAAAAAAAAAATTACAAAAAGTTGTCACTAAATGATATATTGCTCACACAGGCCATGGGCATATGTGGAATTGCACCACAAAATACATTCAGCTGCTTCTCCTGAGTACGGAGATACCACATGTGTGGGACTTTTTGGGAGCCTAGCCGCGTACGGGGCCCCGAAAACCAATCACCGCCTTCAAGGTTTCTAAGGACGTAAATTTTTGATTTCACTCCTCTCTACCTATCACAGTTTTGAAGGCCATAAAATGCCCAGATGGCACAAGCCCCCCCAAAGGACCCCATTTTGGAAAGTAGACACCCCAAGCTATTTTCTGAGAGGCATGTTGAGTCCATGGAATATTTTATATTTTGACACAAGTTGCGGGAATGTGACAAATCTTTTTTTTGCACAAAGTTGTCACTAAATGATATATTGCTCACACAGGCCATGGGCATATGTGGAATTGCACCCCAAAATACATTTAGATTTCTAAGGGTGTAAATTTTTGATTTCACTCTTCACTGCCTATCACAGTTTCGGAGGCCATGGAATGCCCAGGTGGCACAACCCCCCCCCCCAAATGACCCCATTTTGGAAAGTAGACACCCCAAGCTATTTGCTGAGAGGCATGGTGAGTATTTTGCAGCTCTCATTTGTTTTTGAAAATGAAGAAAGACAAGAAAAAACTTTTTTTTTTCTTTTTTCAATTTTCAAAACTTTGTGACAAAAAGTGAGGTCTGCAAAATACTCACTATACCTCTCAGCAAATAGCTTGGGGTGTCTACTTTCCAAAATAGGGTAATTTGGGGGGGTTTTGTGCCACCTGGGCATTCCATGGCCCCCAAAACTATGATAGGCAGTGAAGAGTGAAATCAAAAATTTACGCCCTTAGAAAGCCTGAAACCGGTGCTTGGTTTTCGGGGTCCCGTACGCGGCTAGGCTCCCAAAAAGTCTCACACATATGGTATCTCCGTACTCAGGAGAAGCAACAGAATGTATTTTGGGGTGTAATTTTACATATTCCCATGGCATGTTTGAGCAATATATCATTTAGGGACAACTTTGTGCATAAAAAAAAATTTGTCTCTTTCCCGCAACTTGTGTCACAATATAAAATATTCCATGGACTCGACATGCCTCTCAGCAAATAGCTTGGGGTGTCTACTTTCCAAAATGGGGTCATTTGGGGGGGGGGTTTGAACTTTCCTGGCATTTTATGCACAACATTTAGAAGCTTATGTCACACATCAACCACTCTTCTAACCACTTGAAGATAAAGCCCTTTCTGACACTTTTTGTTTACATGAAAAAAATATTTTTTTTTGCAAGAAAAATGCTTTGAACCCCCAAACATTATATATTTTTTTAAAGCAAATGCCCTTCAGATTAAAATGGTGGGTGTTTCATTTATTTTTTTCACACAGTATTTGCGCAGCGATTTTTCAAACGCATTTTTTGGGGAAAAACCACACTTTTTTAAATTTTAATGCACTAAAACACACTATATTGCCCAAATGTTTGATGAAATAAAAAAGATGATCTTAGGCCGAGTACATGGATACCAAACATGACATGCTTTACAATTGCGCACAAACGTGCAGTGGCAACAAAATAAATACATTTTTAAAAGCCTTTAAAAGCCTTTACAGGTTACCACTTTAGATTTACAGAGGAGGTCTACTGCTAAAATTACTGCCCTCGATCTGACCTTCACGGTGATACCTCACATGCATGGTGCAATTGCTGTTTACATTTGACACCAGACCGACGCTTGCGTTTGCCTTAGCGCGAGAGCAGGGGGGGACAGGGGTGCTTTTTTTTTTTTTTTCTTTATTATTTTTTTGCTTTTTTATCTTATTTTTAAACTGTTCCTTTCATTTTTTTTTTAATCGTTTTTATTGTTATTTTGGGGAATGTAAATATCCCCTATGATAGCAATCGGTAGTGACAGGTACTCTTTTTTGAAAAAATTGGGGTCTATTAGACCCTAGATCTCTCCTCTGCCCTCAAAGCATCTGACCACACCAAGATCGGTGTGATAAAATGCTTTCCCAATTTCCCAATGGCGCTGTTTACATCCGGCGAAATCTAAGTCATGAAATGCTCGTATCTTCCGGTTTCTTAGGCCATAGAGATGTTTGGAGCCACTCTGGTCTCTGATCAGCTCTATGGTCAGCTGGCTGAATCACCGGCTGCATTCTCAGGTTCCCTGTTGAGACAGGAGAGCCAGAGAAAAACACGGAAGATGGTGGGGGGGCATTCCCTCCCACTGCTTGTAAAAGCAGTCTAGAGGCTAATTAGCCGCTATTATTGCTTTTACATGAAAGCCGACCGCTGGCTGAAAAGAATGATACCAAGATGATACCTAAACCTGCAGGCATCATTCTGGTATAACCACTCAAAGTCGTGAATGGCGTACCCGAAGACAAAAAAATGGTTAACAATAAAACAGAGTAAACGGTAAAGTATAAAAAATTGCATGCCTGAAAAGCAAACATGATAAAACATAATAACAATAAAACATTGAAGAATAGAACACAGTAAAAAAAGAGCAGCACAATAGAGAGAGAATAGAGAGAGAGAGAACAATAAAACGACAACTATTTTTTTTTATTATATATATATATACAGTGGCTTGCGAAAGTATTCGGCCCCCTTGAACTTTTCAACCTTTTGCCACATTTCAGGCTTCAAACATAAAGATATAAAATTTTATTTTTTTGTGAAGAATCACCAACAAGTGGGACACAATTGTGAAGTGGAACGAAATCTATTGGATATTTTAAACTTTTTTAGCAATTAAAAAACTGAAAAGTGGTGCGTGCAAAATTATTCGGCCCCTTTACTTTCAGTGCAGAAAACTCACTCCAGAAGTTCAGCAAGGATCTCTGAATGATCCAATGTTGTCCTAAATGACTGATGGTGATAAATAGAATCCACCTGTGTGTAATCAAGTCTCTGTATAAATGCACCTGCTCTGTGATAGTCTCAGGGTTCTGTTGAAAGCGCAGAGAGCATCATGAAGACCAAGGAACACACCAGGCAGGTCCGTAATACTGTTGTGGAGAAGTTTAAAGCCGGATTTGGATACAAAAAGATTTCCCAAGCTTTAAACATCCCAAGGAGCACTGTGCAAGCAATCATTTTGAAATGGAAGGAGTATCAGACCACTGCAAATCTACCAAGACCTGGCTGTCCCTCTAAACTTTCAGCTCAGACAAGGAGAAGACTGATCAGAGATGCAGCCAAGAGGCCCATGATCACTCTGGATGAACTGCAGAGAACTACAGCTGAGGTGGGAGAGTCTGTCCATAGGACAACAATCAGTCGTACACTGCACAAATCTGGCCTTTATGGAAGAGTGGCAAGAAGAAAGCCATTTCTCAAAGATATCCATAAAAAGTCTCGTCTAAAGTTTGCCACAAGCCACCTGGGAGACACACCAAACATGTGGAAGAAGGTGCTCTGGTCCGATGAAACCAAAATCTAACTTTTTGGCCACAATGCAAAACGATATGTTTGGCGTAAAAGCAACACAGCTCATCACACTCAACACACCATCCCCACCGTCAAACATGGTGGTGGCAGCATCATGGTTTGGGCTTGCTTTTCTTCAGCAGGGACAGGGAAGATGGTTAAAATTGAGGGGAAGATGGATGCAGCCAAATACAGGACCATTCTGGATGAAAAACTGTTGGAGTCTGCAAAAGACCTGAAACTGGGACGGAGATTTATCTTCCAACAAGACAATGATCCCAAACATACAGCAAAATCTACAAAGGAATGGTTCACAAATAAACGTATCCAGGTGTTAGAATGGCCAAGTCAAAGTCCAGACCTGAATCCAATCGAGAATCTGTGGAAAGAGCTGAAAACTGCTGTTCACAAACGCTCTCCATCCAACCTCACTGAGAGACATACCCCAAGCGACTTGCAGCTGTAATCGCAGCAAAAGGTGGCTCTACAAAGTATTAACGCAAGGGGGCCGAAGAATTTTGCACGCCCCACTTTTCATTTTTTTATTAGTTAAAAAAGTTTCAAAAATCCAAAAGATTTCGTTCCACTTCACAATTGTGTCCCACTTGTTGGTGATTCTTCACAAAAAAAAAAAATTATATCTTTGTGTTTGAAGCCTGAAATGTGGCAAAAGGTTGAAAAGTTCAAGGGGGCCGAATACTTTCGCAAGCCACTATATATATATATATATATATATATATATATATATATATATATATATATATATATATATATATTTATTTTTTTTAATTTTTTTTTTACACTTTTTTTTGTAACTAACTTTTATAACTGTAACCGGTTCCAGGTTCGGGTCTCTCAAAATGCGATGGCATCTTGGGAGACCCTGTGAAAGTGTGCCTAGTGTGTGCAATGCTGTACCCTACGCTAATACTCAACTAGTGAATGGTAGCGTTCAAAACATTCACCAATGCAAAGACCAGGATTGTCAGGACAGGAGGGACAATAATAGCGGGTGTCACGCCTATATTCGCGCTTGCTGCAGACACAACATCTTTTTTGGGGGGGTTCATTGGGTAGGGGTACTCGGGAGGACATAAAGAAATGCCTCTCATGCAGCCGACTGCATTTGGTTGGGGATGTGAATGGGGGAAGTACGGGCGCTGCAGAAGTGCTGGGTTCCCAATTAGGATTAGCAAATGCAGCAGGAAGGGCATTATGGGCACGACGGGCCTGTTTGTCTTCTTCTTGGTGGCAGCGGGACACTACTTGTGCTTGCCACCTCACCAGCTTGAACTGCACTTATGGGACTCGCCACATCACCAAGTGTTACTGCAGTGCTGGTTTGACTATGACCGGGGTGTACTAGGCCGCTGGCGCTTGCCAGTTCACCAAAACGCTACAAAAAAACTGTTAGCGATCGCAGGGATCAGGCCTGACTCTGCGAACGCTGCAGTTATGCGTTTAGTGTTTTATGGTTCAATACGTTTTTATTGATTTTTTTCAACAGGTATGTAAACATAAAAAAAAAGAAAGCAAACAGAAGGAAAGAGTATAAACAGTGCCAGTTACCTGACAACAGGCCTCCTGGTATACAAATATTTCTTACAAATGCTGAAATAGTGCAATAGTGTACAAATACAAAGGTCACTATAAATAAAGCTTTACGTTAAACCCATAAACGAGTGTCTGTTGACATGTAAACATTAATTACCCGGGTCAGGGGTGCCCCTTTGGGAGCCTGCTGCACCTCGAGACTCAGGGAGTCTGGAAAACCAACTAAAACATAGATTGTCAAAAGTATAGATAGTGACAAGATTTCCGATCTCCATTTGAATAAAAGGAAATCTTATAGGTTGTGTTGCATCTAAAGGAGGATACAGAAGACATAGAAGAGGAAGAGAAGAAAAACAGAGTAGAAAAAGGAGGAGTGAGTGTAGAATAGAAGAATAGTAGGGAGGGAGGGGGGGGGGGGGAGGGGGAAGAGTCTATGGTCCGGTGAACGTGGAATTTTTAGCTCCTAAGTGGAGTTCTTAGCCAAGAGTCTCTGTTTGAGTTTGTCTGAGGTAGAGTAATTCCTCCAGATACTCCAGACAAAAGAAAACTTAGCTTGTTTGTCCAGGGCTTTGGCCTGCATTTCTTCCATGAGCATAAAATTGTTTACCTTACTTACCCATTCTATTAGAGAGGGGGATGTAGTGGTTTTCCAATGCCTGGGTATGAGTTGTCTACCTGCACTAACAAAAAATTTCAATAGACTGTTTTCCTGACGCCTTCATGGCAGCACACACTGGGTTGTGACCCCGCCTCCACAACCTGACAGGATTGGTTTAGCTATAAAAGTTGAAGAGAGAGAGACCCCCACCATTCTCTTTTTTATCCTCACCTGACAAGATGGATGAACATCGCAAGATCCCCTTACCGCATCACCCCAGCAGGTTCAAGCCTCTCCTGTTTGGAAGTCCCTCCTGTACAGTCTCTAAAGGAGCTTCTATGGAGGGAACCCCACTCTGGTGGTCTCAGGGGCAACACCAAGGATTAACTGGCACATAGTAAGCTTTAAAAAAGCTTCAATTATTGCAGCGGTCTCCACTTTTACTTTCCTCCTTTTCTCTATTACTTTCTCCCTTCTTTTTTCTCCCATGTATGTTTATCTGGTACCTGTAGTCCCACAGCGCTCTCGAGGCATCTATCATGGCGCCGCTCGTCTCGTCCCGCATTGCGCATGCGCGGTAGACACAGAGAGGGGACGTTTTGCCTTTTCTCCAGCTTCCAAGATGGCGCCGGAGCTATCACGATGCTTCTGCGCATGCGCGAAGCGTCATTTTTGCCGCGACGGCGGCGGGCTATTTAAAAAAGGACTCCAGGCTGAAAGACAGAAGATAGATGAAATCAACTTGTATTCTACTCGTTTTCTACCGCAATTCTGCTATCCTTATTCTTCCTTCTTCTGGATCCTGGTAAGCAATTTTAAATCCTCTCATCATTTAGGACCTTCTTAAAAAAAAAAAAAAAAAACCAGCAACTCTTTTTTTCTTGTCTTACATAGATATGTGTATATATATGTATATATTTGACTACCTCCTTAACCCCTTCCAGGCTTCTTCTGTTCCTGCCTGCCTTCCTCCTCTTTACTCATGGAGACCACTGCCCAAGCAGACCATCCACGACCAATAAGGTAAGGGGCTGTACGCATTCAGGGGTAAGTATTGAAGAGAGAGAAAAAAGAGAGCATATCTTCTGATAAGAATCCTTCTGACAGCCCTTCTAGGTCCAAATCAAAACGCAAAGAAAGATCAAGCCATACCTCAAGCAGAAGATCTCGCAGAAGCCGATCACGATCCTCATCCCGTCGTAGGCACTCACGCCGTAGTCATTCTCGCCGTGGTCACTCACGCCACAGCCGTTCCCGACGTAGTCGATCTCATCATAGAAGATCATCTTCATCACGTCACAGACGAAGCCAGCACACCCGTCCCGCAGCTAATTCCTGCTGGGTATGTGGCGCCACTGCTTTGCCAGATAAGCTAGTATGTCGCACGTGCTTCAATGAAGCCACAAAGGAAAGAGAATCGGACGTCAGGGAAGTAACCGAATTAATTCGGGAATCAGTGAGAGAATCCTTAATGGAGTCAACTACACCCCTGCCGACCAGGTCAGACCCAGGTACCTCCATGGCTCCTCCACGCTCAGCAACCGAGGCAGGGACAGAACCAGAGTCCCCTTCTGAGAACGAGGATCCAGAAGTACCAGCAGGTTTTGACTTCACTCTGGTCGAGCCCTTTGCAAAATCTGTCAAGGAAGCCATAGGTTGGGAAGAGCCTGAGGAAGCACCTCAGAGGACACGGAAATATTTTCCAAACCTGAAGAGGGATCCAGAAACCTTCCCTTTCATTGAGGAGTTGAATGATTTGATCAAGGATGAATGGGAAAGATCCGACAAGAGACCTAGCCTGAATAATAGACTAGCAAAGATGTATCCTTTAAAAGAACCTAAAGTCAACTCTTTAATTAACGCTCCAATTGTGGATGCCTCTTTAATGCGTCTGGCAAGGCATGTCACCCTTCCCATCGAAGACGCTGTCTCATTTCGTGACGTTCTGGATCGGAAGATCGATCTAGAACTTAAAAAGGCCTATTCCACAGCAGGAGGTGCTTGTAAACCAGCAGTCGCTACAGCAGCAGTTGGTAGAGCTATCTCGGGCTGGACTATGAATATCGAAAAATCTCTACAGGAAAAAGCAGACTTGGAGAAGGTAATTACATCCTTACAGGAACTCAAATTAGCAGGCGATTTTATCGCAAAAGCCTCCGTGGACATTATTAGGTGCTCAGCCCGGGCAATGTTAGCCTCGGTGATGGCAAGAAGAGCTCTATGGCTAAAACCCTGGATAGCCGACGCAGCATCCTAAACAAATTGGTGCAAGATTCCCTACGACGGTTCCAATCTCTTCGGTTCCAAATTAGATACGGCAATTTCTAAGGTGACGGGGGGAAAATCGGGCCTCATTCCCTCAGACAGGAGGCCCAAGAGATCAAGAGGCCCCACTTACAAGGGTAACCTTCCCGAAAGGTACAGAGAAGCAAAAACCTACAGACCGGGTAAAGAGTTTAAAAGGAACTGGAGGAACACACAGTCATCCTTCCTGAGGATGCGGAAAACCAAGGTCACTCCATCCAGTGAACAACAGAAGTCCTTTTGAAGGTACGCCCGCCCATCCCCCAAGGGTGGGCGCCAGACTCAGGAAGTTCACACAAATATGGTCAGAAAACATCAGAGACCCTTGGACCATTTCTACAATCAAGTTCGGTCACAAATGGAGATTCCTGAACAGGATTCCCAGGAACCACTTTCTGCCAACCAAACTCCCGTCCTCTCCAGCCAAAAGAGGGATCTTTCTGAGGTACATAACGGAATTAAAACAAAAGGAGGCAATTTTGGAAGTTCCGCTGTGTCAAAGAGGCAGAGGTTTCTATTCCCCTCTTTTTTTGGTGAAAAAGAAAATGGGAGATTTACGACCAGTACTGGACTTAAAGAGACTAAACAGGAACATCAAGTTGGAATCCTTCAAAATGGAAAGCCTACAGTCCATACTACTAGCAGTGAATCTAGAAGACTGGATGCTGTCCGTAGACTTATCAGACGCCTATCTTCACATTCCAATACATCCTGCCTTTCAAAGATTTCTACGATTTTCAATCAACCAACATCACTTTCAGTTCCAGTGCCTACCCTTCGGCATCTCGTCAGCTCCCAGGACCTTCACCAAAATTCTTCTACCCCTCATCGCGTATCTCAGGGAGAAAGGTCTAAGAGTACATCATTATCTAGACGATATACTTCTTCTAGCAGAAAGTCGACAAATCTTGATTCAGCACCGGGAGATCTTACTATCAACCCTGCAAGCTTTCGGTTGGCTAGTGAACTGGCAGAAAAGCAAACTTCAACCCACTCAGAAAATGGTTTTTCTAGGAGCAGAACTAGACACCATCCAGAACAGTGTACAGCTCCCTCAGGAGAAAATCAGGCCCCTCATTCAGAAGATTCAGAGGTTAATCTCCGTTACACACTTACCAGCCAGAGTATGTATGAGTATCCTGGGTTCCATGTCTGCGACTCTGCCCATGGTCCAGTGGTCCCAATGGCACACAAGGATCTTACAGAATTCCTTTCTCAGGCAGTGGGATGGAGTATCAATGCTTCAGGAGATCTACATACACAGGTATGTGAAGCAAGCAATGTGGTGGTGGACAAGATCCAGCAACCTCAAGAGGTACAAACCCATAATTCCTCCTCAGCCCGAGGTAGTCACTTCGGACGCCAGCCAGAAGGGATGGGGAGCACATTACCGGAATCTAGCGGCCCAAGGGCAATGGAAGTTTCAGGCTCATGGGGTAGTATCCAATATATTGGAACTCAGAGCAGCTTTTCAGGCACTTCGGTCCTTCACTCCTTACCTGGCGGGGAAGAATGTTGTGATCCAAATGGACAACCGAGTCGCTGTAGCATACATTCAGAGGCAAGGGGGTACAAGGAGTCGCTCGTTAATGCAGGAGGTACGCCCCATCATGGAGTGGGCTCAAGTGCACCTAATAGACCTGAAAGCGGTGTATGTCCCAGCAGCTCAGAACATGCTGGCCGACTATTTGAGCAGGGAAATTCTCTCAAACAACGAGTGGTCATTGAACCAACAGACCTTTTCCCTCCTTTCAAGAACTTGGGGAATACCAGAGATCGACCTAGCAGCTACACCTACAAACACCAAATGTCAGAGATTTCTATCAAGAGCAGCCTTCCCATCGGCCGAAGGAACGGATTGTCTAACCCATCCATGGAATTTCAAGCTGGGTTACATTTTTCCACCAGTACCCTTAATCGCGAGATTCCTGTCCAGGCTTCGGAAATCATCAGCCACAGTGATAGCTGTAATTCCTTTTTGGCCAAGGAGACCTTGGTTCACAACCCTATTACAACTCAGCCTACAGCAGCCGCTTACTCTCCCAGTAACATCGGACCTCCTGTCCCAGGGCCAATTCCTACACCCAGCTCCAGAGAAGTTACACTTGACAGCATGGAAGTTGAAAGGGCTCGGCTGATAGAGCAAGGATGCTCGCAGCAGGTTATTGCTACTCTTTTACAGGCTAGGAAAAGCACCACCAACAAAACTTACTCTCAAGTCTGGAATAGATTTTGTTCACTGGCCCAGCAAAAAAATTGGAATCCAGTATCACCAGAGCCACCGCAAGTTCTAGAATTCCTTCAGTTGGGTATTACTAAAGGACTAAGCTCAAGTACCCTTAAGGTCCAGGTTTCTGCTCTTTCGGCTAAAACAGGCATTAAATGGGCCCTACACCCTCTAGTAATTCAGTTCATGAAGGCTTGCTTAAAAATCAGACCTCCAATAAAACCCATTTTTCCAGCATGGGATCTCTCTACAGTACTGGACGCACTATCAAAACCTCCTTTTTTTCCGGTTGAGTCAATTTCACTCTGGAACCTGACTCTGAAGTTAACCTTCCTTATCGCCATTACATCTGCGAGAAGAGTTTCAGAACTTAGAGCTCTACTAATATCAGAACCTTATCTAGTCCTCTATCCTGATAGAGTGGTATTGAGACCCTCAGAGCATTTTACTCCCAAGGTATCATCTTCCTTCCATTATAATCAAGATATCACCCTTCCTTCCTTTACTAACGACCAGGGCGAGCCTCATGCATTGGATGTAAAGACTATTATTACCAGCTATTTGGAAGCTACAGTTTCCTTCAGGAAGACGGATACCCTTCTCGTAATTCCTCACGGTCCCAGAAAGGGTCATCCAGCAACTTCTCGAACAATCGCATCCTGGTTGGTCAACACCATAAAAAAGGCATACTCTTCTCAGCAGCTTGTTATCCCAGAAGTCATCAGGGCACACTCTACTAGGGCAGTGGCAACTTCATGGGCAGCATACTGCAGGGTTTCACCGGAGACAATCTGTAAGGCAGCGACCTGGTCATCAAGACATACATTTACTTCTCACTATAAAATCGACTCTGCTCAGCTAACAACAGCGGACTTTGGCAGATCCATTATTAGAGCCAACTCCACAGCTCTTTGAATAATAATAAAACTTTAATTGCACCCTCCCGTCTGGCGAGTTATTTCCCAGTGTGTGCTGCCATGAAGGCGTCAGGAAAATGGAAAATTGTATACTCACCTTTCCGTAATTTTCCTTTCCTGACGCATCTTCATGGCAGCACACAGATTCCCACCCACGTTCTTAGATGATAGATACAGAGAATGGTGGGGGTCTCTCTCTCTTCAACTTTTATAGCTAAACCAATCCTGTCAGGTTGTGGAGACGGGGTCACAACCCAGTGTGTGCTGCCATGAAGATGCGTCAGGAAAGGAAAATTACGGAAAGGTGAGTATACAATTTTCCATTTTTTTGTGACTTGATGGTCCCTGGTAAAATGGATAGGAGGGCAATGGAGGGTGATAGCATCAGTGGCTTATCATAGATGTCTGAATAAATCTGGAAAATTTGAGTCCAAAATTGGAGAAGCACATCGCATTCCCACCAAATATGAATATATGTACCTTTCATCGAGTTGCATCTCCAGCACGCGTCTGAGTTGGATGGGAACATGACCCTGAGAGTTGTTGGGACCCAAAACCACCTCGATAACAGCTTATAGTTTTTCTCCTGTGTATAGCTTGATATGGAGGTTTTGTTCGTAAAAAGAAAGGCTTTACTCCACTCTGCCTCAGTTATTTCTTTCCCGACCTCCACTGACCATTTAGTAGTATAGTTAGGTAAAGCTTCGTGGGTATGGTCTAAGATTGATTTGTATATCAGTGATAAGGTGTGTCGTGGAGTCTCAGAAAGTGTGCACAGTTGTTCGAACCCGGTCAGAGGTCTGTGAATTTGTCTGGATTTGTGAAGTTTCTTGCGTTTAGTGTTTTGTAAGTGACAGTGATCGATTGATACTGCACTTGGGTGGGCTGGGCTGGGCCGGGCCGGGCGGAGGGGCAAAACGCAGGTGCTAGCAGGTATCTGGGCTGATCCCGCTAACACTGCGTTTTTGGGAACCCTAAACTGCTGGGGACGCTAGTATAGATCTCATCGGATCAGATATTGATCCGTTCAGATACTATACCACTGAGGGAGATGTACGGTGCGTGTGTGGGTGTTAGCGGTACTGGCACTAACCTGACGCTGCCTGGGGCTGGTGCTTGCCAGCTCACCAAAATGCTACCAAAAAAACTGTTAGCGATCGCAGGGATCAGGCCTGACTCTGTGAACACTGCAGTTATGTGTTTAGTGTTTTGTAAGGGACAGTGATCGATCGATACTGCACTTGGGTGGGCTGGGCCGGGCGGAGGGACAAAACGCAGGTGCTAGCAGGTATCTGGGCTGATTCCGCTAACACTGCATTTTTGGGGACCCTAAACTGCTGGGGACGCTAGTATAGATCTGATCGGATCAGATATTGATCCAATCAGATACTATACCACTAAGGCTGCTTTCACACTGGGGCGGTAGGGGGCGTCGGCGGTAAAACAGCGCTATTTTTAGCGCTGCTTTACTGCGGTATTCGGCCACTAGCGGTGCGTTTTTAACCCCCGCTGGCGGCCGAAAAAGGGTTAAAACCGCTCATATAGCGCGGCTATAGCCGCGGTATTGCCGCGGTATAGCCGCGCTGTCCCATTGATTTCAATTGGCAGGAGCGGTTTAGAAGCGGTGAATACACCGCTCCAAAGATGCGGCTTGCAGGAGTTTTTTTCTTCTCCTGCCAGCGCACCGCTTCAGTGTGAAAGCCCTCGGGCTTTCACACTGAACAAACAGCAGCGGCTGTTTTGGGACGGTTTGCAGGCGGTATTTTTAGCGCAATAACGCCTGCAAACCGCCCCAGTGTGAAAGGGCTCTAAGGGAGGTGTACGGTGCGTGCGTAGGTGTTAGCGGTACTGGCACTAACCTGACGCTGCCTGGGGCTGGTGCTTGCCAGTTCACCAAAACGCTACCAAAAAAACTGTTAGCGATCGCAGGGATTAGGCCTGACTCTGCGAACGCTGCAGTTATGCGTTTAATGTTTTGTAAGTGACAGTGATCGATCGATACTGCACTTGGGTGGGCTGGGCTGGGCTGGGCTGGGCCGGGCGGAGGCACACAACACAGGTGCTAGCAGGTATCTGGGCTGATCCCGCTAACACTGCGTTTTTGGGAACCCTAAACTACTGGGGACACTAGTATAGATCTGATCGGATCAGATATTGATCTGTTCAGATACTATACCACTACGAGAGGCGTATGCTGCGTGCGTGGGTGTTAGCGGTACTGGCACTAACCTGACGCTGCCTGGGGCGACGCATATCACTAAAATGAATAGTCCCAATGGTAGTCCAGACAAGAAGGATCAATGGGTGATAAACTTCTTCCAAAGGAAACAGTAATAGTAGACACAATCAGCGGAAGACTCCAACATATATTGCGCTTACCAGAAGTAAGGCTTTAAAGGGCGAGTGGCTTAAACCCAGCCTGGGCCTTTGGATGTACACTCCAGGTGAAGCAGGAAGGGCGCCCTCGTCCCGTGTATCCACAGATATAATACAAAAGAATATAACAAAAATATAGCGTAATATTGTTTTAGAAAATGCGCCACACCAGAAAGAGAAAGTGACACTCAAATACCCTCAAATCATGTGTGATCATATGAAATCCTGCGCTAATTAGCTAGGACATTGGGGTGGGTGTCATGCAATCATGCAAACATAAGTGAAAAAAATATTTTTAAGGTGAAGGTAAATAATATAAGTGTAAACTGCAACGACTTCCAAAATCTGCTTACCAGATATAATTGGACAGTCGGCGTGTGTAAAGCACTCCAAAATAAGTGAAGGATTGTGAAAAAGAACTCCCACCAGGTGCTGGGACAGCTAATAGTGCGAGCTGCTTACCAGAGGGCAGACCCTCGTGTACAGATATAGTGGAAAAACGGGAACCAACACCAAAGCATAGATATTAAACGGACCTTCGGGATTGTCCCCTTACCAGACAAATAAGCAAAAAAGGCAGATGTATTACGATCCCAGCCACACTCCCGACCGGAATGGTGTACCTCGTCTTGCCCTCTCTGTCCAGACTCGGCAGCACATATATAATGAAGAGCCAATAGTGTGATACGAGAGCAGACCAGAGGGATATTCAGACCTGGAGAGAGATCGACTTCTAGGTGACCTTTTAGGGAGAGGAGAAGAAGAGAAGAGCAAGTGGAGGAGAGGTGGACCTTCTCAGTGTCCAGCTTGTTGTATAAAATAAAGTTTATAAATTAACTGACACCATGCAGTAATCAGAAAAAAAAAACTGCTTGGTGTCAGTGTGACAGGGGGGGGGGGTGATTGGGGGGTGATCGGGGGGGGGGGATCGGGGGGTAAAGGGGGGTGTCATGTGTGCCTGGCATGTTCTACTGTGTGTGTGTGTTTTACACTCACATTGCAGTCTTCTCTCCTCGCGCCGGAACGGAAAATACCGAGCCGAGGAGAGATGACGTCACATCCCCTGCCTCTGTGTACTATACAGAGGCAGAGGAATGATTCTATTGGCCGGGAGCGATCGCGAGGGGGGGCCACAAATGGATGGCCTCCCCCTCACCTCCGATCGCCGCTGGACAAACGCCGACCGCCTCAGGCACCGGGGGGGTCCAATTGGACCCCCCGCCCGTGGGAGGCAGATCACGTACAGGTACGTGATTCTGCCTGCCCGTGCCATTCTGCTGACGTATATCAGCGTGAGGCGGTCGGCAAGTGGTTAAAACCTACCATCATGCTGCCACATATATGCATATGGCTGGTGGGAAAGGGTTCATAAAGGGTTTAATAGTGCATGAATCAAGGTGTAAAAGCACCACAAATAAAAGTTCTGAAATCAGAATATTTTGATTTTTTGTCATTTTATGAGCTTCAAAAATCAATCAAAGATGCTAACACATTTCTAAGATCTTTTTCATTAGGACTTGCGTATCTTTGGAAGCCTACCAAAAACCAGTAGCTAAAAATGACCACAGCTTGTTTATGCCAGTATGAAAAGCTGTTTTCAGCGACCCAATGGGCAGAGCATAGTGTATCCTAAAGTAGCAGAAGAGTCACAATTTTATTACCTTTATTTTATTAGAATTTTATGTGCCAGATTTCATTTATTACCTTTATATACTATATAAGATACATCATATTTCCGATGTGCGCTCAGCAGTGATATCATCCTTTATTGTGAAAAGCTGTTTTTCAGATTTTGAAGCAGGTTTGCAACTGACAATCTGTGTCCAGAAGACTGCCTACACACCTTGGCCAAATACATACTGTAGGTGGTATGCCTAAATATGTTTCTGCTGTTTATAAGCTGTGCAGAACACAACTGAATCAAAATCACACAGATCACTCTCAGCCTTTCTTTCGGAGACCTCCAAATGGGTAATAACAAACCCTTCATTACTGAGTATACTTCTCAAGTTGCTTTCATTATTCTTTAACATATGGAACCTCTCCCCCCCCAACCACATAAAATGTGCCATTTAGTCCTCCATAATACAACAAGTGCCCACCAGGTTTCAGATGCTTTAAGAATTTCCTAAATTTTTTCACAAAATCGTCAAGGTCTTTGCTGATGGCTTCCAGAATACCCCAGGACACCAGGCAGTCGGCTTGTGGTAGCACAATTGGGTCTGTGAGATTTTCCAGGTTGAGATCGAATTTTACAACATGGGTAATTGCCGCCCTGAGTCCAACTTCCTTTTCCTCAAATTGCTCACTGGAAGGCAAAAGCACATCCCATGTCACATTCAACATTAAATTGATTTTCTGTCAGGCATTGAGTACATTAGCTCTCAGCTGGTGAATACTACTGACGTTTCTGAGTTGTGGATGGATTTGTAGTACTAATACATAAGACTGGGGTCATGAAGAATGTAATCATTGTCATAGTGAGCATTTTAATTATTATAATTTATTTTTTATGTGTGTGAAATAAGCCCCTATCCCTTTTCCTTCTCCTGCCCCTTCCCCATCCTCTCCTCTCTTCTCTTTTGTCTTCTCTTCTCTCCTCCATTCCCCTTCTCTCATCTCTTCAACTTTACTCTCCTACCCTTTCTTATCCTCTTCTTCTCTCCCCACTTCTTTTCTTGTTTTCCCTCTCTTCTCCTCTGCTCTCTTTTTCTTCATTCCCCTCCAAGGGAGCAGATGTAGCGCCCTAATGTTTAGGCAGGGTTTCCCCTAAATTTACCTGCCAGGTGTAGTTACCTTGGCTCATTGTTAGGGATCATTTGATTTTACGCTAAGTCTAGAATTGTTGCCCTTCTCTCTTCTGCCGCTGGATGGCCGGGTATCTGGTGGCATTAGATAAGACCAAAGCAAGGACAGATTAGGGGTATATGGGGTATCTCAGCCAATGGGCAGGGGTTTTCTTAAATCCCTTGGCCTGCTGGGAGAACCTATATATTTGTGTGGAGTCAGGTGATCAGTGTTCTGTGCCACCTGGACGGCTGTCTGGGTGGATGTGTTTTGTATTGCCCGGGCTGCAAGGCCGGAGCATGGGCCTATCCTGGGCACATCTGGCTGCTTGGCTGTCTAAGGGCCTATCCAGAAGCAAGAGAGCAGCATAGGGTTGGGACTGCGCCTTGCAGTCCAACCAGAAGTGATGGTTCTGCCGGCCGGAGAACCTGCCATGGTCACATGGTCAGAGGTAGAGGGGAAGCTTTCGCCACTAAGGGACCATCCACCTTGTTACCAGGGACTACTGTGAGTAGCTGAAGCAAGTACCGGAGCAGTATTCTCACCAACCAGGGACGTTGAAGAATGGAGAAACTTCAGCAGGTGTTAAGCCAGGGACCCAGCCAGTGGAAGTGATGCTTGCAGAGCAGCCTTTTGTGTTGAGCCAGGGACCGAGCAAGCTATTTGGATGAAGCTTGAGAAGTATCTGGAGTGCCAAGCTAAGGACCAAGCAGAGAAGCAGGGGTGATGCTTGAGGAAGACACTAAAGTGAAGATTGGAAGAGCTCAAAGGATTCGGTGGCAGTAAATTAGCAAGTCTAGTGACAGAGACTGGGAGCTCAGTGGGCTGAGAAACTACAAGAAGTGATTGTAAAGAAAATTAAGGCGTTTGTTGTTCCTAACTTGTGTTAGGAACTGTTCTAAGACTGTTGACATAGGAGACAGCATTCCTACACATGCAGATGTGGTGTCTAGCTGGATGCCTTTCCCTATATGGCTGTCTACCTATAGAAGTCTATGAGTCTGCCAATTAACATTGCAACTACCTGAAGGGTGTCCTGGCCCTAAACCCTCTCTTCTACAGTTCCGTTCAAGAGAAATAAAATCTCTTTGCATTTAAGAAGTGTCTGGCACCCATGAATCTATCTTACACTACACCCACTATGCCTTACAACCCATTCGATACTGAAGGATGTCAGCAGTTCTTGGCTCTGGAGATTCTCCTTAGACTAAAGGAGGCCTGGGTCCTTGCTACACATACATGATGTGTTCAGTGTATGCAGTGCACATTGTCCCAAGGAGGGTACAGCCCACTGTCCACTCACTGCACACATTAGAAGTGTGATCTGCACTAGATAGTACCATTTATGGGGTGCCCAGCTGCAATAGGCAGAGTGGCAGTGGTGTGCCAGTTCCTGGAATACTCTCTGTATTCTGGCAGCTGGCACTGAAAGAAGCCTCTATCCAGTGCTCAACTAGATAATCACTCATGTTGGAAGGGAATTTTTACAGCCAACAACTGACCACCAATGCTGCAGGGGTGTATTTTTACAGCCAGTTATTGACCAAAATGTTTGTTCCAGATAGCCACTCTGACTTGATTAAATTGATGATAGGCAACTCCTATCCTCATATTGATTAGTGGTTCCAAATTAATAATAACTACTGCAGTAGGGAACAGACACAAAAGATACGCTCAGCATTTTTCCGAATAACTGTTCTGCTTTATTATGACGCAATTGAAGGTTTTTATGCACATGATTACGTAGGTATCGCATTAATATTACAATTGTACGTTTATGGTAACAAGGGGCGTTACATAGGCAGGCTAATTCTAATCAGGACTCGAAAGAATGTAAACTTGTACTTAAAACATTATTAGTGCTGTGTGCACAGTGAGGGCAGTGTGCAATATATACAAAATACAATACAATTATATACAGAACTTACAAATTTCCATTACAACTCCACTAACCACCAATGCTGGGAGCAGGTTTAGTGTTCCAGCAAGCCATTAATCTGGTGGGGGGTAGTTTATTGTTTCAACCAACCAGCCACTAACCACCAATACTGGGGAAGATGGCTACTGCTCCAGCCAGTCATGCACCGCCAATTATTATTCCTGCCAGCCACTGACCACCAATGCTGGGGGGATATTTGACCACAAATACTGTATTTCTAAAGCCAGCTACTGATAACCAATGCTTTACAGGGTTATTGTTCGAACCAGCCACTGACCATCAATGCTGGGGGGGAGTAATTTTTGCAGCCAGCCACTGACCTTTAATCCTTCTGAACAAACTGTTCATTGTCTTTAGTTACTGGTTGGCAAGCAGTCACTGACCATTTTGTGAAGTTTTTCTTTAAGGTAGACTAAAAAGCATAAGCGATAGAAGAGCTTTTAAAAAATAAATAAATAAATAAATATATATATATATATATATATATATATATATATATATATATATATATATATATATATATATATATTGCTGAGTGTTGTATGTTAGACTCAGGATTTATTTTGGTTATGTCCTTTAGGATCCTTCCCCTGTTGGAATATTCTGGCCACAACCACTATTAGGGATGGAGCTCTGTGCCCACCCCTTTGTTAAACAGAACAATTTTTTTATGTACAAGTGTAGGTGGATGCAGTGTAGCATGCCCCCCCTTCCCTCCATTGTTCACGGGGGTCCAACTGATGATCTTGTACATGGGCCAATTCAGCTATTGCTACTGCTCTCCTCTCTTCTCCTCCCCTACACTTTTTACTGTTCTCCTCTTGTCTCATCATCTCCTCTCTTCCTCTCCTTTGCTCCCCTTCTCTCTCTTCTGCCCTCCTGTCCTCTCCCCTCTCCTCACCTTCAACTGCTGTTCTCGCCTATTCTCTGTTTTACTCTTTCTCTGCCTTTCTCCATTCCCCTTCTTTCCACTTTTCTCCCCTGCCCCCTCCTCCCCACCCTCCCCTCCACCTCTTTTTTGCTGGGGATCACATGTCTCATGAATTGTAATATTACTACCTGATTTACCAAACTTCTCACAAACTGAAACAACTAATTAAAAGAGAATACAAATGCTTTAAAGATTAGGGAAAGTTATTAAAATTGTAGCACTTGAAATATTGTGCAGCTGTGCATGGTAGCCAATTGGCTTCTAACTTCAGCTTGTTCTATTAGGCTTTGACAGTAAAACCTGGAAGCTGATTGGTTTTTATGCAGAGCTGCACCAGATTTTCCACGCTCCAGTTTTAATAAATCTCCCCCATTGTGTCTGGCCCCCTCCCAACATTACTGGCTCATTGCACTGTACGCTGATAAAAAAAATTGGCAGATACTTCACCTATTTCCTGCCATTTCTGTAGCAAATGTAGAGGCATGTGACCAATCAAATGCTCCGGTTCGGCTGTTCATCCATTTTTTCACTTCTATAATACAGTGCTCAGTAGGCTTGAGAAGGATGATATCTCTGAAATATTTCTGCGCTGAATAGAGATGGTGAATGACGGGTCCAATGCTGAAGTCAATTAACACGTCTCCTTTAAAGTCACCTGCAGCAAAATATTCAAAAAGAGAGCATGGTATAGTCTCTATGCAATGCATTTGAATTCAGAACAGTTAAAGCACAACTGTGTTCCATCTAAACATGCCAAATTGCCAGCAGGAATGATACACTAGCCGGTCTAAAGTAATTTTACAATAAATATTGTTCACACAAATCCTATAACAAATATCAAATATGCATCAACTATAACATATTATGACAATTATGCAGCACTATCGATAAAGGCAATGCAAGGAATGTGCATATATTTAAAGGGCCAGTCCATTCAAAACTGATATTTCGGTTATTCGTAGGTGCTGGAGAGTTAAACCATCTACCAGTTTCTTCTTTCTCTTCAGCATTCCATTAATGAGATCTCTATGCTGAGGTCCCGGCTCTGCACCCCTTCTATGCCCATTATTAGAGTCTCCCACTGTCCCTGCAAGTACTCCTGGGTCTGCACACCTTTTGTGCCCATTATGAGGAGTTCCCACCATCACTGCTCTTAGTTCTCAGATCTGTTCACCTGATGTGCTCATTATGAGGAGTTTTCACTATCCCTGCTTGATTTACAGTATTATTGGTTTTATAATATGGAGACATAATAGGAGGAGCTGTATCACAGCAAACTCTCCCAGGAGCACATAACCAGGCTGGGAATTATGGCAGGGAGATCTTATTGTTGGGATTTTATGTGATAGACCAACACAAAGTGACACATACTTGGGAAGTGGAAGGAAAATGATAAATGGTTTTCAATTCTTTTTACAAATAAATATTCGAAAAGTGGCATTTAAAGGGGCATGCATACTTTTTAAAGACACTGTATAAGAAGCCAGGGGCAAAGTCAGACAACCAAAATCCCTCTATAGTGGAGATGATTGGCCTTTTAAAACATTTAGGTGTTCAATGATGTGCTAATGCTCAGCGTTATTATGCATATTCTTATTCTACAACTAGAAAGTTTAAATATCAAGTGGAACAACATCAATTCTGCTTTGTCTCTACCTGGTTAGTCTAAATAAGATTATTTCACTGTTTCAGTCATTTCTTCACTTGTAGAAGACCATTCTGCAAATAGTTCATGCTTCATTTCTCCTAATAGACTGAATATTCCTTGTACAAATATTTTTTTTTTTTTTAGAAAGAGCTTAACCTACCTGAGGAAAATGCATTGTGAAATTTTTCCATAGGATACCTGACACCAGCATGAGCAAAAGCCATTTCTGCTTTACCAGAACAGTACGTATCTAGAAATTTCCGGGAGTGGAAGCCGTGTACATGGTACAGTTTATGAGAGCCGGGCTCCATCCTATAGTATTTGTGTCTTCAATACAGCAACCCTCCAGTGTGTTTCTGATCTTCTGATGTTTGTGTAATATTTATATCCTTTTATACAATAATTTGACTTTATTAGAATGTCACCCAATATTATCACACTGTGACTCAAGTCATCATGATTTCATATCAGAGATTCAGGTGACTGCATTGTGACTAACCAATAAGAATAATTAAAAATATATCTAAAGCTATAGCTGTTTTTTGTTCTGTTTTGGAAAGAGTAGGGAAAATAGGCAGATTTGCCTCTGGATGGTGTGGCCTACTTACCGCTTTGTCCTGCTCGCCCCATACTACATCTGTGGGCATCTCCCTTTAGGCCTGCCTGAAATTTCTTTTAGAAAGGGGATTGCATGAATTTAATAGCTGCTATGAAAATAGGCTATAAGTGGCCATAGGCCGTCTGTTTTTCACTTCTACAATACAGTGGTCAGTAGGCCTGAGAAGGATAATATCTTTGAAATATTCCTGTGCTGAATAAAGATGGTGAATGACGGGACCAAGGCTGAAGTCAATCAACACGTCTCCTTTAAAGTCACCTGCAGCAAATGATTCAAAACAACCTTTAGGCTGGGTTCACACTAGTCCGACAAACGCTCCGACATTGGGAGCTCATGTCGCATGACGTGTGAAATTTATTGTTTCCCTATGGGAGCCGTCCTAACTGGTCCGACACAAGTCGTTCCGACTTTAGAAATGCTCCCTGTACTACTTTGGTCTGACTTTGATCCTACTTCAGCCCATTGACTATCATTGAAGTCGGATCAAAGTCGGATCGCCGTTTCGCATGATCCAACTTCGGCATGCGACTTGTGCTCAGATGATCTTGAGGAGGAACTCCGCACCAAATTTTAAATAAAAAACCGGCATGGGTTCCCCCTCCAAGTGCATACCAGGCCCTTGGGTCTGGTATGGACCTTAAGGGGAACCCCCTACGCCGAAAAAACGGCGTGGGGGTCCCCCCAAATCCATACCGGACCCTTATCCGAGCACGCAGCCCGGCCGGTCAGGAATGGGGGTGGGGACGAGCAAGCGCCCCCCCCCTCCTGAACTGTACCAGGCCGCATACCCTCAACATGGGAGGTGGGTGCTTTTGGGCAGGGGGGCACCCTGCGGGCCCCCCACCCCAAAGCACCTTGTCCCCATGTTGATGAGGACAAGGGCCTCTTCCTGACAACCCTGGCCGTTGGTTGTCGGGGTCTGCGGGCGGGGGGCTTATCGGAATCTGGGAGCCCCCTTTAATAAGGGGTCCCCCAGATCCCGGCCCCCCACCTTTTGGGAATGAGTATGGGGTACATCGTACCCCTACCCATTCACCTAGGGAAAAAAGTGTCAATAAAAAAACACAGTACACAGGTTTTTAAAGAAATTTATTAGACAGCTCCGAGGTCTTCTTCCGACTTCGGGGGTCTCTCCGGCATCTCGATCTTCTGCCGGCTCCTCCGCTATCTTCTACAGCTCTATTGCTAGCGGTGGCCCGGACTTCTGCCTTCTTCTTTTCTTCCAATGTTAACATGGCGCTCTCTCCGGCTGGAATGCTCTCTGTGCGCTCTGCTATGGCTTATATAGGCGGTGACCCCACCCCCTTATAAGGTTACTGTCCCAGGGCATGCTGGGACTGTGCTGTCATAAGGGGGCGTGGTCAACATCACCCGGTGCAGTGGCGGAATTACCAGGGTCGCAACAGTCGCAGTTGCGACTGGGCCCGGCATTCAGCCACTGTGGGGGGGCCCAGCGGAGTTGATCTTCACACACGACTCTGAGCGGAGATCGTGTGTCATAGATTAATAGCACAGAGAGACTCCGGCGGCATTAATGTTCTATTTGTCGGTCCTCTCTGGCATGGATGAGAGAGGAGGACACACAGCACTGTGTTTGGTATGAATCTTAAAGGGGGAACTCTGCGCCAAATTTTAAATAAAAAACCGGCATGGGTTCCCCCTCCAAGAGCATACCAGGCCCTTGGGTCTGGTATGGACCTCAAGGGGAACCCCCTACGCCGAAAAAACAGCGTGGGGGTCCCCCCCAATCCATACCAGACCCTTATCCGAGCACGCAGCCCGGCCGGACAGGAATGGGGGTGGGGACGAGCGAGCGCCCCCCCCCTCCTGAACCGTACCAGGCCGCATGCCCTCAACATGGGGGGGTTGGTGCCTTGGGGGAGAGGGGGGCGCGCTGCGGGCCCCCCCACCCCAAAGCACCTTGTCCCCATGTTGATGAGGACAAGGGCCTCTTCCCGACAACCCTGGCCGTTGGTTGTCGGGGTCTGCGGGCGGAGGGCTTATCGGAATCCGGGAGCCCCCTTTAATAAGGGGGCCCCCAGATCCCGGCCCCCCACCCTATGTGAATGAGTATGGGGTACATGGTACCCCTACCCATTCACCTAGGGAAAAGTGTCAATAAAAAAAAAAAAACACAGTACACAGGTTTCAAGATTAATTTATTGGGCAGCTCCGGTATCTTCTTCCGACTTCGGGGGGGAGGGGGTGTCTTCTTCCGACTTCTCCCGGTGTTCCGCCTCTTCTCCCGGGCCCCGCCGCTATCTTCTTCCAGCTCTATTGCCAGCGAGGGGCCCGGTCTGCTGCCGCTGTCTTGTCGCCGCTGTCTCGCCGCTTCTTCTCTTCATCTCTTCTTCCGATGTTGACACGACGCTCTCTCCGGCTAGAATGCTCTCTGTGCGCTCTGCTCTGACTTATATAGGCGGTGACCCCGCCCCCTTATGCCGTCACAGTCCCTGGGCATGCTGGGACTGTGACGGCATAAGGGGGCGTGGTCATCGGGTGATGACCACGCCCCCTAAAACGTCACAGTCCCAGCATGCCCAGGGACTGTGACGGCATAAGGGGGCGGGGTCACCGCCTATATAAGTCAGAGTGGAGCGCCCAGAGTGCATTCCAGCCCCAGAGAGCGTCGTGTCAACATCAGGAGAAGAAGGCAGAAGGCAGAAGACAGAAGATTGAAGACTGGGCTCCTCCGCTTTAGCAAAAGAGCGGCAAAAGAGCAGAAGATAGCAGAGGAGCCTGGCAGAAGACCCGGAGAGCGCGGAGAAGAACCGGAGAGACCCCCGAAGTCGGAAGAAGACCCCCGGAGCTGTCTAATAAATTACTTTAAAAATCTGTGTAGTTTTTTTTTTCAAATGACACTTTTTGCCTAGGTGAATGGGTAGGGGTACGATGTACCCCATACTCATTCACATAGGGTGGGGGGCCGGGATCTGGGGGCCCCCTTATTAAAGGGGGCTCCCGGATTCCGATAAGCCCCCCGCCCGCAGACCCCGACAACCAACGGCCAGGGTTGTCGGGAAGAGGCCCTTGTCCTCATCAACATGGGGACAAGGTGCTTTGGGGTGGGGGGGCCGCAGGGCGCCCCCTCTCCCCTAAGGCACCAACCCCCCATATTGAGGGCATGCGGCCTGGTACGGTTCAGGAGGGGGGGGGGCGCTCGCTCGTCCCCACCCCCATTCCTGTCCGGCCGGGCTGCGTGCTCGGATAAGGGTCTGGTATGGATTGGGGGGGACCCCCACGCCGTTTTTTCGGCGTAGGGGGTTCCCCTCAAGGTCCATACCAGACCTAAGGGCCTGGTATGCTCTTGGGGGGAACCCATGCCGGTTTTTTATTTAAAATTTGGCGCGGAGTTCCCCCTCAAGATCATCTGAGCACAAGTCGCGTGCCGAAGTCGGATCATGCAAGACAGCGATCCGACTTCAATGATAGTCAATAGGCTGAAGTAGGATCAAAGTCGGATCAAAGTAGTACAGGGAGCATTTCTAAAGTCGGAACGACTTGTGTCGGACCAGTTAGGACGGCTCCCATAGGGAAACATTGGATTTCACACGTCATGCGACATGAGCTCCCAATGTCGAGCATTTGTCGGACCAGTGTGAACCCAGCCTCATGTCGCAGAGCAAAGTAGGATGAAAGTCGTACTACTGTCGTGTAGTATAGTGTGAACCCAGCCTCAAGGAGAGCTGTGGTTTGGTCTCTATGCCATGCATTTGAATTCAGAACAGTTAAAGCACTACTGTGTTCTACCCGAATATGCTAAATTGTCAGCAAGAAGTACTTTTTGATTACTGTATGGCTATTCCAATATCCTAGATGCATGGTGTACTTTGCCAATATTTTCAAATTGTTACACTCCTTGTATGTTTGTAACTGCATTTATCTATTGTCCAGACTAATGTGTATCGTACCAATTTTTTCCTTTCTCTCAATAAAGACCAACCTTGTTGTTAAAAAAAAAATTGTCAGCAAGAATGACACACTACCCTGCCTACAGTACATTAAATATTGTTCACATAAATCCTATAACATCAAATATGCATCAACTATAAAAAAGGAAAAGAAAGGCGCCTCTAAGTGCAGTATGTAAAATTTAATAGAGTGCACAAAGGGTTAAAAGCACTTACAAGATTGTTGAGTGTTAAAAGACATGATAAAATCAGGAGTCCTCATCTGTGGCATGTGTCAATTCTGCCGTCTCAGACATAATTGCACCATGCAGTCAGACTATCAGACACAAAGCATAAATCTCAAACAAAAATTTATTGAAAAAGGCTACCCTCCTTCACTCATCGAACAAGCCTACACCACATACGTCAATCCTGATACTCATACCCATAAAATGAATTCATCAAAGGACATTCGGTTCACGACTCAATTTCATAACAAATACAAAAATATGGAACACATAGTTCATAAACATTGGCCAATACTACTGCAGGATCCCCATCTCAAAGACAGTATACCAAATAAACCTAAATTTTCATATAGGAAAGCACCTAACATTAAGGGAAAGATTGCCCCAAGCAAACTCAAAAAGAAAACAAATACGTCATCTTCACTCCAACTCTTTTTTATGATTGGGATGTATCAATGCCGCAAACCCCTTTGCCTTACATGCAGTTTTGTACAACATGGTCAAAAAACATTCACGATTAAAAATAAAACATACAAAATTTCAGAATTCTACACCTGTTCTACAGACCATGTAGTATACTGCCTGACCTGCCCCTGCGGCCTCCACTATGTAGGTCGAACTATACGCCCCCTACGCCAGCGTTTTGAAAAGCACCGCCGATTCATCGAGGCCGGTAAAGACCATCATAGCGTCCCACGACATTTCACCCAACATCACCCTAAATCTACCGTAGGCCTAAAAGTATGGATCATCGAATCCATACCAGCCACTCTCCCTGCGGCAGAGAGATTTAAACGTCTCTGCCAACGGGAGACTTATTGGATATACGCTCTTGACGTACTTTCGCCTGGAGGTATCAATGAAGAATTGGAAATTAGCACCTTACTCTAGATGATACCACATTTAACATACAGACTGTAATATTATGGTTCATTTATCATTCATGCCTGCTTATTATCATATCCATACGTCATGGTGTTTGCCTGTTATACATGTACATATCTGCCATCTGTCACAATCAAATACTATTTGTAGAGCATCCATTACATCTTATTACCTATTCCTATAAGTTAATTCCTTATAGTAGATTTGTGATCTTATTTGCGGGTGTGTAAATGCCCGGCCGCCCCTGTAACACACTCGCATACTTATTTACAGTCTATTATTATCTATTATTATCTATTATCGTCAGAGTATTGCTACAGGCATAATCTGCACTATTTGTATAAGTATCCACCACCTCCTATTATCCTTCTGTAGTTTTTTTTTTTTTTTAATCCCCTTACAACAGATGCCTGGCCGCCCCTGTAACACAGGTGTATAGCTACCCAGCTGCCCTTGTAACATGGCTACATATTTATTTATTATTTATTCATTGTTAATTCAACATTAGACTTACGACCTTATTTGCATGTGTACAAACGCCCGGCTGCCTTTGTAACACGTGCACATAGATGCCTGGCTGCCCCGGTAACACATGTGTATATACGCCTGGCCGCCCTTGTAACACGGCTGTAGATTTATTCATTGTCAACTCAAAATTAGACTTACGACCCTATTTGCATGTGTACAAATGCCCGGCCGCCTTTATAACTCATTCATATAGACACCCGGCCGACCATGTAACACACCTGTATATTAATTCAATGTCAACCTTATGTTTGTATATTTATTTATTTATTATTGTTAATTTAATCACTGACATCTGTGCCCTGTACCCCTGTTTCAAATTCCTTCAGGACTTCATTGTATATAGCACTGACGTTAATAATCCATTTTGCGAGTGCACGGTCGTCTTGGCCGTCCTCATAATACATCTGTCACTTCCCTTATCATTGTGTATTTAGTATCTGCCCACACTCCTCCCCTTACTCCTCCCCCTCACCATTTATAAGCCAGCTTGAGGAGTGTGGGCGTAGGTCTGACGAAGGAGCCGCACATGCTCCGAAACGCGTTACCGCCCCTTCTCTCCACTGACATCATCAGCCTTGTGTGTCCCACAGTGAATACAGGCTTCCCTGCTGCCTCCTCTTTTCAACACGCATGAGAACGCTTTACAGCTGCTGGACGGCTCTACACTGCTCTCTACCACCGTGCTGAGGATGGACACATGCCACAGATGAGGACTCCTGATTTTATCATGTCTTTTAACACTCAACAATCTTGTAAGTGCTTTTAACCCTTTGTGCACTCTATTAAATTTTACATACTGCACTTAGAGGCGCCTTTCTTTTCCTTTTTTATATCTTCAGAGTTGCTTCTCCTCTAACCAAAGTGCTGCCAGAAGTGCCACCTCATCACCACCATCCCTCTGACCAGCTACCCACCTCCACCAGAGCGCCCTTATCACCTCTCTGTTTTATGCATCAACTATAACATGTTCTGAAAATGATGCAACACTATCAATATAAAAATGCAACTGCATTTGCTTCTATATAGGCAAAACAGTGCAAAAATTGTGGCAAAGATTATACTGCCATATTAGACCTATGGGAACTGCCAATCCCGACCTGCCATTGGGCAGACATGTTGCTCAAACCCACAATGGTATTTGCCCTACCATAACAGTTCTGGTTCTTGATCGGCTACCCCCGAGCTCACGAGGTGGAGATTATGACAAATATCTCCTACAGCGTGAGCTTCGGTGGATCTCAAACCTAAATGCCACCTCACCACCAGGCTTAAACGAAGCCTTCAACCTCAAACCCTTCTTACCTGGCTTTGCAACCGGAAATTTTGACAAAGACTTATGAGTCTTTTTGAATCATTTATTTTTAATGATGTCCTCTTGTTCTTTTCATTCTCTTCTTCCTTTTTTTTCTCTTTTTTTCTTTTTCTTTTTCACTTTCACCTTTATTCTATTTCACTTTTTTTTGCTTTTCAATCTTCCTTGTCCCCCCTCCTCTTTTTCTCTTTTTTTTTTTTTTTTTCATGTTTTTGTTGTGCTTTGACAATTTTTTGATTCTCATGAATTAAGTATGCCAGTTGTCGACTTACACCTATTAACTCAGACTTTTATTGAAATTGTTCTTCATGACAGCTGTTGGATATGTTAAAAATACATTCATGTCTCTTTGTGATCTCTTACAGGTCTTTTATCACACTATCCAATTGTAACACCAATGCAGGTGGATGGGACTACCATCCCCAATATAAGAGTCCAATGCTTAACAGGATTGTACTATCATGATTTATTATTGTTCTTTTCATTTTTACAATGACATATGGACAAACATGGTCATCATTATAAAATAACTGGTGTCCCCCCCCCCTCCCTTTCCCCATTGATGCGGTGGCTTGTCGGCGCTCCCTGGCAACAGGGGGGCCTCCGGTCCGTCTCCTCCGTGGGACCGGAGGCTTCCTTGAAGGCGGCAGCTCAGCGCATGCGCCGTGGCTTTCTCTGTCCCCGCGCGTGCGCATTGGCGATGTTTGCATTCTTCGCCCTCAGCTGCTGCCCACCCTCGGTGTCAGCAGTCTGTGTCGACGTCTGATGCCGGACGTTGCGCAGACTGAGGAGCCTTTAGTGGGGAGCTCACACACACAGCAGCAGTGATTCACGCAGCTGTGTTCCAGGACCTGCCATATGGACTCCACCTCTCCTATCCATTGATTGGCTGCCTTCAGGCTACCACTCCCCTATGAGGGATATTTAAAACACCTAATGCCGCGTACACACGAGCGGACATTACGGCGGACTTTGCCCGGCGGACTGGATTTCGTCGGACAATTCGATGTGTGTGGGCTCCAGCGGACTTTGTTTTCTCAAAAGTTGGACGGAATTAGATTTAAAACTTGTTTTAAATTTATCCGTTGAAATCGAGTCCGGTCGAAAAGTCCGCCATCTGTATGCTAGTTCGACGGACAAAAAGCCACGCTAGGGCAGCTATTGGCTACTGGCTATGAACTTCCTTGTTTTAGTCCGGTCGTACGTCATCACGTACGAATTCGACGGACTTTGGTGGATTGTGTGTGGGCAAGTCCGTTCATTCACAAAGTCCGTCGGAAAGTACGTCGAAAAGTCCGCCGGGCAAAGTCCGCCGTAATGTCCGCTCGTGTGTACGCGGCATAACACATATGCCAGATCAGCGCTACACAGCTGAGGCATCTGACATGGACATACTGGGAACGATCTAGAATATAGACAGTACTCCTGTTGTTTTTTGTGTCCTTTTTCTTTACACATCCTCTGTGATACAAATCTTTCTGCAGCTTCAATCTTATGTGATGTCTGGCTTTTCTAGAGCTGCCTCTTCCCTCCTTCCTAGTTAGGCTTCCTTGTTCATTTGTCTGCTCTTCCCAATAAGTGAAAATATGCTATTAGCACTATACTGTGGGATGAGATTTGCAGTGTATACATATATACTTTTTCTGTACCCTGACAGGTCCATGCCTTCCATAGGGCTCTTTCACACGGGGCAGATCAGTCATGATCCGCCCCGTGAACATCCGCTTGCTCAGCGGGGATAGCTCCGCCGATCCCCGCTGAGCAGGAAGATGACAGGTGCATCGCTGCACACTGTGCAGCGACGGACCTGTCAGAGCGCCGCTCTCCCCTATGGGGGGATCGGATGATGACGGTCCGTAGTGTCCGTCGTCATCCGATCAGATCCGAAAACGGATGGAAAAGTAGGTTTTTCCTCCGTTACACTTTTCGGATCGGAGCGGGTCGGATGTCACCGCTGACATCCGACGCTCCATAGGGATGAATTTATGTCCGTTTTTCATCCGAAAATGGAAGGATGAAAAACGGACATACGGATCGTCCGTGTGAAAGGGGCCTTACCCTGATTCAGGTGGCTCCTGCGAGCTCTGACCGGCCGCTTTTGCTGATTTGTGTGTTTATGAGAGGGGGGCCTTTGACACCATTGTACTACCCTGTCTCTATGACCATCTCCACAGAGGCGGCTCTCTAATTAGGCAAATTAGGCGGTCGCCTAAGGCCTCGCACTCACAGGGGCCTCGCAGCCTCCTAATTTGCCTGTTCTCAATCACTGAAGTTGACGCCGGCAGCTCTGCCTACCCCCACTGGGACTCTGTGGCTTAGGAGCTGATGGACAAATCAGATGCTGCCTGCAGCCTGAGGAATAGCGGCCTCATCACGGAGCATCCCAGTCCGTGGGGCCTCATGTGTAAGTTTTGCCTAAGGCCTCACAAAGCCTAGAGCCTCCTCTGCATCTCCATATGTCTCATATTCACCAAAGAAGTTGATGCAAATTACCCTTGTGCTTAGGGATTACCTCCTTGCACACTGACCAAACCTCTTAAAAGGACCTTCTGGGTGTGGAACCCAATCTGCCTGCATTTGTGCTGTGTTATTTTCCTACCATTAGGAGAGCATTTTTTGATTTGTGAGTATTTAATTACACATCTTTGACTGTATTCCTGCCACCTCATAATTGTATGTCAATATATGAATGAATTGTAAATTTATAATGTTTGGGTACCTTAATACAGATATATTTATACTTTCCTCTTTCTTTTTTGATAGAAATGCAACAATACAACCTACTAAAGCCCTGAAGAAGGGAGTACATTTTTCATAGAAATGTATCTTTCTGTGATCTTTTCCGAAACATGTAGGGTGGTTGGTTATTTAATAACTGCGCTCCATAGCGCTGTTTGTAGCATTTATTAGTTATCTACATCATTTGCATTTACAATCATGCTCCTTTCAATTTTTAAGCTATTTTTGTAATTTTGTATATTCTTCAATTGTATTTTGAATAAAATTTGTAAATTTTTAAATTTTTAAAATTTGTAAATTTTTATATATCTGGTATCCTTTCTCTATACCATCCTTTATTGGTCTTCTGCCCATAATATCCCTTGGGGACACCTCTTGTTTTTTCCAACACTATCAATATAAACCATGCAAAGAATGGGCGTACAAGTAAAGGGTCAATTCATTCAAAACTGATATTTCAGTTATTGGTAGGTGCTGGAGAGTTAAACCATCTACCAGTTTCTCCTATCTTTTTGGCATTCTATTTATGGGATCTCTATGCTGAGGTTCCAGCTCTGCACCCCTACTGTGCCCATTATTAGGGACTTCCACTATCCCTGCAAGTTGTCCTGGATCTGCACACCTTTTGTGCCCATTATGAGGCGTTCCCACCATCACTGTTCTTAGTTCCCAGGTCTGTTCACCTGATGTGCTGGCTATATAAGAATATTTCACTGTTTCAGTCAGTAGCAGCCCGTAATGCAGGGCGCCTCCCCCCTAATCTATGCGTCCAGCCCCCTAATCTACATGTGGGGCGCCGGACGCATGGATTCCAATGGGTTTTTTTTTTTTCCTTTTTTTTAGAAGTGGGCTCGGGGCATAGAGCACTGTGCTATGAGCCCACCCACTTGTGTGACAATAGCGAATTAATATTCGCTATTGTCTTCCTGATTCCCCTCCTGGCCAATTGGGAAGCGGGTCCTGAGACCCATCACCCAATTAGCTGAGAGGAGAAGCGATCCTATTGGCTGCCTAGGAGGAAGAGGGAGGAGGAGGGAGGAGATGCATGGCAGAAGCTGCCATGATGCTGAGGAGGAGGAGACGTAGGGGAAGCCGCCACCCAGAGTAAGCGCTGCCCACAACTTAGATGGGGTAAGTGCTGGGCTTCTGACTGGGGGGGGGGGGGTGAATACCCCTGTAAAGAATAAATTTAAAAAAAAAAAGCTTTACCTACCTGTGGAAAATGCATTGTCAAATTTCTCCATAGGATACCTGACACTATTATGAACAATAGCCATTTCTGCTTTACTGGAACAGTACTTATCTAGGACATTTCAGGAGTGGAAGCCGTGTGATATTGGTGTCTGCAATACAGCAATACTTCACTGTGTGTTTCTTATCTTCGGATGTGTGTGATAATTATAATCTTTTAAAAATGAACTACTTCATAAGAATGTCACCCAATATTAGTACATTGTGACTCAAATTATTACAATTTGATAGCAGATATTCAGGTGACTGCATTGTAACCAATCCATAAGCAAAATTTAAAGTATATCTAAAACTAAAGCTTTTTTTTTCAGTTTTCGAAAGAGTAGGGAGAAAGAGCAGATTCTGTATGTCTCCGGATGGTGTGGCCTTTTCACTGCTTTGCCCTGGGGATTGCATGAATTGAATAGCATCTATGAAAATCAGTTAAAGGTAGCCAGAGGTGGTGCTTTGGTGCACATTACTTTACCACACAAGTATGCATTGATGTGTTGCAAACAAATGGCAGCTTTGCCTGTGTCAGCAAAAAGTGTACACTGTGGAACTCAAAATAGAAAAAAGTCCTAGCAAAAGTAATATATACTTAATCTTAAAAGAATATACCCTGTAACAATAAACCCTAAAAAGTTGGGTATACACAGTGAGGTTTTTTTTTTGTTGTTCAACCGAAAATGTCACAGACTCCTGAATCCATTAGACCCCAACTATATAGTTACATAATCGGTAAGGCTGAAAAAAGACAGCCCATCCAGTTCAACCTGTCTGTGTATGTGTTTATGTTAACAGTAAATTGTATACCCCTGTATGTTGCGATCGTTTAGATGGCTATCTATTAGTTTTTTTAAAACTATCAACGCTCACTGCTGATACCACTGCTTGTGGAAGATAATTCCACATCCTTACCGTTGACAGTAAAGAACCCTCTACTCAGATTAAAGTTAAACTGCTTTTCTTCCAATTTCAGTCTTTTTAAACTCCCTATCACTGAAAAGTTTTTTCCCTATGCTAAGGTCACCAGTAAGGTATTTGTATATCGCTACCATATCCTCTCCCAAGCATCTCTTCTCCAGAGAGAATAAGTTTAATGCATTGTATTGTACTCGCTATTTATCACCACCCTTTGGACCCGCCCCTGTAGCCAGTTTAATCCAGGTACATACCCTATCGTGTATACCAAAAGACCTCAGTTTGTAAAGTAAACATTTGTGGAGAACTGTATCAAATGCCTTTGCAAAATCCAGATACACCAAATCCACAGGCCTTCCTTTATCTAGATGGCAGCTCACTTCCTCGTAGAATATTAATAAATTGGTCTGGCAAGAACAATCCTTCATGAATCCATGCCGATTACTGCGAATGATACTGTTTTCAATAGCAAAATCTTGGATATAATCCCTTATTATCCTCTCCAATAGCTTACAGACTATTGATGTCAGGTTGACTAGCCTGTAGTTTCCAGGGACATATCTCGGCCCTTTTTTAAATGTTGGTACCACGTTGGCTTTTCTTCAATCAGCTGGTACCATTCCAGTCAGTAAACTGTCCATAAAAATGAGGAATAATGGTCTAGCTATCACCTGACTGGGTTCCTTAAGGACCCTCGTGTGTAGCCATCTGGTCCTGATGATTTATGTATGTTAAGTTTTCTGATCTATTTCTGATACTGGCTTCTGTTAGCCAAGAGGGTACATTCGGTGAGGTGTTATTAACATTACGGTCTTGGTTACTATATCCCCCTTTTTTCTTTGTGAAAACTGAGAAGAAGAATGCATTTAAAACCTTTGCTTTCTCTTTGTCTTTAGTAACCAAATTCCCTTCATCATCCTTTATGGGGCCAATATGCTCTGGCCTCCCATTCTTACTGTTAACATATTTAAACAATTTCTTGAGATTTTTTTTTTTACTCTCCTCAGCTTTGTGCCTTTCGTGGTCTATTTTAGCTGCCCTGATTACGCTCTTACATTTCTTATTACATTGCTTGTAGTGTTGGAATGCTGACAATGACCCCTCAGCCTTTTATTATTTTCCTCCCTTTCGAGCTGGATCCTATATCCATTAAACTCCAACTATATATATTTTGTTTTAAATAGCAGGTAAAAATACATATACAGTACTGTGCAAACATTTTAGGCAGGTGTGAAGAAATGCTGTAAAGTAAGAATTCCTTCAAAAATATATTTTTTTAAATTTTTTTTTTATCAATTTACAAAATACAAAACTATGCTTTGAGCTAGGCCTGTCTGTTTTGATCTGGGGGGCAGGGAGTGGTTAGTGTAGCAGTGGGTGTGACCACCTATGCTCTAATTCTGAGGCGCCTCCACTGCTTCCAGGGAAAATGTTCTGGAAGAGGGGCAGGGCCTAGAACTGGAGTGGCAGGCAGCTCATGTGGGAGCCCTGACCAATCCCCAACTGGTATTGGCAGGGAGCGGGCCTCCTATATAAGCTGAGGTAACAGGCCACTGGGAGGAGTTGTCGACTGGGAGAAGTGGAGTACTAGACAGCAGCAGGAGGTCATTCCCATCTAAGGGGGGGGGGTGCGCCGATCGCAGGAGGAGGCCCGGGAGAGCTGTGAGGGAACTTCACCTTTACATGGTCATTGGTGAAGTCCGTATCATTACACGGTCATTGATGAGGAATTCCTGGAGCAGAGGGGCAGGAGAAACTGTCGGAATGTACGGTCCGGTTAAGTTCTCCATCATGGACTCAGGGCAGAGAAAGGTCGGTGAGTGTACCACAGTGAAGGGCTGGATGTGGAGACATGCCAGGAAGTCTGTGAGGAAACTTCACCTTTACACGGTCATTGGTGAAGTCCTTATCATTGCACAATCATTGATAAGGAGTCCTGGATCAGAGGAGAGACTGTGGGGAATAGTGTCAAATCGATGTGGCCCAAGGGCACAGGATTTGCAAGCTGGGCTAGCTGGGACTAGATATAAAATAATTCTGCGCTACCCTAAAACAAAAGACAAGGAAGCAGCCAACACAACCAACAAAGTGCAAAATGGAAAAACGACAAAAAGTGTGGCGCTAAACAATGTCATATACAACTGTAAACAAGTCAATAGACAGAAAGGAGGATCATTTAAATTTGCTTTAAACATATAGTCATCATGTGAACTTCAAAGATACATAGTCTATATAGAAATATATTAAGAAAAAGTATTGAAGAATTATATAGACATCTTGACTGAAAATCCGCTCACTACCACCAAGAGTTGAGGGGGCTTACCAGATGAGGTGGACCCAATGGGGCTAGCTGGGAACAGTAATTCACCATTCAGCACATGTTATTAACCTACTAAGCCTCCGGGGAGAGGTACTGCAGACCTCTGGCCTAGTAGCAGCAATAACTCAGAGTCAGCATCAGAGACTATTCAGAGTGGGTTCTTTTGCATACAGAAGAAGATGTGACAACAAATTAATGTGCTACAGTATAAGTTTGTGCAGGAAGAGAGGATTTCTGGAAACTTCACCCTTACACGGTCATGCGTGAAGTCCTTATCTTTACACGGTAACTGATGAGGAATTTCTGGGAGCAATGGTCTGCAGGAGTTACGCAGAGGAGGAGCAATAGTCTGCATGGTGATGCAGGGAAGAGACTGTAGCTGTTACACATGCACATCATTCCTTCAGGCTCAAACTAAGTTCTAAGCTATGAATTCTTTAAATATGATGGCAAAGTGATCTGATCTATGGGCATCCCATATACCCCTTTCCCCAACCAAGTTATACCCCCAATAAACAAAAACAAAACAAAGCAAAAGACTGTTCATTGTCTCAGATGTGATATATGGAGGTCTGGCAACAGGGTGATATGGTGGATGTTTGTTACTAGTGGCAAATACGCCGCTAACAGAAGAAAAATCAAAATCAAATTAATAGTTGGTGTGGCTATCCTTTGGCTTTAAACCAGCATCAACTCTTACACTTGCACACTTTGTGCACTTGCACAAAGTCAGGGATTTTGTAGGAGTCAGGTATGAAATGAATCAATTATAACGAACAGGTGCTAATGATCATCAATTTCATATGTAGGTTGAAACATAGTCATTAACTGAAAGAGAAACAGCTGTGTAGGAGACTTAAAATTGGGTGAGGAACAGCCAAACTCTGCAACTAAGGTGAGGTTGTGGAGCTCAGTTTCATATCACAGGTCATACACCATGGCAAGACTGTGTACAGCAACAAGACACAAGGTTATACTATATAAAGTTATACTGCATCAGCAAGGTCTCTTCCAGGCAAACATTGCAAAGCAGACTGAAATTTTAAGATGTGCTGTTCATGCTCTTCTGAAGAAGCACAAAGAAATGGGCAACGTTGAGGTGCTTAAAGGCAGTGGTCAGCCAAGGAAACAATACAGCAGATAAAAGACACATCATGCTTACTTCCCTTTGACTTTGGAAGGTGCCATAAGCACAGAACTGGCGGAAACCAGTGGCAGCCAGAAAGTCATACCTCCAAAGTGGCTAAGCAAATCAACTATGCATGACAACATAGGGACTGGGGTGCAGAAAAATGTCAGCAGGTGCTCTGGACTGATGAGACAAAATGTTAAATATATGGCTGTAGCAGGAGGCAGTTTGTTTGCCGAAGGGCAGCAGAGAGGTACAATAATGAGTGTCTGCAATGAAGGATGGTGGAAGTTCCTTGCAAGTTTGGGGCTGCATTTCTGCAAATGGAGATAGAAGATCAATGGCATCATCAATTCTGAGAAAAAACAGGCAGATTATCCATCATGCGTGTGATTGGCCCCAAATTTATTCTGCCGCAGGACAACAATCCCAAACATACAGCCAATGTCAATAAGATCTATCTTTAGCGTAAAGAAGAATGTAGAGTTATGGAAGTGATCGTTTAGCCTTCACAGAGCCCTGATCTCAACATCATCGAGTCTGTCTGGGATTACATGAAGAGACAGAAGGATTTGGGACAGCCTATATCCACAGAAAATCTGTGGTTCATTTTCCAAGTTCCTGCCGAGTGCCTTGTAAAACTGTGTGCAAGTGTACCTAGAAGAATTGATACTGTTTTGAAGGCAAAGGGTGGTCATGCCAAATATTGATTTGATTTGGATTTTCTTTTCTGTTACACCCCTTTCACACTGAGCCGCCCCAGGCGTCAGCGGTAAAGTGGCGCTATTTTTAGCGCCGCTATACCATCATTTTAGCTGCGCTATTCAGCCGCTAGCGGGGAGGTTTTAACCCCTGCTAGTGGCCGAAAAGGGGTTAAATCCACCCGCAAAATGCCGCTGTAGCGGCGCTTTGCCGTCGGTATAGCAGTGCTGCCCCATTGTTTTAAACCGCTGCAAAGAAGCTGCTGGCAGGACTTTTTGTGACGCCCTGCCAGCACAGCGCCCCAGTGTGAAAGCACTCGGGCTTTCACACTGGGTTTCCATCTGAGGCTTTTTTCAGGCACTTTACAGATGCTATTTTTAGCGCTGTAGCACCTGAAAAACGCCTCAGTGTGAAAGGGGTCTTAATTTACTTTTCATTTTATTAATTGATAAAAATAAACTATTAATTCTACTATTTCTGAAAGCATTCAGAATATATATTTATAGTATATATACACACATACAGTATTTAAGGTAGAAAATAAAAAGAGCAACAAAAAATAGGAAGGGGGAGGGGCATTTGGTACTAACGAGAAAAAATAAAGAAAGGGCGCACCAGCCATGTGCATTATCCTTTAGATTCAAATTTATTAAAATTAATGATAAGAAGGAACTACTTACAAACAGTAGTAGAAGATCTCAAATGTATAAAAACAATCTTCAAATCACAGCATGCAGTCAAGGAGCAGCAGAGCCCATCAGAGGTGCCGGAGGAACTCACAGGAATCACTGCTGGCTGACGCGTTTCGAGGGGTACATCCCCTCTTCCTAAGAGCACGGCAGTGAATCCTCCTTCAGCAGTCCCCTTTTATAAGTAATTACGTATAGGTATACCCACATGCACCTTCAATCCATCAGACCCAATCATAGAGGCCCCTCCACCATTTGAAGCAGTTTATCAACTGTGGGACGGATCATGTGGTTTATGGCATTATCTGCCCGTGCAGGCGTCTATATGTGGGTCACACCTCTCGTCCCATGAGAGTACGTATTGGTGAGCATAAATGTGATATCACCAATACTAGAGTGAAATATCCGGTTCCTCTACATTTTCAGAAAGTCCACCATGGAGATCCATCTGGTATGAGAGTATTTGGGATTGAGTCCATTGAGGGTGGTCTGGATAGAGGTAGAAGGCACCAGAGTCTTTGCAAACGTGAGGCTTACTGGATCTTCACCCTCGGAAGCATGACCCCCAGGAGGCTCAATGAGGATCCAGAGGTTCATAAAATCAGTTAACAACATAGAACACCCTTGCGTTTCTGCACACAACCCCTTAAATCCCCCCCCCCCCTCCTCTGTCTTCCACTTCCCCCTGCTCTGGTAATTGCGCTGATGTCTGTATGTGAGTCTAGTTAGGCTCTAAGTCCCCTCATGATGAGGGTAGGTTATACCATTCTACTATGCCTCTACTGTTTTTGGTATTATTATCATTGCTGTTGTTGTCATTCCATCTACAATGTTCTTCAATTTCATGAAACTTATATAACTTATCTTATTGCTACTGACATTTGTCAGTTTACAATAATATGCTGCATGCAGTAACTATAGAGAGAGATATATTTATGTAGGAGTTTTATGTACGAGTGTTATGTACATCCTTGAGGGCAGCAAGGCCCGTGTTTATACACCGCTTGTCTGGTTACCCACTTGTGCGCAGGAGCATTTTTCTTCGTTATCGGCATTTGGCACCAGCCTGAGCTAAACAGCAACTACACTGTTACACACAAAAAGTACTCCTAAAAAGAACTGTTGGGTCTGAACAGTAAACAGAGGTGGTCACCCAAGAATATGTAGCACACTCAGGGCTGGGGCAAAGGGGACAGAAGGGGCAGCAGCTCCAAGCACAACAATTTACTGGTTAGGGGGACACAGGTGGAGTGCAGACTCAGAGTGCAGGCTGTGCTGCTACAGTCTTGCTTCAACTTTGCGCAGCCAGTACACCGATCACTGCCCAGAACAGACAGTGCACATTTGCAGAGCTGCAGCGATGTACCTAGTGCACTCCTGCACACAGCAATAGTCTAGAAGGACTGATCTCCGCCCGACAGATGATTTCTAGTCCCAGCCTCTAATGTAACGTCATTCAGAGACTGGTAGATGGGGAGCGTGTGTGCAAATGAGCAACAACTTAACAGCAGGTACTGGCTGGTAGATCCTCCTAATCATTACTTGTTGACACATTAACAGTGTAATGTTGTGTAAGGCCTCATGTACACTGCTGCTGCTGAACGGACGTTTAGGAGCAGTTGGGCATTTTTTTCAAGTGCTCCTGAACTCTCCTCTGTTATCCTATCAGTACATGTACACAGGGTCGTTTATACAGTGCCTTGCAAAAGTATTCACGCCTCTTGGCATTTTTCGTGTTTTGTTGCCTCAGGACCTGGAATTAACATGGATTGTTTGAGGATTTTCATTATTTATTTTACAGAACATGCCCACAACTTTGAAGATGTTTTTTTTATATTGTGCAGCAAACAACAAAGAGGACAAAATAACAGAAAAAGTCAATGTGCATAACTATTCACCCCCCCTAAAGTCAATACTTTCAAGCATGCATGAGAACAAAGGGGACATTCACAGCATATTACAATCATTGTAATTAGGGAATGATGAAAGAAATACAATACATTAGCAAACATTAAATACATAGAATGTGATGTTAAAGGAGAAAATTTACCCTAATATAGTTCTGCAGGACCTGAATGATGGCAGAACAGGTCTCTGGAATAATGATCCCCAGAGCCTGGGGGGAGATGCCTGTCGAGAACTTGATGTCCTGAAGACTTCTCCCTGTCGCCAAGTACCGCAACGTGGCAACTAGCTTCTGCTCGGGAGTGATGGCTTGCCGCATGCAGGTGTCCTGCTTGGTAATATAAGGGGACAGCAAAGCCAACAGACGGTGAAAAACAGAGTCCGTCATCCGGAGATAATTCCTGAAATCATTAGGATTATTCTCATGGATCTCCCGCAACAAAAGGCATATGAGAGAATTGTCACGCTAGAGTAACCAATTCTTGGTCCATGAACTCCTCCCTGCCCTGTTCATGGACTGGACTTGGGTCAAAGTAAGAACCCCAACACCAAGCCCCCGCACAGCACGAACTCTATGACGAGTACGTACCCGCAACATGGCTTCAAAACGGTCTGCCGGTCAGAACAAACTAACAGAACGCACTGAAAATCAGAAAGACCTGAGAAGAGCGAGCTGAAAATCAGAAATGAGCAGACAAGAACGCACTGAAAATCAGATATGTACTATAATAATACGCACTGTAAAACAAATGCGAACTGACTACACGCACTGAAAACCAGATACGAACCCATAAGCACAAACTGAAGAGCAGTAACGATCGGAAAAGCAGGAGGCTGAAAAGCGCGATTCGTCTCTCACCAAACTTCTACTAACACGAGATTAGCAGAAGGAGTCCAAAGGGTGGCGCACTGGCTATTGAACTTCCCTTTTCTAGTGCCATCATACGTGTTGTACGTCACCGCGTTCTTGACGTTCGGAATTTCCAACAAGATTTGTGTGACCGTGTATATGCAAGACAAGTTTGAGCCAACATCAGTTGGAAAAAAAACATGGATTTTGTTGTCGGAATGTGCGATTGTGAATCTGACAGAGGAACCTCCCACCATTTATCATAAGAGGGAAGGTTGTCCTGCCTAAAAGCCACCGATATAGGGATGGCCCACCTAGATGTGCTAGGGGCTGAGTTGGGGTCGCCACTCCACTAAATCTGTCCCTGCCACATCTAGGTGGGCCATCCCTATATCAGTGGCTTTTAGGCAGGACAACCTTCCCTCTTATGATAAATGGTGGGAGGTTCCTCTGTCAGATTCATATGTACATGCTAATACCGTGTACACACGATCGCACATTCCGACAACAAAATTCATGTTTTTTTTCCAACGGATGTTGGCTCAAACTTGTGGGAAGGTCGATCATGGCAAGAATCCTTTGAGAGGTGAAGATGATTTCTTCGGGAATTTTCACCCAGAGCATCATAAGTCAGTCTTTTTCGTGGGTGAATGATTCTTTTCTCTCTCTGGTCTCAGGTTTTGTAAGAACACTAGCGTCTTCCTCATGTACATCTTCATGTACCTCCTCCTGTGCATCTGACTCTCCCTCTTCCAGTATAGGAGAGTGAAAAGTTTCTGCATCTACAGCTGTCAGAAAGATTTGGGGGTCTTCCTGATTTGCCAAAGATTGACTTTGAGGTATAAAGTTTGGGGCCTCAGGCCTGAGGATCCTATTTTCTATCTCTCTAGGAGGAGAACAGGGGGTGAAAGTTTCCGATACTTGAGACAGATACAACCAGTCCATGCCCATTTATTCATCCTCAGTGTCCTCCTCACCTGTGTTCAGGGGCACAGGTTTGGACCTGGTTACTGGACAGGGTCTCTGAGAGGTTGTTGGAGCAGATTGCGAACCTTACTTCTGTGGCACATGAACTGCTTCTAATAGGGGCAGTAGGTGATTGCGGTGCCAAGCCTTTAGTGGGCCCGTGCTTCCCTCTGGGTGAATCTGATATACTGGCAGCCCTGGAAACTGCAGATAATATAAGGCTGTGACTTCCAATGATCAGCTAACTTGTGTTTTCCCGGGACTCCTAATGCTGTGTACACATGGGCGGACTTTTCGACTGGACTGGTCCGACGGGACAAATCCGTCGGACAATCCGACCGTGTGTGGGCTTCATCGGACCTACAGCAGACTTTTTCGGTCGAAAATCAGACGGACTTTAGATTTGGAACATGTTTCAAATCTTTCCGACGGACTCGAGTCCAGTCGAAAAATCCACTCGTCTGTAGTCAGACGGACAAAAACTGACGCTAGGGCAGCTATTGGCTACTGGCTATCAATTTCCTTATTTTCCTTATTTTAGTCCGGTCGTACATCATCACGGAAAGACCGTCGGACCTTTGATGCCGAAAAGTCTGCCCGTGTGTACACGGCAAAAGTCTACTGGCAGCCAAGCTTCCCTTCCAAACATTAGCCTATAAGGAAATTAGCCTGTGGATTAATTTTCAGTGCTATTTATAGGCATGTACAATGGCTGCAATAGGCTTACTCCAATGCTGTTTCTGCTCCGAAGTGAGAGTTCCAAGCATGTCTAAGAGGGTGCGGTTAAATCTCTCTGGCTGGGAGTCCCCTTGAGGTTGGTATGTATGAAAAATGTGCAACCATATAAGACAATGTTCATGATTCAATTACAGTGTCAATCAGTTATAAATTCTATGATAGTAAAAATTGGTGAAACAGTAATAAAGTGCAAGGTGTCTTATGATCAATCAAACAAAAAGAGAAGAACCAAAAAATAATTATAAAGTGTTCAGGGCAAGTTCGACGTGATACTCTCTTTGATAGAGATTTAGATAAATTCAAGCTGTGAAAAAATTCAATGAAGGCATGACTACAGTCCAAGGCTCAGTCCTGATAAGTGCAAAAAAGAAGAAAGAAAAGGTGCTCCGTGCTAGAGAGACTCAATACTCCTCCACCCGGTTGCTCGTGTGTGTAAAAGCAAGCTGCTTACCAGATCTCCTGATCCACAAGGGATCAGAACACACTCTAAGGTGTGTTCCCCTAGGTAGCTGGTGCTCGCTCCCAATGGACTCCACACCACTCCGATCAGTAACCAATCAGCTCAGTTTAAAATTAATATGCAAAGCAAGGAGGAGAAATCATAGTGCAAGCTGCATGACCTTTCATTATAAATAAAAAGTATTGCACTTACAACATGGAATAAATTTTATGGCATAAAACATCCACAGTACACGGCCACGACTCCACTCGATCGGCTTGCGCGTACTTACATCACCAATAGCTCCGCCCAATGCGTTTCCCCTAAACAGTATACAGTCCTAGGAAAAACCCTGTGACAGCAGAGACCTCCATAGCTGCTGGAGGTCTCACCTAGGGGGGAGTAGCCATGAAAAACACATCCAGAATTTTACGTAAAGTGCTTAGGACATAGGCTGTGCCTACAATAACACTATGATATATCAGAATTGAGCAATGTCATGGATGAATTATCACCAGTTCACACAGAATGATTGAAAATATAAAAAAAACTTTTATTGGGGAGTAGGTTTTTTCCATCTTATCCACCCAGCCCTCTAAATACCATTATTTTACATAACATTATTTATCCATAATCTTTCTTTATTTTTGTATTTTTTCATATACAATTTTTGGACTTCTGCTTTGTATTTTACAACTGTCAGCGGTTGTCGCTCCTCTTTGTGTGTCCCATGCAGTAGGGAGATGGGGCTGGTGTTGATCGCTCCCTCCTGACCCAGTATGGGACGACTCTTTTTTGTGCTGTCAGCAATGATGTTCTTTTCCAGGTTATGGATTACAAGGGGGTAGGTGTGGCCGGGCGTTTGCCGGCCACGCTCCCCTACGTCCTGCCTTTGATACATGCTGTCTCCGTATGAGCGGCGCTCAGAGAATGACGTCACCGCTGTCATGTGATGCAGCGTCGTCTCTCGACGCTCTGCGGAGCTCCAGCGGCGAACAAGCACGGGCCATATAAGGAGAATGCCGGGAACCCCAGAGCCGACATCCTCATCCGACGACACCTGGTCTGAGGAGCAACACACCATCCTGCTCTTATCCTCAATACTAGAGGGGTAATCCCCTCTTCCTTTGGCTGCTTCTGGGGATCCTGGGCTGTTTTAGGTTCATGAGTGGGGGAGACACACAGCATATCTTGGTAAGCTGGATTATTTTTGATATTTTTATGGATATTTGGAGTCTATTTTTCTTTTGATCATTGGAGATTCTGGCCTCCACTCATGGAGGGGTGCCCCTTTGTTTCTGGGAGATCTCCCTGTTTGAGTGATACTCTAGCCATTATTTTATCTGTTGAACCCTATGAAGTTCGATTCCTCTTTTTCCTAATTTGTGAATATGGCTTTCACAGCTTGGGGAAACCCCCCTGTGATTTTCTTTATATATCATTTATTTTTCAGATAATCTCTATACTTTCCTTCCCCATCATCCTCCAGGATTGGGATTTCTTGCCATACCCCGAGTGGTTTGAATTTTGCCCCTTCTTTGAAGCAATTTCTACCATATACTTCTCGGTTGGGACGTCGCAATTTGCAAAGTTCCATGTAAGCTATACTATTTTTTTTTTTTTACATGCTGTACCATTTGCTGTGTGTTCCTCTCATAGATTCCCACATTACTGCCGTTTGCAATTTTTGATAAAGCGGTTCTCCGCCTCTTCAATTTGGCGCCTCTTTTGGATTTCAATATCCGGGGGTTCTTTTGCATGATTAAAGGCGTACACAGATCGGGTGGATGTCCGATGAACCATTGGAAACTTTCATGTCAATCACTATTTTTTGTAAGTTCTTTATGTATTTCAGCACAGGCTTCATATGCATGTTATGAGATATATGTATACTTATATTTTGTACCTTTCAGAAATGGCAAAAATTATCCCTGAGGAAGATTGCATAATTAATCATTTCGAAACGCATTGGATTTAATTTTTTGTCATTACTGTAATACACTACAATTGTGTTGTCTTTATATTTGTTTTTTGTATAAATTGTTTTTATTCTTTTTTGTAAAATAAAATTTGTATTTTTTTAGCATAATTTTTTTAAAGTGATTTTGCCCTTAAAATCCCATTTGCATGAGGTTCTTTTTGAACTGTTTTACTGCATTTCTTAAAGCGGTAGATAGATACTGCTTTGTGAATGGAGCACACTGTTTCCTTCTCCTTGTTTCTGTAGTCCAGGACTTGGCTACAAAAACAAAACACACAAGACATTTTGGGCACAGAAAAAACTTCTGTTCTATACTTGAAAGGTAGTATTTTGTTTGAGAGGATCAAATCTCTTCTACCCCCAAAACTAGCAAAAAAAAAAAAAAAGCTGCTTTACTTTGTTGGCCAATCACAATGCAGTCACCTGAATCTCTGCTACCAAAGCATGATGACTTGAGTCACAATGTACAAATATTGAGTGACATTTTAACAAAGTCATATTAATATTTAAAAAGTTAAATCTATCACACACATCAGAAGAAGAATACACACTGGAAGATTGCTGTAGTGAAGATAACAACATTACAGGATGGAGCCCAGCTCTCATAAACTCTACCATGTACACGGCTTCCACTCCCGGAATTTGCTAGACACGTACTGTTCTGGTAAAGCAGAAATGCCCTTTACTCATGAGGCTTTAATGTATCCTATGGAGAAATTTCACAATGCATTTTCCTCAGGTAGGTAAAGCTCTTTTTAATAATAAATTATTTGTGCATGAAGTATATATTAGGAGAAATTAAGCATAACTATTGATTTGCAGAACGGTCTTGTACAAATGAAGATCTGACTGAAACAGAGGGTAAAAGAATCATATATTTAGATAAACCAGGTAAAGACAAAATAGAATTTCTGCGGATCCATTCTTTAGGAAAATCAAAAAGCCCTCTAGCGGCACACTGTCACTGCTGCCAGGGCTTCCATCTTCACACAGTCTACTTTCTTGTTCATGGGCTCTGTCCGTTTGAATGGCCGGGCCGTGATGATGCGCGCAGGAGTCGCGGTCTCAGCACAGAGCTCTGAATGGACAGCACTGTCCTTTCAGAGGGCAATGTGCATGCACCAGTGTCATCACTGGCTACTACTAAACTAAATATCTCCTAAGCGGTGCACACTTAGGAGATATTTACTGTACATATAGGTAAGTCTTATAGGTCTGTAGGTATAAATCAAAAAGTGGACTTTACTACCGCTTTAACTTGCTGTTGGAGTATAAGAATATACTGTAGATAGGGAGGTTGAACATTAGCAAGAGATCATACACCCAAATGTGTTAAAAGATCAATCATCTCCACTATAGGGAGTCCTGGTTGTCTACCCCTGGCAGAGTCCCAGGCTATATGTGTGGAATATTCCTACAATGGGATCTTCCTGCCATAACTCTCTCTGGTTATGTACTCCTGGAAGTTTTAGCTGCCCCCACCCATCTCTGTATGTTCCAACTCTTGCTAAAAAATATGCCCTCTTCTTGAATAGCCTATATTGATATTTAGATGTAACACAGTTGTACTTTAACTGTCCTGAATTCAAATGCATTGTATAGAGACTATTCCACAGCTCTCCTTGAAGGTTGTTTTGAATCTTTTACTGCAGGTGACTTTATGGGGAGATGTGTTGATTGATATCAGTACTGGTCCCATCATACACCATCTCTATGCAGCGCAGAAATATTTCAGAGATATCATCCTTCTCAAGCCTTCTGATCACTGTATTGTAGAAGTGAAAAAATGGACAGACAGCCGAACCGGAGCATTTGATTGGTCACACACTAGTACACGTGCTACAGAATTGGCAGGACAGAGGTGAAGTATCTGCCAGTTTTTTGTCCTAGTCAGGTTGATGAACTAGTAGCGATGGGAGGAGGAGCAGACATACTTTTTGAAACATTTGTAATTTAATTTTTGTATTTAATTATTAATACTTATTTAATTACTGTATTTTTAATTAGTCTTTTCAACTTGTGAGGAGATTTGTAAATCAGGTGATAATATTACGAGGGAAAAAGTTATGTTAACCCTTTCGTGCCTAGGGTAAAACAAATGTAAATGCCTAAGCCTTTTTTGCAATTTTGACAGTTAGTAAAGTTAGTAAAACCGTACATATCATCAATACTTTGTGCATCCAAGTGGATTATACCTTGTTTTTTTCAGGACAAATTGGGCTTTCATTTGGTGGTAAATGGTAATGGATATCTCCTGATTTATTTTTTTTTAATTATTATTATCAAAGGAAAACTAGCCCAAAATAGTAAAAAAAAAACAAATTTTTTAAATGTAATGCCCCGTACACACGGTCGGATTTTCCGATGGACATTGTCCGATCGGAGCGTGTTGTCGGAAATTCCGACCGTGTGTGGGCGCCATCGGACATTTTCCATCGGATTTTCCGTCACACAAAGTTGGACAGCAGGAGATAAAATTTTCCGACAACAAAATCCGATTGCGTCAATTCCGACCGTGTGTGGCCTGTTCCGACGCACAAAGTGCCACGCATGCTCAGAAGAAATTCCGACACGGGACAGCTCGTTCTGGTAAACTTAGCGTTCGCAATGGATACAGCACTTTCGTCACGCTGCAATGTAAAAAATGGTTTAATACAGCGCACTCTCTTCTTCTTTATAATGTGACAAGAATTAAGTAGTTTTGCTGCTCATATTCACACACACTTCTCACAAAGTTTTATTTGTGTTTTTTTAGTGGGATTCCCTCAATATATTGTTATTAGTTGTCACATCTGACAGTTTTATATTTTTTATGTTTTTTTTTTGTTTGTTTTTAAGCCTTTTTTTTTCTTTAATGTTTGGATTTTTTCCAAGGCTGATCTTTGTTCAATGTTATTTTTATTTTTACTCCAGAATATTTTTGTGTGTGTTTTGTGTGTCAAGTTACCCCAACACCATTGATATCTTTTATTATTTAATCTCCATGAGATTTTTTGTTGTTGGTGTCCCTTGTTCATTTCACATTGTATATTAGAAATGTACCTGAATCCTCACAAACAAACCATAATTTTTGAAGTAAAACACATAGGAGAGTATAATTCAAAACAAAAATCCTTTAATAAGGGCTCAGAACCAAACAAAGAGGAAGGCAACACTGGATCAACAGGAGAAATTAGTGAAGCCTGGGACCCCCACGGCAGACATCAATTCTTAAACCTCAAAATTGGTGGCCTGAGGAGTCCATATATAAGGGAGGGCAGTCTGGTCCGGGATTCACAGAGACTCGGATAGCAGCAGATGACATCAGTGTCCCCAGGCTGTGGTACCACAAGAGGCTGCATCTTTTGGTCGACCAGACTGGATCCAGGGTCCTCACTGTCTGGTCTTCCTTTCACACTTCCTTCCGGGCTGTGGCTGTGCAGTTGGAGATGTGGCAGGAGGAGGAGTAGGACCTGGAGGAGGAGTAGGACCTGCAGGAGGAGGAGGAGGATCATCACAAAGGTGTGTTTGAGGTGTAATTTGGCCCCTCATACCTTTCGCCAGAGCCTCTGATATGAGGGCCTCACACATGGCTTTTTGGCCCTCCTCCATCCTCTGCATTTTATAGGCTATGAATGCAGCAATGTTCTCCTGCCTGGTGTGGGGTGCTCCCAGGACCTCTGTAGCCCTACAAAAAAATCTGATAGCAGCCTCCTCTAGGGTACTCCTCCTCCTGCCACTTTCTGTTTCCAGGGGGGGTGGAGGGACCTGCAGATCAGCCAGCCGGCTCGGCCCGGCCACCTCCTGGCTGAGACTTCCCTGTGTATGAAAAAGGGACATGGTTTTAGTTTTTGCATCATCAATCACAATCATAAATTAGTACTCCCAACTAACATCTAGTTAACATCATTGATTGGACAAGCAGAAATATTTAAAAGGAATGCTATACCTGGCTCAATCTGGGCTCCTCCACATATGGCCTGGAAGGCCCAGGTTGGGCGTCAGAAGCCTCAGCCGGGGGGGAAGGAAGCGTGGAAGGAAGACTGGAGAGGGATGGCCTGGGTTCAGTCTGGCCTGCCAGAAAGTGCAGCCTGTCGTAGTACAACATCCTGGGGACATAGATGTCATCTGCTGCTCCGGATCTCTGTGAATCCAGGACTTTCTTGCGCTCCCTCAGATATGTACTCCTCAGGCCACCAATGAAAATCTTTAAAAAAGTGATGTCTGCCGTGGGGATCACCTGCTTCACAATTTCACACAATTGCTCCAGTGCTGCCTTCCTCTTTGCTTGGTTCTTGTAATGGGGGTGTTTAATCTCCCACAGACAGGGCAGCTCCCTTAGCATATCTACGAATACTGACATGAAGTCCTGATCTTTCAGTACCATATCCATGTTCACTGCAAGACACAACACAAGACAAAGCCTAATGTCACACCAAACTCTCCTAATCTTGTTACAATATAGGCCTCAATCTATAGAAGCAGTATAGGCCCAAGTTTGTCTCTTACCTTCGTTCTTACGATCGCCGCGTTCAATGCTCCTTCCTCCGCTCACAGATCAAACGTAATACGCACGCGTGTTACGCTTTATATACACTGCGCATGCGTGTAACTCCGCCCGCCCCTGACGTTCTTTCAAGTGTATTCCCCGCCCCTTTTCGTTCGGCGCAGTGGGGGAAGAGCATGATGGCGGACATACAGCAGGTGCGTGCTAATTCTAGCAACGAGGAGGAGGAAAGCCCGGATCCAGGCACGTCCCGATCCAGAAGGAGACGTTTTAAGGCCACAAATATGTCATTTGGGGAGATGTTGGAGATGGTCGACATCATGAGGAAGTCCGACTATGACGGAAAATATGGGCCTTACCCCAACCCCAATAACTGAAAGGCCAAAATCATGGCGAAAGTGGACAGGAGTCTTGAGAGGAATTTCGGGGTACGAAGGTCTAAAGATCAGCTCAGGAAGCGGTGGTCGGACCTGAAGTTGAGAGAGCCAGAGCAGTACCGAAAGATCCGGAGAGTGCTGCAAAAAAGTAAGTAGTTGTGCTGTGTTCCTATTCTTTCTGTCTTTATTACGTTCGTTCTGCTCCATATGCTTTGATTAGTTGTAACGTTTCCAAAGGTCAACTTTAATGTTCATGGGCACATTATTCGTTCGTATCAAACATTTTTCTTTCGGCCTCTAGAACACCATTGTTTAGGCCATATGCATTTTCACACATTTTTGGGGGCCTACTTGGATGCCAAATATTTGTTTGTGTAGATGGGTTTGTTACTAGAATGAAATGCAAACTAGATTGTGTGTAAGGAGAGGACACTGAGCAGCTGCTTTCACATCTGGACACTGGAGCACTAGTGTGGGACACAAGAACACCATTTTTATTAGGGGGCCACACAGGTGCTCCAGTGTATACTATAGGGGGGTCTCCATCTGTGAAGCTTGTACCAAACAGGTAAAGTATTGCAGCTTGACAAAGGGCAATAAAAAATATACATCTTGGAACTCGGCTAAAATAGACAATTGTACCCCACTTCCAAGCAATGTTTCCTATTTCTATAGTTCTGCCATCAAATATCTGTGTGCTAAGTATACCATTTTTGTTTTACATAGGGGAGAAAAGACTCGGAGGACACCCCTCATCTGAGGAGACCAGAGACCCCCCACCTCTGGAAGAAGGGGAAATACCAACCCAAGAAGCTGAGCAGGAGGAAGAAGAAGACGTGGTGGAGATTGGCACCACAACAGGTGAGTGTCTGCGACCACAGACTCAGGTAAAAGAGATGGATGGTGGCAGATTTTTGAGACCTTTTTTTTTGTTCTTTATCTCTTTTTAGGTGATCGTGACGTGAGGGATCCAGAACGCTTTACATCTGAAAGTGCCCAGATACTGATCGGGGAGATCATGGGGTGTAATCTCGAATTGCAAAACATACATCAACAAATCAGTGATGTTATTAAAAAAAATAATAACATCATTGATGTTTTGGGGCGAATTTAAACCCCACAAAATCACCTGTTTTATCGTACCAAACTTTTTTCAATGTTTAGAAAAGCCAAATTTGGAGGATGCACACAGTGTGCCAACATGTGCTATCTGCCATCACGGGAGATCAATGGACGCGTTTTGGGGGGGCAACCCCTTCCTCAATTATAAAGTAGCGTTGAGGAAGGGCTTGCTCCCCCCAAACACGTCCCTTGATCCCCCATGATGGCAGATAGCACATGTGGACATTTGTAAATTGGTGTGCATCTTCCAAATTTGGCTTTTCCAGGGGTGATTTCCCCCATCTGAACGCTATATCAAACCCAGTTCCTAAATACTGATGTCTGATATAGCCTTCAGGTTTTACCTAATGTGAACTTTGTAAGTTCAAGTTTTTTGGCTTTCTTGTTGGTTTTACTCAGGCCTGTTTTATCTGAAATGGATATTTTGATTTTTCATAATGCTACTGCAAACATTGTTATACAACAAACATGTTGGTTTGTTTTAAAAACCTTTGGTAAATGCGCATGTGATTGTGCAGGTATAAAAAAGTGCCTTACTCAAGAATGTGTGGATTATTGTCTCAACACTACAACACTTTTGGGGTGATGTAATTGTTGTTTTATGCACAAATGGGGGTTATTTCCTAAGGGCAAATCCTCTTTGCACTACAAGTGCAGGTTCAGTGCAGTTGCAAGTGCACTTGTAGTGAAATGTGTTTTTGCATTTAGGAAGTACCAGCCAACACTGTTTTTTATAAGGTTACCCAATCACGACATTTTCTGCGCTCAACACATTTCTGTCAGGGTCAGCTAAAACAAACACAAGCAGTAAATGTCCACCAAGAATTTCTTTTGGTTGTTTTTTATTTGAAAAAGGTGTCACATATTGTCTGGCATATTGATAGCCCCCCTACCCGCAAAGAACTCCAGGTATCGTAACCGGACATCACGGGCATTCAGGGAGGGCAAGCCAGGACGGCCGCTTTCAAGTGGCGTCATTGTTGATGTATTTGGGATTCCGGCCTCAGGCCCAACTGAGCCAGCATAGTTGGCTGAATGTTTTCGTAGAAAATTATGGAGAACACAGCAGGCAAGTATTATATGGTTCAGTTTATACTCCGCCATATGGATGGGTGTCATAAATAATCGGAACCGGCTGGCCAGGATTCCAAATGTGTTCTCCACCACTCTTCGGGCTCTGGCCAGCCGGTAATTAAAAACCCTCTGTTCCGGGGTGAGGGTCCTCATCGGGAATGGCCGCATCAGGTGGTCCCCCAGCGCAAATGCTTCATCAGCAACGAACACAAATGGGAGACCTTCAACATTGTCCTCTGGAGGTGGCAAGTCCAAGCTGCCATTCTGGAGACGCCTGTAGAACTCCGTCTGGGCGATCACTCCACCATCGGACATCCGGCCATTCTTCCCCACGTCCACATACAAGAAGTCGTAATTAGCCGACACCACCGCCAACATCACTATACTATTAAACCCCTTGTAATTATAATAGTACGACCCCGAGTTGGGTGGTGGGACGATGTGGACGTGTTTCCCATCAATTGCCCCTCCGCAGTTAGGAAAGTCCCACCGCTGGGCAAAGTGGGAGGCCACAGTCTGCCATTCCTGTGGCGTGGAAGGAAACTGTTGAGGAAAAAACAATAAACATTACTATTTTTTCACAGAAACCTGGCAAGCAGATTAGACACAAACATTATGGGTCAACCTCCAGATAGCATTTATTAAGGGGAATTTAACAACAACAAAGTATAAGGTACACCTATCATATTCCCCCCCCCCCCCTCTCATGGGCCATTTCTAACATTATAGGGGGGGGGACTCTTGGACAGGTAACCCTCTTCACTTCATTGAGAGATGAATGCCTAAATACAGGGTATTACTTGGAACAGCCCCTCCTTAGTTACACTATTGGCAGCCCACTGGACAGGTAAGAAGTGTCATAATACAAAGATATAAATACACACTGTACACATTTGAGCACATTTGGACATTCTGCTATTACCTATCAAGATCATAATAGGATACAAGAACTTTAAACAGTACCATTGGAAAGTATACAGGCAGGCCCTTGCACTACATGCTTTGGGGAATTCATCCATAAATCTGAGCACTAAAGAGATGGGTATAGTGTGTATGGGTTTGGCAAAGTCAGCAGATAGATGATTGAGGATAGAGAATTGGGATCAGCTGACTTAGCAGTTGGGGGAGGGAGGGTTACAAAAAATTTGGGGACACCACAAAAAAAAGCCTCTGGCCCTCTGCCTGAATTTAAATCAAAAATAACATTTCAAAACATTTTAGGGGGTGTTTGGGGTAAAGCACTACTATGGAGCTGATAAAATACATTGTTAAGTAACTACATGAGGTGAATATAGGGCAGGAGACACCATGCTGGAGAGGTTATTGAAGGGCAAATATGTATGAAGGACCTAAAATAATAATTACATAAAAATCCAGCATGCATGAGGACAAAGGGGACATTCACAGCATAATACAATCATGGTAATTAGGGAATGAGGAAAGAAATACAATATATTATCAAACATTCAATACAATAAAATGTGATATAAAAGGATAAAAATCTTACCTTCATATACTCCTTCTGTAGGACCTGGATGATGGCAGAACAGGTCTCTGGGATAATGATCCCCAGAGCCTGGGGGGAGATGCCTGTCGAGAACTTGAGGTCCTGCAGGCTTCTCCCTGTGGCCAAATACCGCAAGGTAGCGACCAACCTCTGCTCTGGAGTGATGGCTTGCCTCATGCAGGTATCCTGCCTGCTGATATAGGGGGTCAGCGAAGCCAACAAACGGTGAAATACGGGGTCCGTCATCCTGAGAAAGTTCCTGAAATCATCAGGATTATTCTCACGGATCTCACGGAGCAAAGGCATATGAGAGAACTGGTTACGCTGAAGCAACCAATTCTTGGTCCATGAACTCCTCCCCACCCTGTTCATGGACTGGACTTGTGTCAAGGTCAGGACCCCAACACCAAGCCCCCGCACAGCACGAACTCTACGAGGAGTACGCATACGCAACATGGCTAGAAAACGGTCGGCTGCTCAGAACGAAGTAACAGAACGCACTGAAGAACAGCAAGGCCTGTGAAGAGCGACCTGAAAAACAGCAACGAGCGGACAAGATCGCACAGAAAACTCCAATACGAACTGACTGCACGCACTGAAGAGCAGATACAAACCCACAAGCACAAACTGAACGGCAGAAAACGATCTGAAAGCCACGAGTCTGAAAAAGCGCGAATCGTCTCTCACCAAACTTTTACTAACACGAGATTAGCAAAAGGAGCCCAAAGGGTGCCTCGCTTGGTTCTGAACCGGCCTTTTCTAGTCTCGTCGTACGTGCTTGACGGAAATTCCGACAACTTTTTGCGACCGTGTGTAGGCAAAACAAGTTTGAGCCAACATCCGTCTGAAAAAATCTGAGGATTTTGTTGTCGGAATGTCCGAACAAAGTCTGACCGTGTGTACGGGGCATTAGTGTATATTTCTTGCTACTACCATAACTTACCACCAAAGAACTACCCAAAATATATTCTCCTGCTCCTGACGATTCAAGCGATACCACATATGTATATTTTATGTTGTTTGTACCCGTAGCACAGCCCAGAAACAATAATGCGCATTTTGCTTTTTTTTTTAATCCTACCTAAAACACACAGACACTAACTGACACTGATACTAATTAAAAAAAATCCTGTCCAAACAATACTGACCCTGACCCTGACCTTGATCCAAACACTAACCCTGGCACTGACCTACTAGATCAAACCTTGATCCAGGTATTTATGTAAAAAAAAAATTATTTTATTTATTTTTTTATATTTTTTTTTATTTTCGTCACACTTTTTTTTCCTATCTCTGCAAGGACAGAAAATGGTACAATGTATCTCTCTTGTCCATTCACAGAGACAGAAAACATGGGGACGGGCTTCACAGTGACTAAACACTGATAGATAGCCAATTAGAGGCTATCACAGCAATCAGATGACCCAGAATTGGCCGTTCTGGGTCCTGATCGTCAGGACAGGACCCCAGTCTCTGTGCTGGGAGCGCGCCTTGCGATGCGCTTCCAGCATGAAGGGTGATATGCAAATAAGCGGAAAAAAGCCCAGTCCAGTGGGGCCGCATATTTGCATACTGTTGGCGTGAAGGGGTTAATAATGCATTAATACTCCACTAACATCAAATGTAATACTGCTAGAAGAACCTTTTTTTGGGTATGCAGCATATGATCCCCAGAAAAAGAGGTAGAGAGAATTGGTGGTTAGTGGCTAGCTGTAAGTACCGTACTTCATTTCTATGGTAAATGGTTGGAGTCCTCTTCCACTGATATCTGAAAGTCTCTTCTACAGCTCAGAAATGTTAACAGTATTCAACAGCTCAAACCCAATATACTCAATGCCTCTCATAATATCAGTTAAATGCTTTATGTAACAGAGGATTTGCTTCTTCCTTCCAGTGACCAATGTGAGAAGGAAATCGGACTCAGGGCGGCAATTAAACATGTTGTAAAATTTGATCTCAACCAGGAAAATCTCACAGGCTCAATTGGGCTACCACAAGCCGACTGCCTTGTGTTCTGTTGTATTCTGGAAGCCATCAGCAAAGACCTTGAAGAATTTGTGAGAAACTTCAGGAAATTCTCAAAGCTTCTCAAACCTGGCGGGCGCATTATGCATTATGGAGCTTTAAATTGCACATTCTATATGGTTGGGGGAGAGAAGTTCAATTTTTGTAAGTATAATGAAAGTGACTTTAGAAGTATGCTCAGCAATGAGGGGTTTGTTATCACCATTTGGAGGTTTCCCAAAGAAAGGCTGAGAGCGATCTGATGGATTTTGATTCAGTTATGTTCTGTACAGCTTATAAAGAACAGAAGATTTAAGCCTCATTCGCACCATTGTGTTAGAAAGTGCACATGAATTTCATGAAAGAACATAGTTGCCGCGTACACATGATTGCACATTCCGACAACAAAATCCATGTTTTTTTTTCCGACGGATGTTGGCTCAAACTTGTCTTGCATACATACGGTCACACAAAGTTGGTCAGAAATTCCGAACGTCAAGAACGCGGTGACGTACAACACGTACAACGAGCCAAGAAAAATGAAGTTCAATAGCCAGTGCTGCTCTTCTGCTTGATTCCGAGCATGCGTGGCACTTTGTGCGTCAGAATTGTGTACACACAATCGGAATTTACGACAACGGATTTTGTTGTCGGAAAATTTGAGAACCAGATCTCAAATTTTGAGCGACAAAAATTCCGATGAAGTCCGATGGAGCCTACACACGGTCGGAATTTCCGACAAAAGGCTCCCATCGAACATTTTCCGTCGGAAAATCCGACCGTGTGTACGGGGCAAGTGTGTTTTTAGTGCAATTTTAATGTGTAACGTTAAAATGTAATACAAGGCAAAATGTGGATGGGAGCTTTGCGTGCGGTTTCCATGAATTTCTTCCTGGGAAATGTACCATGTGATTTAAAAAATGCAGTAATTTTAAAAAAAATGTGAATTTTCTATGCGTCACCATGTGTTGCTTTGACTACAAGACCCCTTTCACACTGTGCCGCCACCAGCGTCAGCGGTAAAGTGACGCTATTTTTAGCGCCGCTTTACCGTTGTCTTAGCAGCGCTATTCGGCCGCTAGCGGGGTGGTTTTAACCCCCCGCTAGTGGCCAAAAAGGGGTTAAATCCGCCCGCAAAACGCCAACGGAGCGGCGTTTTGCCGGCAGTATCGCAGCACTGCCCCATTGATTTCAATGGGGAGCAGCGGTGGAGGAGCGGTGAGTTTACCGCTCCTTCACCAATCCAAAGAAGCTGCTGGCAGGACTTTTCCTGACACCCTGCCAGCGCACCGCTCCAGTGTGAAAGGCCTCAGGCTTTCACACTGGAGTGAATGGAGCAGCTGTTTTAGGGCGGTTTTCAGGCGCTATTTTTAACGCTATAGCGCCTGCAAAACGCTCCAGTGTGAAAGGAGTCTAAGGCAAAACACATTTTACCAAAAACTCACAAATGATGCAGAAAGCAGATTTGTGGAAAACAAAATGCACTGCCCTCTTACACAACACATTGATGTGAACAGCTTCATAGATCAGTGTTTCTCAACCTGTTTTCTGTCATAGCGCCCTTTAAAATATTGTACATATCTTGAGGCACCCCATTCTAAAATAAAATAAAAAATCTAAACTAATAGTTTTACATAAAAACAGTGTGCAGGGACAAGTAGGATACCCAACATTAGAGATTATTTATTCTTAAAAATGCACACACACTGGTACTGACTAGCATTCCAGCTTTTCTCTTCTGCCCCAGTTTCTCTCCCTCAATCAGTGAATGTGACCCCTGTGTTGACAGAGGGGGTAGATAAAGGGGCAAACAAGTATGTCTTCAGGCGACTGGCGTCCTTCTCAACCTATGCCATCATCAGTTGTTGGGAAACCAGCAGCTGGCCAACACAATGCCCAATGCACAATGTAATGCTGCACATTAAAATCGTGTGTCTTTGTGTGACAAAAAAGGCAGGCATGATACACCCTCTGGTTTGTTGTCAATCTTTGGGAAATTTGTAGGCATTTTGCCAAGGCACCCCTAAAGAGTCCAGAAGGCACCCCAGTGTGCCATGGCACCCTGGTTAAAAAAGACTGTCATAGATTATAATGGCAACTAGTTTTCATGAGCTTTCATTATGCTGTGATACTGGGTTGTAGTGCATATAATAAAACAAGGGTACAAATGGGTCCTTAGGCTGGGTTTACATATATGCAGATTGGATGTGTTTTTAACTGCATCCAAATTGCATAACATGTGAGTGTGATCGGCTTCGCACCTGAATCTCACTTGAACCGGTGAGCAAAAACGCACAGGGCAAACCGCACTGCACATATGTGAACCCAACCTTAGGTAGCTAACAAACCCCAGAATTGTACTTCAGCAAGTCACCTATGTACTGGTAGAGCACCTCAAATGTTGAGGCAGTCCTCTGAATATAGAGATCACCAACCACAAACCTGCTTCCAAATCCTGAACACCAACTTTTCACACTGACAGAAATAGGCTGTGGCCGTTGATATCTAGGCAGGCTGCCAAAGATACAGAAGCCTTGAAGAAGGCATCCTAAGACTTTAGAAACATGTTAGCATCTTTGATTGATTTTTGAGCTAATAAAACAATAAAAATATTCTGATTCCAGAACTTTTATTTGTGGTGTTTATACACCTTGACTTACCCACTATTTAGCCTGTTATTAACTCTCAGTAACCCTAATTCATTTTCATTAAACCTTTCTTCCCTTATTTGCTTCTCTGTTTTTTTAACTGATTTTCTTTTTACTGTTCATTTATTTTTTTATTTTTGTCTGTTTGTCTCATTCATTTTTGTAGCTTCTCCTCACATAAATACCTAAAAAAAAAATAATTTTTTTTTTAATCTTTTAGTTATTCGTAAATTATCTCATCATGCTTTGTACCAGAACCATATGTTATGTGCAGACAACGTTTACATACAGTGGTATTGTGTTCTGTCTGGAAATTGTTTGGTGGCTATAAGCTTCAAGCTTGATGTATCAACATTCAGCATATCCCTCCTATCCCTTCTTTGCCTTCCAAAAGGCAAGTTCATTGTTGGGTGAGAAGAGGTAACTTCAATTTCATGATAAACCAACTGTCCAGACATTTCTAATTTCGTTCAGTTTTCTTTCGGGTGTCCAGACTTTGGCAATTAAAAATGCATATTTAGTCACATCAACAACTCCAGATGTATGTAAGTTGTCCAGAAATGCTCCACACCTTAACCTGTCCTATACTAATGCTGCAAATTTCATTAGTGATAGGCTTGTACTACAGATAATGGTCACTCATTCATAAAGACTTCCCTTGGTTATTTAAAGGGTGGAGAGCTGCAAAAAGCAGATACCATGGAGTTAAGGAGAGGTTTAAGAAAAGTAGGGATCAGCACATTTTGATTAGGGGAAATGATGAAAGATCTTTAAAAAATTGCCCCAACACTAATTTTCAGAATATGTCAGCTAGCAAAGTTGTGGTTTTTCATTTTATACATTTGCCAACGCCCCAGTGATGGGGACACATTGGCTTTAGAATAAAACAGTATGGACATGAAATCTTGTGGCATGGGACATTTATCCACCCCTTGATCCTTAGGTGAGAACAATTGTACTCTGTGAGGGGAGGAAATAGCTGGAGGTGATCAGGCAAGAGTTTATGACAAAAACTGGGGAAAATGGGAAAAAAGTAGCAAACAATTTTGTGTAAGGAGTAACAAAATAAAAAAATAAGAGAACATGCACTGCCTAATGGGGAAGAAGGGGTAAGTTACATAAATATCTCAAAGGGGTGTAGCCCAGTCTGCATGTGTGGAGGTGCACCTTGGTGCGGAGGCAGTAAACACTCAGAGCACCCAGATGCAGGCAACAGAACTTGTGTTAACGTTAAAGCTCATGATTTACAACAAGCCTTGCAGGAAGGCACCCGACCCAGGACACTCACAGCATGTAACAGCAATGTGTGGCAGAGCAGGTCTCAGATGTGCCAACAGTGTCTGTCTCAAGAAGCCAAATGTAGCCTGGACGGTCCATATCCTATTGGGGAGGCTTCCAGGAAAGATGGCATTTCCATATCCTTTAAAAGACAAGAAGTAACTCACACGCTGCCAGATGACAATCAACTAAGAAAGAGCTGCCGCAAGCACCCCGATGTGTTCCCACACTTCTAATAAAACAACAGGAAATGATGCTGCACTACTGCCCTCCAAGTGAAATAAACAAAACCAATTACAATCCTCACAGGTAAATGGATGAACTAAATAAAATAACAAATTGACCAACAATCAATCTTCTGTGCAAAAATAGGCAAACACCATACAAATATATAACAAAGAGGTGTAAAAAATGCAAACAATCCAAAATGAGAATAAGGAAAAAAAGGCTAAGTGATATACCCGTGTATATCTAAACACTAAAAAAAACGGACAATATACCCTCTCCAGGGGTGCCAATACCTGATAGCAAAATTTGTAAACGCAATGCACAGTGATTTAATGAAATAGGTAAAATCAATGCAGAATGATGTATAAAAATAGGATGAGGAAAAATAGAGTGAATATCTGTAACAAATGAAAAAAAAAATAGAAAAAAATAAAATAAAAAACAGGGGTGCCAACACATAAGTAAAAAAAAAAAAATAGGTTCAAGCAATGCACAGTGATGTGATGCAATAACATGAGGAAAAATAAACACAGTAGGTATCTGTGTACAACAATAGCAAAATTAACAAAAGTGCTTCAAAATATCAAAAAACATGAATAGGCATAAATAATAAATAATAAATGTCCATGAAAAACCTAAAAATGGTGCTTATTTTTTTTTTTGTAATTCTTTATTTTTTCATAGAAAGTGTGTATAACAATTTACATATCCAGCATAGGTACATAACAAAAGTCAGGTAAAAAACTCAGACAAGATTACAAGGCGAGGTCAACAAATCAAATTATCTGACTTTGCACCGTGTATAAGGCACATGAGGGAGGATCCCGGTGTAGTAATACTAAATGGGGCCGTGTAGACACCCAGACAACTTTTTGCTTGACCTGGAGCTGGTGATTAGGGATGAGCTTCGTGTTCGAGTCGAACGCATGTTCGACTCGAACATCGGCTGTTCGATCGTTCGTCGAATTGCGAACGATATGGGCCGTTCGCGCCAAATTCGTGTGGCGCGCCACGGCCCAAAATTCACTGCGGCATCGCAGTGCAATGCCTGCTGATGATTGGCCAAGCATGCACTATGACCCGCATGCTTGGCCAATCACAGCGCCGTCGGTAGAGAGAGCTGTAATTGGCCAAAGCCAGGGTGGCTTTGGCCAATTATGGCTCAGGGGGTTTAGAACACGCCCCACACTGTGTAGTGTGTTCCGGCGTGCTTAGAGAGAGAGAGAGAGACAGTGTCATTTCCTTTGAGTTAGCTAGATTAGGCCGGACAGTCAGTGAGTTAGCTGCACTTACAGTGTATTGTGTATATATATGCATCCCAGGTGTTGCATAAATATATTATATATATATATATATATATATATATATATATATACACTGTATTCAGTTTAGCTAGATCCGTTCCTGTTATCTTCCTACTGACAGGCAGGCTTGTCTTGTTACAGTATTTACAGCTACCTGAAGAAAATTGCTGGTGTTTTTTTGATCCTATTAGTACCACAGTCAGGCAGCTAGACTATTTACAGTTAGTGTAGTGCGTCCTCCTCACAGTGTTCAGTTAAAGCTACAAGTTAGTTTAGTGTGACCTCTGCACAGTGTTCAGCTAAAACTACAAGTTAGTGTAGTGCACAGTGTTCAGCTAAAGCTACAAGTTATTGTAGTGCGTCCTCCTCACAGTGTTCAGCTAAAGCTACAAGTTAGTTTAGTGTGACCTCTGCACAGTGTTCAGCTAAAGCTACAAGTTAGGGTAGTGCGTTCTCCTCACAGTGTTCAGCTAAAACTACAAGTTAGTGTAGTGCGACCTCTGCACAGTGTTCAGCTAAAGATACAAGTTAGTGTAGTGCGTCCTCCTCACAGTGTTCAGCTAAAACTACAAGTTAGTGTAGTGAGACCTCTGCACAGTGTTCAGCTAAAGCTACAAGTTAGTGTAGTGCGTCCTCCTCACAGTGTTCAGCTAAAACTACAAGTTAGTGTAGTGAGACCTCTGCACAGTGTTCAGCTAAAGCTACAAGTTAGTGTAGTGCGTCCTCCTCACAGTGTTCAGCTAAAGCCACAAATTAGTTTAGTGTGACCTCTGCCCAGTGTTCAGCTAAAGCTACAAGTTAGGGTAGTGCGTCCTCCTCACAGTGTTCAGCTAAAGCTACAAGTTGGTGTAGTGTGTCCTCCTCACAGTGTTCAGCGAAAACTACAAGTTAGTGTAGTGCAACCTCTGCACAGTGTTCAGCTAAAGCTACAAATTAGTGTAGTGCGTCCTCCTCACAGTGTTCAGCTAAAGCTACAAGTTAGTTTAGTGTGACCTCTGCACAGTGTTCAGCTAAAGCTACAAGTTAGGGTAGTGCGTCCTCCTCACAGTGTTCAGCTAAAGCTACAAGTTGGTGTAGTGTGTCCTCCTCACAGTGTTCAGCGAAAACTACAAGTTAGTGTAGTGTGACCTCTGCACAGTGTTCAGCTAAAGCTACAAGTTAGTGTAGTGCGTCCTCCTTACAGTGTTCAGCTAAAACTACAAGTTAGTGTAGTGAGACCTCTGCACAGTGTTCAGCTAAAGCTACAAGTTAGTGTAGTGCGTCCTCCTCACAGTGTTCAGCTAAAGCTACAAGTTAGTTTAGTGTGACCTCTGCACAGTGTTCAGCTAACGCTACAAGTTAGGGTAGTGTGTCCTCCTCACAGTGTTCAGCTAAAGCTACAAGTTGGTGTAGTGTGTTCTCCTCACAGTGTTCAGGGAAAACTACAAGTTAGTGTAGTGCGACCTTTGCACAGTGTTCAGCTAAAGCTACAAGTTAGTGTAGTGCGTCCTCCTCACAGTGTTCAGCTAAAACTACAAGTTAGTGTAGTACGACCTCTGCACAGTGTTCAGCTAAAGCTACAAGTTAGTGTAGTGCGTTCTCCTCACAGTGTTCAGCTAAAACTACAAGTTAGTGTAGTACGACCTCTGCACAGTGTTCAGCTAAAGCTACGAGTTAGTGTAGTGCGTCCTCCTCACAGTGTTCAGCTACCTGTAGAAGGTTGGTGTTTTCCTGATCCTATCACTACCGCAGGCAGCTAAATAAGCTACAAGTTAGTGTAGTGCGAGCTCTGCACAGTGTTCACCTAAAGCTACCTGTAGAATGTTGGTGGTGTTTTCCTGATCCAATTACTACCGCTGGCAGCTCAATAAGCTACAAGTTAGTGTAGTGCGAGCTCTGCACAGTGTTCAGCTAAAGCTACCTGTAGAAGGTTGGTGGTGTTTTTCTAATCCTATTACTACCACAGGCAGCTAAATAAGCTACAAGTTAGTGTAGTGCGAACTCTGCACAGTGTTCAGCTAAAGCTACCTGTAGAAGGTTGGTGGTGTTTTCCTGATCCTATCACTACCGTAGGCAGCTAAATAAGCTACAAGTTTTTTTTTGGCAAGCTGTGCACAGTGTTCACCTAAAGCTACCTATAGAAAGTTGGTGGTGTTTTCCTGATCCTATCACTACCGCAGGCAGCTAAATAAGCTACAAGTTATTTTTTGGCGAGCTCTGCACAGTGTTCACCTAAAGCTACCTGTAGAAGGTTGGTGGTGTTCTCATACTACAGGCAGGCAGTTGATTTTGCTAGCTGCAGTATCAGTACATATATATATATATATATATATATATGTATATATATTTATATATCCCAGCTTAGTGCAGCTACAGGTCATTAGTATGTCTGGAAGGCCAACAAGGAGAGGCAGACAGTCACCAAGCCAAGCCAATAAAAGAGGGCAAGCAGGCTCTGTGTCTAAAGGCAACAATGCTGGTCGTGGAGACGGTGCATCCTTATCAGCACGTGGCCTTGGGGTAAGCTTGGCCTTTTTTTTCGGCAGCTGGCCGCGTTGAGCCGCAACATGCGGAAGACTTGGTCAAGTGGATGACCGAGCCGTCCTCATCCTCCTCATCCTCTCTCACCCATGCTCAGGGTACTTTGTCTGGCAAAGCAGCGGCCTCTTCCCTCGGCTCAATGTCATCAGTGACTCCTTCCCTAGCCCCACCATGTCCTCCTGAGGAGTCCCTCAAACTGCTTGACCACAGTGTTGGGTACATGCTCCAGGAGGATGCCCAGCGTTTGGAAGGCTCTGATGATGATACTGAGCTAGATGAAGGCAGTAACGTGAGCACGGACAAAGGGGGTGCCCAAGAAGGACAGCAATCTGGCAGTCATGCTCCCCCTGCTGCAGCATACTGCCAGATTTGCTCCAGTGATGAGGAGGGAGGGGATGATGAGGTCACTGACTCAACGTGGGTGCCTGATAGGAGAGAGGAGGAGGAGGAGGAGAAGGAGGATGCACATCACCAACGAGGCAGGATGCCCTCCAGGGACCAGCCTAAGGGCAGCACACTGACTGCATCACACCCCAAAGCTCCGCATGTGCAGGGCGCTGCAGTCTCTGCGCGTTATTCAAAAAGTTCTTTGGTGTGGGCCTTTTTTGAGACGAGTGCCTCAGATTGCACCGCTGCTATTTGCAACATATGCCTCAAGTGTATCTCGCGTGGCCAAAACATCTCCGGCTTGGGCACCACATGCTTGACCAGACATATGTTGACCTGCCATGCAGTTCATTGGCAAGCGTATCTAAAAAACCCACACCAAAGAACAAAGAGGACCTCTCCTTGCTCCTCATCAGCTGAGATCTCCAACCCCACTATACCTTCAGTCCTCTCTGAGACCTGCACTGAGAGGAATGAAGGTGTAGAATTAGGTGTGTCACAGCCAAGTACTTGTGGGCAATCTGCTTTCGGTACAGATTGTACCAGCCAAATTTCCCTGCCCCAGCTGCTGCACCGCCGAAAGAAGTTCGCTCCCAGCCATCCACATGCCCAGCGGTTGAATGCTAGCTTGGCAAAATTGCTAGCACTTCAACTGCTGCCTTTTCAGTTGGTAGACTCTGCCCCCTTCCGTGAGTTTGTGGAATGTGCGGTTCCTCAGTGGCAGATACCCAAACGCCACTTTTTCTCACGGAAGGCGATTCCGGCTCTCTACCGGCATGTGGAAGGCAATGTCCATGCCTCGCTGGACAGGGCGGTCAGCGGTAAGGTGCATATTACCACTGACTCATGGTCCAGCAGGCATGGACAGGGAGGTTACCTAAGTTTCACTGCGCATTGGGTGACTCTGCTGGCAGCTGGGAAGGATGCAGGACAAGGTGCAGTAGTGTTGGAGGTTGTTCTGCCACCATGCCTCCAAAATGCCACTACTAATGATTGTGACACACCTCTCTCCTCCACCCCCTCCTCTTCTTCTTCCTCCATGGCCTCTTCCTGTGATTTTTTCTCGGAACCAGCGGTGCTCCGTAGGCGTTCAAGGGGCTACGCAAGTACGCAGGCCAAAAGATGCCATGCGGTGCTTGAGCTGGTGTGCATGGGGGACAGGAGCCACACTGGGGCAGACGGTCTGTCAGCTCTGATGGGGCAGGTTCAGAGGTGGTTGATGCCACGCCAACTTAAGGCAGGAATGGTGGTTTGCGACAATGGCACCAACCTCCTCTCTGCCCTCCGACAGGGACAAATGACCCATGTGCCCTGTTTGGCTCACGTCCTTAACTTGGTGGCGCAGCAGTTCTTGGGCAGGTACCCGGGCTTACAGGATGTCCTGAGGCAGGCCAGGAAAGTCTGTGTGCATTTCTGCCGGACATATAATGCCAGTGCTTGGCTGGCGGACCTCCAAAAGGAGTTTAACCTGCCCAAGAACCGCCTAATCTGTGACATGCCCACCAGGTGGAACTCAATGTTGGCCATGCTGCAGCGGCTGCACATGCAGCAGAGGGCCATCAATGAGTACCTGTGCAACTATGGCACCAGGACAGGGTCAGGGGAGCTTGTTTTTTTTCCCCACGCCAGTGGGCCATGATCAGAGATGTATGCACTGTCCTGTCACCATTTGAGGAGGCCACGAGGATGGTGAGCAGTGACAGTGCATGCATCAGTGACACTGTCCCCCTTGTCCACCTGTTGGAGCACACGCTACGTGGAATAATGGACAGGGCACTTGAGGCAGAACAGAGGCAGGAAGAGGAGGACTTCCTTAGCTCTCAAGGCCCCCTTTATCCAGACAGTGTTCCTTCGTGCCTGCCGATCACACAGGAAGAGGAGGAGGAGGAGGAGGATTGTGTCAGTATGGAGGTGGAGCCCGGCACTCAGCATCAGCAGCAGTCTTTAAGGGATCAGTCCCAAGAAACACATGGACTTGTACGTGGCTGGGAGGAGGTGGCTGCGGACCATGTCGTCCTTAGTGACCCAGAGGACTCCGGACCGAATGCCTCAGCAAACCTACGCTGCATGGCCTCCCTGATCCTGCAAAGCCTGCATAAGGATCCTCGTATTCGTGGTATCAAGGAGAAGGACCAATACTGGCTGGCAACCCTCCTTGATCCACGTTACAAGGGTAAGGTTGCGGACCTTATCTTGCCGTCGCAGAGGGAGCAGAGGATGAAACATCTTCAGGAGGCCTTGCAGAAAGGTCTGTGCAACGCGTTCCCAGAGACTGGGAGGTTACAAACTCCTGTTTCTGGACAATGTGTTGCTGAGGCTTCAGTCAGTCAAAGAAGGAGCGGTGGAGAAGGTGGCTGTCTGACCGATGCGTTCAGACAATTTTTTAGTCCCCAGCCCCAAGGTATGATCGGTTCCAGCAATCATCGCCAGCATCTGTTTTACATGGTGCAGGAATACCTAGGGGCAAGATCTGACTTGGACACCTTTCCCACCGAAAATCCTCTGGGTTACTGGGTCTTGAGGATGGATCACTGACCAGAGCTTGCACAGTATGCAATTGAGCTACTGGCCTGTCCTTCATCCAGCGTTCTTTCGGAACGCACATTCAGTGCTGCTGGAGGCTTTGTAACCAATCACAGGGTGCGTCTGTCCACCGACTCGGTCGATCTACTGACCTTCATAAAGATGAATCAGTCTTGGATCACCACCAGCTACCAAGCACCTGATGTAACCGAATCATTTTTTTTAAAATCTCAGATCCCTTCAAAGACTGCCTATGCTGATGCTGAGTGACTATCCTAAGTAATTATCCTCTTCCTCCGCAATGATCACGCTGATAGCTTGTAAGAACATTTTTAGTTCTGGGCGCCGCCACCAGTGCCTAAGGCCCAATTTTTCAGCCCCTGTTTAACAGGGGCGTGTAATTACAATTTTTGATGCAATACGTTGCAGCAGGGCTAGTTCCTGCGTTCCAACTAGAGTTTCTGTGAGAAGTTGCTGTGTTGTGGCACCAGCACCAGTGCCTAAGGCCAATTTTTCAGCCCCTGTTTAACAGGGGCGTGTAATTACAATTTTTGTTGCAATACTTTGCAGCAGGGCTCGTTCCTGCGTTCCAACTAGAGTATCTGTGAGGGGTTGCAGTGTTGTGGCACCAGCACCAGTGCCTAAGGCCTAATTTTTCAGCCGCATGTAATTACAATTTTTGATGCAATACTTTGCAGCAGGGCTCGTTCCTGCGTTCCAAGTGGAGTATCTGTGAGGGGTTGCAGTGTTGTGGCACCAGCACCGGTGCTTAAGGCCCAATTTTTCAGCCCCTGTTCAACAGGGGCATGTAATTACAATTCTTGATCTAATATTTCACAGCAGGGCCGTTTCTGCGCCCACCAACAGCGAGTGAGGACTTACAGTGTTGTGGCACCAGCACCACCAAAGGCCCAATTTTTCTGCCCCTGTTCAACAGGGGCATGTAATTACAATTCTTGATCTAATATTTCACAGCAGGGCCCTGTGAGGGCTTACAGTGTTGTGGCCACAACAACACCTAAGGCCCAAATTTCTGCTGAGTATATAGGGCAGGCCCCTACTTTCAAACATCCAACTTACAAACGACTCCTACTTGCAAACGGAAGGAGACAACAGGAAGTGAGATGAAATCTACCCCTATGAAGAGAAATTTTCTCCTGTAAGAGTTAATATGGGAAAAACATTTCTCCTTTCCACTGATGCTTTATCACCAATCCTTGTTTCACAAAAAAACCCAAATTTTCAAAAAACATTTGTCATTGGGACAAAAAGTGAGGTAAAATCTTCTGAAGAGGAGCGCAGACAGCAAAACAAATGTCCCTATGTTTTCCAAAAAGCTTAAAAAAGATTTTTTGGCTGGAGCTAAACACGTTAAAAATGTACCCGTTCAAAATTACAAACAGATTCTGCTTAACAACAAATCTACAGTCCCTGTCTTGTTTGCACCGCCTGTATACTGCTGTTCAGAGTATATAGGGCCTGGTGGCCCCACACCTTTCCTTTTTTTAATTTGGGTGCAGGGTTCCCCTTAATATCCATACAAGACCCAAAGGGCCTGGGAATGGACTGGGGGTACCCATGCCGTTTGTCTCACTGATTTTCATCCATATTGCCAGGACCCGACATTACATTAAAGCCGCAAGCAGTTTTAAATGACTTTTTTTCCTTTAAAAACTAGGAACTGTTCTAAGCACGGGAAACACGCGCCACTTTACAGGCATACTATAGACACCCCCCAGGTACGATATTTAAAGGAATATTTCACTTTTTTTTTTTTACTTTAAGCATCATTAAAATCACTGCTCCCGAAAAAACGGCCATTTTTACAACTTTTTTTTGCATTGATACATGTCCCCTGGGGCAGGACCCAGGTCCCCAAACCCTTTTTAGGACAATACCATGAAAATTAGCCTTTAAAACGAGCACTTTTGATTTCGAACGTTCGAGTCCCATAGACGTCAATGGGGTTCTAACGAACCGAACCGGGGGGTTGTGATAGCACATACCAAGTTATGCAACACAACAACATTATATAAATTGTGTAATTGTTTAGGGAGCTAAGGGACCCAAAAAACTGGTAGGCCCAAACATGAGACATGTGGAAATGTAATGCACCTTAAGATTTTCACTGTATCTGATCAGATAACCCATGAGTGGGAGAGAGTTATAAAGAAACAGGTAACACCAAAAGTGAGAGAGGGATAGGGACCGGGAAAGAGGGGCGTAGAGCGAGGGTGGAGGCGGGAGGAGGGTGAGTGGCGGAAACTAGAAACAGAAGATGAAGGAGTGGAGTAAAATAGAATAAGGTAAGGTAATGCAGTGTAATGTAATGCCCTCTATCTAGGAGGCAGGACTGGCCCATTGGGTCAGTTAGTCTGTGCCATTTCTTGGAGATAGGTGTCTGTGTATATAAAATGTTGCCAAGGTCTCCAGGTCTCCCGGAAGGTCTCCTCTCTATTGTGCAGGGTGACAGTGAGATCCCCCATGTCTCTCAGTTTGTTCACTTTAGCAAACCAAAAGGACTTTGCCGGGCGGGTTCTCCGATCTCCAACAGAGGGGGATACAGGCCTTGGCGGCATTCAGTAACTGAATGGTGAGGGAGGTCTTATATTTCTACATGGGTCGTTCTGACAGGTGAAGCAGACAGGCCGCAGGGTTCCCCTCCAGAGAGACATTGTCTCATTGGTGAGACAAGTGTCTAATTGTGCGGGCCACCTCATGCCAGAATGGGGCGAGTCTGGGACATGCCCAAAAAACATGTAACATCGCCCCCTCTGCAGTGCCACAACGCCAACAGAGGTTAGATACCTGCGGGAAGAAATGGTGTAGCGTGGTGGGCAAAAATGGTGCTTATAACACACATCCGTCTTTCATTTAAACAAACTGTGACTGTGATCCTCCACCAGCCCCCGTGCACGTTCACCTCCAGCAAAGACCCCAAGGGTCAGATGACACTTTGCAATCAAACTCCAATGCTGCCCAGCGTTTTGGTAGGCATCGTGATTGACGATGAATTTACATCGGGGGACACTGTATTTTTTTAAAGAACTTTTCAAAAACTGTGTGTTTTTCTTTCTTTTTGATGAATGAGTAGGGGTACAATGCCCCATACTCATTCACATGGGAGGGGGCCGTGATCTGGGGGCCTCCTTGTTAAAGGAGGCCCCCAGCTTACGATAAGCCCCCCCTGCCCGCAGACCCCCTCAGCCTTCACCCAGGGTTGTTGGGAAGAGGCCCTTGTCCCATCAACATGGAGACAAAGAGCTTTGGGGTGGGGGGGCAGAGCGCCCCTGCCCATAAGCACCCCCCTATGTTGAGGGCATGTAGCCTGGTAGGGTTCAAGAGGGGGGGGTGCTCGCTCACCCTCCCTTTCCTGGCCTGCCAGGCTGCATTCTCAGATAAGGGTCTTTTAGTTATAAATAAAAGTAGGTGGTGGTTGCGCTGTGACAAGGGGAAAAGGAAAGAGGGTGGGAGTGGAAGGGACTAAATAAGGTGCATAGAGAGGTGAAAAAAACTTGGACTCATTGATTGATTTATTATTGTTATATACATTTATTTTGTTACATTTTTGTAGCTATTTTCACTTATGCTAGCACCTTCATTTGTCTAGTATTTATGTGCTTAGTGTTTGTATTAGTCTGTTTACTTCAGCCTTTTTTTTTCACCTCTTTATGCACCTTATTTAGTCCCTTCCACCCCCTTTCTTTTTCCCCTTGTCACAGCGCAACCACCACCTACTTTTATTTATGCCAATTTTGTCTGTTCTGGAGCAGTCGCACAGGTGTCGCAGCAGTCGCAGCAGTGTCCTTTAGTATAGGTTTTTTTCTGACAGCGCAGGAATTATCTCTTTATTTTCACGGTCTTTAGTTATGACGTGGGGGTTCCCCTCAAAATCCATACCAGACCTAAGGGTATGAATTTTTGGCGTGTGGTTTACCTTAAAATCCATACCAGACCCAAAGGGCCTGGTATGGATTGGGGGATGGACCCCCACACTTTTTTTTTTAAACATTTTTCTATTGCCAGCAAATTCGGCAATGTTTTTTTTTCATTCAGCTGTCAGCAGGGAAGCCCGCTGACAGCTGATGACTCATCTGTTAGTAAGGACAAAGCGGCAGGCTTCCCAGCTCCTTAACAACCTATTCACTGAACTCATGCTCAGCCCAAACCACTCGCCCATCCCTACTGGTTAGGTAGTGAACACCTATGAACTCAGTTATTAGAATACTACCCACAACTGTCTTACAACTCCAATTGCAAAAAAGTTGGAACGCTGTGTAAAATCTGCATAAAAACAGAATGCAATGATACGCAAATCGCATAAACCCATATTTAATCACAATAGAAAATATTTGTAAAGTGTTCTAAAGTTTGTACACAAGGTACCTACGTCCCGAAATACTGTATAGGGAAAAATAGCACTGCAGCAATACAGATGTTTATGGTACCACCAGAGACATAACAACACTTTGTATAGATTAAAAACAGGATATTTTGTTACAAAAAATATAAAATGTTATAAACTATCGATCATGCCTGAAGAGATCACATTAATATCTCTCTCAAAACTGGACTATTATTATTGATAAATGGTGCTATAAAGTGCTACAGATCAGTTGGTACAATCTTGGACACATTTAGCCACTTCTTCTCAACATGTTTTGTGGAATTACCGCTTTTTCAGGAGTGTTTGAGAGAGTGGATTACCTGCAGAAAACAATAAAAAATACAACATACCATACAAAATATAGTATATCATGAAAAATCATTACTTTGTGCATTGTATAAATATGTCCCATAGCTGGAGAGGAGATTCAGCTTACTCAACACTTCCAAATGGACCAACATACAGGACTGCACCAAATATCTCCCCGGCGAGTGTGGGAGCAAAGTACAAAGAACAATGGTCTCTATAATGGTAGAAAACATAAGAAAATGCTATAGCATATCAATTTCATATACACTGCATTCAAATGCACACGTTACAGGTACCCATTCCACACAATGTATACACACCACAACCAGCCAAAATTTCTCAAACCATCAATGTCAGGTGGTGGACAGAGGTAAATAGGGGGACAGTATATTGGATCTCACATCCCCAGGGTATAAAGCCATCAAAATGCATCTCTACAACATATAGAAACATCAATATAAGGAGGTCTATCACATAGTTTAGATTTAGACTTAAGAGCATCCTTGAACACCCCAAGTGCATCTATGTTTCTCACCTTCATAATGTAACTAATGATACATGTGTAGGCTTCATTCAGGGTTTTACAGACTCCAGGGTATAGTGATCAGTATCATATATAATAGATACATGTGCTAATATAAATGTCCACAAAAGGTCGCTAGCATGGGACCTGTGTGCTTCTCTCAAAGTTAGAAATGCCATCCAGCATAGACAGGTGAAAGATGTACAAAAAACTGAAAATTGTATACTTACCTGATGTAATTTTCCTTTCCTTATGCAAAGCATGACAGCATACATGAATGGGATAGGGTCCCACCCTCACCCAAGTCGCTTCCCCCAGACGGCGTTCTCGTAACTATACTCAAATGCGAAACCCACAAGGGAGGGACCTGTATGCTGTCATGCTTTGCATCAGGAAAGGAAAATTAACGTTAGGTAAGTATACAATTTTCCGTTTTCCTGACACAAGCATGACAGTATACACGAATGGGATGTAGCACGCCAACAAAACCTATAAGGGAGGGCCATACTGAAGTGTTTGAATCAACAGAACTGAAGTCAACTCCCCTGCTTCCAATGTTGCTTAATTGACTTTGCAATAGGCAAAAAATGGTTTGTAGTATATGAACCTTGTTGATATTCTGTAAAATTCTGGACCTCTGAATCTTGCCCATGAGCACGCCACCCTTCTGATAAAGTGAGCTCTGCACTAGATTGATGAATTTATCTTCATCCCATAAGCCCCTTAGGCTACTCTGAGCCGAGATAATGGCATTGTCCCAATGAACAGTGAAAAGTCTTTTTCTGATACTGTGAGGCCTGAATAGGCCACTGTCTGACCTTCTAGAGAAGGGCCACTTCCATGTATTTCTTCCACATAGAGTCCATTACTCCAGCTTGTGGTGATGCAGACATTTCAGTTTGGACATGCCGGAAGGGTGATGTCTTGACCCAGAAGCAAAGATGCAGACCCTCGTCTGGTGCTGGAGAGAAGGAAACCAGAGCTATTTCGTTTGATTATGATAGCAATAAGGTAGTTTACCGCTTAACGCTTGGATCTCTGAAATAATTCTCACAGACATGATATCCTTAAGAAAAACTGCTTTAGTGTCACTGAACCTATTGAGGTAGTCTTGTTCAGAAGAATGGAGGAGTGGGACAACCTTCCCAACACTAGTTGCACTGCAAGTTCTAAGGGGAAAGAACAATGTATACCGGTCTTTCGGAATTGGTTCCCCCAGATGTGGAACGGTCACTGGATCTCAGGAATTGAGGATCTGATCAAGACTTGACTACTGCTCAATCCCTTATTTTATATTACTTGCAGGCATCACAGTCTTTGCAGCCGGGAGCAGAGGATTCTATCCTTAAATTTTGTGAGATTTCCCATGTTCTAGTATACCTGGAGTTTGCCGCAGGTTCCCCTGGTATCCACAAGGTTTCAAATAATAGTAGTGAGACCCCTCGATGAGCCTTTCTAACTCGGTCTCAACATGTGAGTGTGAGCGCTGGGTTCAACACAATAGAAACAGTTGTAACCCCCCAACCTTATTGCTCTTAATAGAGAGAGGATGGAGTAGTTTGGAAATTTAATAAACAGCTACAAACATAAATGCAAAACTAGGGGCTAAAAACAATATGATGGGTGATTAAGGCAAAACGAACTATTAGCTGCTAAAAGTCCAAAAGAACTAAAATATAGTCAATTGCATGTGTAAGCAACTGTAGAAGGCAGTCCTGTATATGTGGAAGAAGCAATCCTCTGGGTACTGAAGAAAGAGAACAACAAGGGCGCCACTCTAAGTGCAGTATTAAAAATGAATTTAATGCATCTATAAAATGGGTACTCACATGGGTACATGTAAACAGGCATGTGGGTAACAGATAGGAGGTGCAAGATGTCCCGGGAGTAGTGTCCAATCACATCATGCAGTGACAATGTTCTTCACACGACAGGCTGCACTGCTGGATGATCAATGTTTCCTGCCGCTGGAACGCACTGCTGTAATCGGGGGAACGGGGTCACTTCCGGGTTCGTGCAGAGATAGGCAATGCGTTTGCAGAGCTACGCTCCTTCCTCAGGCCTAACGTGACCTGTGATAGGTCGAGACTAATATGGTCTATGAGGGGCATTGATTGGAGGAGAAAACCGTCAGTCAGACTAAGGCACAAAGCTATGTAGTGCGAGTCAAATGCTGACGTGTCTGATGTGGGAGTGGATAACATAGTGTTTGTGTGTCTGCTGTGACGGGTCTAATGAGACAGCGCTATGTTTATATGTGTATAAGAAAAAGGGTTTATTGAAAAATAAAATGGATTATGTGTATTTCTGTTTTTCTGGTCTGCATGAAAAAATTGAAATGAGAATGAAATGTGAGACTGAAGTTACATAATAATCAGGACACTAATATTAATGAAAATAAGATAACTATAAAAATGAGAATGAAAAGAAATGAATTAAAAATGATGATGAAAACGAAAATGGTGAAAAATGGGAAATGTAGAAAACTGGAATAATTTGGATGAGAAAAATGGGGAAATGAAAATAGAAATAGAAAATCAAAAAATGAAAATGAAAAATAAAAATATGATAAAAGTAAAAATAAAAATGAATAATAAAAATTAAAAAATATATTATTGAAAAAATAGTGATGGAGATAATGAATTACTAATAATAAAAATAAAATAAAAATATAATAATAATATAGAATGAAAATAAAAATAAAAATAAATGAAAAAATAATATATAATATAATGAAATAAAATAAAATAATAAAATAAAATAAAATTAAAAATAAAAATGAAAATGAAATAAAAATGAAAACTAAAAATAAGATTTATTGAAAATAAAAATAAAAATTCAAATAAAAATAAAAAAATAAAAAAAATAAAAATAAAAATGGATATAAGTAAAGATGATACTAGTGGTAATATTAAACGTGAAAATTGTTGTAATGTTGGAAATAATACTAACGAAAATTCAAGTGTTCATTAGTTATGAAATCAAGGCGTGACTGGGTCGTAATTTCCAGATCATAATAGAATGAAAAATATATATATGCACATACATTAATATCCTTATATATAAAAAAACACACATATGTATATTCTTATGAGGATTAAGGGGAAATGTATAGTGGCTGAGCTATGGAGTAGTACTCAAATGAAAAATGATGACGAACACTGTAACATCACAATAGGAAAGAACATGCATTGTGGTGGTAAAGGGATACCTGAAACTAAACAGGAAAAAGGCGAAAGAAACAGGTTTATAGGAGGGATCCAATAACCAATAAGACATGGAGAGCGAGGAGAGCAGTCAAATTAGGCTGCTCGCCTCTATCTCCTCGTTGAGACCTCCAGGGGCCAGAGAGTCCAAAGTGTATATCCAGTACGTTTCCCTCTGGCAGAAACGTTTAAAACGCTCTGCCAGTGGGAACGTACTAGGGATGGAATCAATAGTCCAAACTTTAAGGCCAGATGAAGAATGATCATGTTTTTGGAGAAAATGGAGGGGAACACTGTGATGGTCATCTCCTGCCTCTAGGAGGCGGCGGTGTTCCCCAAACCTCTTTCTCAAAGTGCGTATGGTTCGGTCCATGTAATATAGCCCACACGGACAAGTCAAACAATAAATAACGAACTCTGTGGAACAATTGTAAAAATTACTGATCTGGTACGTCTGACCTTTGTTGGTGAATTCCTTTTGCCCGTGATGAACGTGACTGCATGTGAGGCATAATTTTTTACGGCACTGGTACATCCCAATTAAGGGAATGAGACAGGGAAATGTTATTTTGGGACTTTGTTGGCATTTGTATTTACTGGGTGCTACCAGATTCTTAATGTTCCTAGTTTTACGATACGTAAACTTTGGTTTGGAGGTGATTGTAGATTTTAAATGTGGGTCCTGAAGTAAAATCGACCAGTGTTTGGTGAGTATGCGTTCCATGGCTTTATGTTGAGAGTGGAACTGGGTCACAAACCTGACAGGCTGTACTAGAGATTGATTGGTTTCACTGGTGGATGTGGAAGGTCCTGACAGATAAAGATCAAATGCTTCGTTTATGAGTTTGGGTGGAAAAGCTTTATCCATAAACTTTTGTTTTAAAAGGGACCCTTCTGTGATATAGTCCAATTGTCTGCGTAAACGACAAAACTGGCTCTTAGGGATGTTTGCAATCCATCTCGGGTGGTGACAGCTCTGATGGTGCAAAAAAGAATTGCCAGATGTCGGCTTAGTATAGTTTTTGGCCAATATTTTGCCTTCCTGATGAAAAAGTAAAAGATCTAAAAATGCAAGCTGAAAACGATCATGCTCTGAGGTGAAAGTGAGGCCATACTCATTGTTATTGCAATGTGTGATAAAATCTAGGAAAATATACCTCCCATAAAAAACTATATGGGAGGTAAAGGGATTATTGAGCCAGATGTGATTGGCCTCCCAGAACCCCATGGTTAACCACTTGACGACCGCCTAACGCAGATATACTGCGGCAGAATGGCACGGGCAGGCAAAATCACGTACCTGGTATCGGACACCCCCCCGGTGCCCGAGGCGGTCGGCTTTGGTCTGGGAGCAATGAGAGATGAGGGGGAGACCATCCATTCGTGGCCCCCCCCTCGCGATCGCTCCCAGCCAATGAGAATCATTCCTCTGCTGCTGTATGCTAAACAGCAGCAAAGGAAATTATGTCATCTCTCCTCGGCTCTGTATTTTCCGTTCAGGCGCTGAGGAGAGAAGACTGCAATGTGAGTGCACAACACTACACACACAGTAGAACATGCCAGGCACACTTTACACCCCCCATCACCCCCCGATCCCCCCCGATCACCCCTCAATCACCCCTCCCCCCCCCTGTCACACTGACACCAAGCAGTTTTTTTTTTTTTTCTGATTACTGCATGGTGTCAGTTTGTGACAGTTAGTGTGGTAGGGCAGTTAGTGTTAGCCCCCAGTAGGTCTAGGATACTCCCCTAAGCCCCCTAATAAAGTTTTAACCCCTTGATCACCCCCCGTCGCTAGTGTCGCTAAGCGATCATTTTTCTGATCGCTGTATTAGTGTCGCTGGTGCCGCTAGTTAGGGAGGTAAATATTTAGGTTCGCCGTCAGCATTTTATAGCGACAGGGGCCCCCATATACTATCTAATAAATGTTTTAACCCCTTGATTGCCCCTAGTTAACCCTTTCACCACTGATCACCGTATAACTGTTACGGGTGACGCTGGTTAGTTCATTTATTTTTTATAGTGTGAGGCCACCCCCCGTTTATTACCTAATAAAGGTTTAGCCCCCTGATCACCTGGCGGTGATATGCTTCAGGCAGCGTCAGGTTAGCGCCAGTACCGCTAACACCCACGCACGCAGCATACGCCTCCCTTAGTGCTATAGTATCTGAACGGATCAATATCTGATCCGATCAGATCTATACTAGCATCCCCAGCAGTTTAGGGTTCCCAAAAACACAGTGTTAGCGGGATCAGCCCAGACACCTGCTAGAACCTGCGTTTTGCCCCTCTGCCCAGCCCAGCCCAGCCCACCCAAGTGCAGTATCGATCGATCACTGTCACTTACAAAACACTAAACGCAAACTGCAGCGTTCGCAGAGTCAGGCCTGATCCCTGCGATCGCTAACAGTTTTTTTTGGTAGCGTTTTGGTGAACTGGCAAGCACCAGCGGCCTAGTACACCGTCGTAGTCAAACCAGCACTACAGTAACACTTGGTGACGTGGCGAGTCCCATAAGTGCAGTTCAAGCTGGTGAGGTGGCAAGCACAAGTACTGTCCCGCTGCCACCAAGAAGAAGACAAACAGGCCCGTTGTGCCCATAATGCCCTTCCTGCTGCATTCGCCAATCCTAATAATTGGGAACCCACTGCTTCTGCAGCGCCCGTACTTCCCCCATTCACATCCCCAACCAAATGCAGTCGGCTGCATGAGAGGCATTTTTATGTCCTCCCGAGTACCCCTACCCAACGAACCCCCCTCCAAAAAGATGTTGTGTCTGCAGCAAACTCGGATATAGGCGTGACACCCGCTATTATTGTCCCTCCTGTCCTGACAATCCTGGTCTTTGCATTGGTGAATGTTTTGAACGCTACCATGCACTAGTTGCGTATTAGCGTAGGGTACAGCATTGCACAGACTAGGCACACTTTCACAGGGTCTCCCAAGATGCCATCGCATTTTGAGAGACCCGAACCTGGAACCGGTTACAGTTATAAAAGTTACAGTTACAAAAAAAAAAAAAAACACAAAAAAATATATAAAATAAAAAAAAATAGTTGTCGTTTCATTGTTCCCTCTCTCTCTATTCTCTCTCTATTGTTCTGCTCTTTTTTACTGTATTCTATTCTGCAATGTTTTATTGTTATTATGTTTTATCATGTTTGCTTTTCAGGTTTGCAATTTTTTATACTTTACCGTTTACTGTGTTTTATTGTTAACCATTTTTTTGTCTTCAGGTACGCCATTCACGATTTTGAGTGGGTATACCAGAATGATGCCTGCAGGTTTAGGTATCATCTTGGTATCATTCTTTTCAGCCAGCCGTCGGCTTTCATGTAAAAGCAATCCTAGCGGCTAATTAGCCTCTAGACTGCTTTTACAAGCAGTGGGAGGGAATGCCCTCCCCACCGTCTTCCGTGTTTTTCTCTGGCTCTCCTGTCTCAACAGGGAACCTGAGAATGCAGCCGGTGATTCAGCCAGCTGACCATAGAGCTGATCAGAGACCAGAGCGGCTCCAAACATCTCTATGGCCTAAGAAACCGGAAGCTACGAGCATTTCATGACTTAGATTTCGCCGGATGTAAACAGCGCCATTGGGAAATTGGGAAAGCATTTTATCACACCGATCTTGGTGTGGTCAGATGCTTTGAGGGCAGAGGAGAGATCTAGGGTCTAATAGACCCCAATTTTTTCAAAAAAGAGTACCTGTCACTACCTATTGCTATCATAGGGGATATTTACATTCCCTGGGATAACAATAAAAATGATTTAAAAAAAAAATGAAAGGAACAGTTTAAAAATAAGATAAAAAAGAAAAAAATAATAAAGGAAAAAAAAAAAAAAGCACCCCTGTCCCCCCTGCTCTCGCGTAAGGCGAACGCAAGCGTCAGTCTGGCGTCAAATGTAAACAGCAATTGCACCATGCATGTGAGGTATCACCGCGAAGGTCAGATCAAGGGTAGTAATTTTATCAGTAGACCTCCTCTGTAAATCTAAAGTGGTAACCTGTAAAGGCTTTTAAAGGCTTTTAAAAATGTATTTATTTTTTTGGGCGTGGCCTGGAGCGGCATGGGATAGGACGCAAGGCAGCGGAGCTCCGCCGACAGTCCATCCTTTAGAACAAATCCTGAGATTTTATCCGATCAATAAGACCCCAGAACGACCCTAACTGTATCATACCACTTCAGGGATCATGTCACCGCCGAAGAAACCGTCTGCAACGACCTCCAAGCTGGATCAATACCGCCGACAGGAGAAGGAGAAAGAATCCTCTGGGCAAGATGGCGGAGCCACGAGGGGAGAAGAGGCTGCTGTGAATACAGACACAGCGAAGGTGCTGGAAGCCATAACTATATGCCAGGAAGCAGTGACTGCGTGTCAGTCTACACTCACAGCCAGGATTGAAGAAGTGAAGGTAGATATATCCTTGGTGAGACAGGACTTTCAGAAACTGACAGATAAAGTCACTGAGGCTGAGACTCGCCTGAGCATAGTGGAGGACTCCCTCCCCCCCTCCAACACTCCACAGAAGCTATACAGCTGCAAGTTAATCAAATCCTGCAAATGCAAGATGATTTAGAGAACAGGCTCAGACGCTGTAACCTCAGATTCATAGGTCTCCCTGAGGGAGCAGAGGGGGGTGACTCTACTACATTCCTTAAATCACTGCTTTGTGATACTTATGGCAGAGAGGCCTTCTCCTCCACTTTTGTTGTGGAGAGCGCGCACCGCATGTCGGGCAGACCGCCACCAAATGGAGCGCCCCCACGCACATTTATCGTCAAATTCCTGAATTTCAAAGACAGGGAAGCCATTCTTCGCCTCAGAGAAAAAGGCAACATCCCCTTCGGTAACAAAATGATCACTGTGTTCCCGGAATTTTCGGCGGAAGTACAACGCAAACGCAAAACATTCATGGAAGCCAAACGAAGACTTCGCATAAAACATGTAAAATATGCAATGCTATTCCCAGCCCGGCTACGCGTAGAGGGAGATGAATGCGCTTACTTTTTTGATGATCCAGAGGCAGTCATTTCATGGTTGGAGCAGAGGGAAGAACACAGATAAGTAACTATGTCCTTTGCCCTGAACCTCAAACCCAGTGTGCCTTTCCAATGCATTAGCTGCACACCCCTGAACATTTCTCTACAAGGGAAAGGGGGCAACGATTTACATACAGACATTGCTTCCTGTTGTTGTTGCTTCTGGAATGTAAGATGCTGCACTCTGCCAGTGCCCTTACCTGAAACAATGTGCATGCCTGCTTGCTCACAGCAATTTTACTGTGCATCTTTGAGTACATGTATATACAAGGAAAGGAGTAACAGCTTGCATATAGACATTGCTCACTGATACTGTTGCTCCTGAGGTGCAAAGTGATGCTATTTACCAGCGAACAGGCCTGGAACAGGTTGTACGGCTACTTAATCACAGTGATCTTGCTCTGCACCTTTGCATATTTCCAAATAATGGAGAGAGGCAGCAGGTTGCATTTCGACATAGCTTTCTGACACTGTTGCCCCTGGGATGGGAGTTGTTGCATTATACCAGTAACTATGTCTGGAACAACGTTATATGACTTCACTAATGTAGTACCTCCTGCACAGTTGAGAGTGACACTTTTGCATAGCATCGCAGCTTGGTACCATTACATAAGGCTTACCGGGGAGGGGGTGGGGGGGGTAAAAAACAACCCTCCAACTTTTATACTAATTTTGGGATATACATACACTCATTATTTGTTCTCTGAAAATGTTTGCTCAATATTTCCCTCGGCGGAGGGAAGCACCATGCCTGTGAGCTCGCCATAGTAGTGAGCATAGTCCTACTCAGTGCTACGTTATGCAGTGTAAAGCCGCCCCACTAGTCATAGTTTCCAGCCTGGGAGGACATGCATGGAGTATTGCTGTGGTGACTGCGCTTGCGGATACCACTAAGGTGTTCACTATACGGTTATCAAACACCCTTTTTTGCATTTTTTGTTGGTGCAGATCTCCTCTCAGGCTGGACAATGTTTATGCCATGTTGGCAGTTTGGGGAAATAGCCCGCACCAGTTGGGGGCAGTGCAGGGCGGGGAGGGGGGATTCATGGTTAACAAGGTTACAAGGCAAGGTCTTTTATTGTGCACAAACCTGTTTTTTTTCGGAACCATAGGGAAATAATGACACTATTGCTGACAATTGCATACTGGAGATCGTTTTTACCACTAATCAATTTCAAGGGTGATCTGAATCGTGGAGCTGCTTACTATAAGTACATCAACCCATGGCCTCATTGAAACTAGTAATATGGAATGTTCACGGGGTTAGAGACCAAATAAAAAGGTCAGCTGTTTTTTTTTTTTTCAAATCAGACTTTTATTTAGACACAGGAAAGGGCAATGCCCCACAGTATTAACAGGTATAATAATAAGGATTAAGGACGCAGCCTCTTGAATCATACAATTGGGTCAGCAGACCCTGCATAACCTTAAACATTCTGTATATCAAAGGTTACAATAAACAACATTTCTGCCATCCTAAAAGGTTATCCGTGGAACCCCTTCCTGCTGTCTGTTTTCTTTTTTTAATACAATAAAAAATGTAATATATAAGAGAAAAAGAAAAATAAGATTGTAGTACAAGAAAGTATAGAGAAGATAGGGAAGAGGGGGAGAAGAGTAAGGAGGGGGGGAGGAGGGTGGAGAGCACATGGAGGCGGCGACACCCCCGCACAAGGGGTCGACGTATCACACCGAACCAGGACTGTGACTTCAGTCACTCTTCAAAAGAGTCTGACCTTCATTTGAGAAAATAAAAATCAACCAAGGGGACCATATTTTGGAGTATAGTTCACTTTTGTGACGGGCTGTGAGGATAAGATCCTCCATTTCCCTTATGTCTTCTACTTTCCTAATCCACATGCCTGTGGTAGGAGGTTTTATGGACTTCCACAATAGTGGGATGCAAGATTTTGCTGCATCCAATAAATGTTTAAGCAGAGAGTTTTTGTATTTTTTGCTCGACATATCAGTCGCGTGCAAAAGGAAGAAGCCAGGGTCCAACCGAATGGGGCGTTCTGTGAAATTTTGTATCGTTTGTTGTATGATCCTCCAAAACTGTCCCAATAAAGGACAGTCCCAGAAGATGTGAAGGATCGTACCCCGGTCTCCTCCACATCTCCAGCAGAGCCCCGATGTGGACGGGAAGAATCTTTGCAGTTTTGTGGGTGTATTGTACCATCTAGAGAGTATTTTGAAGTTCGTTTCCTGTATCTTTGTACAGATTGAAGATTTAAACGTAAAGATGATTATGTTTTGTTTTTGTCGTGGTGAAAATGTACATTGCATGTCCCTTTCCCATGCCCCCAACGCCGGAATTTGGTGATTTTCCGGTGGTGTAGTCAGCAAATGGTAGGTGGCCGACAGCGCGTGAGGTAAGGTTCCTTCCTCTGTGCACAGCACTTCAAAAGTCATCAAGGTTTGTTCAATGCCCTCAGGGGCAGGTAATGTGCTAAGGTAGTGTTTAAGTTGAAGTGCCCTCCAGAAGTCCAGACAGTACTGCCCTACTGGGTTCATGAGCTCTTCTACCGTTGACCACCGCCCATTCGCCGAAAAGTGTGAGTACTGAGAATAACCCCTTTCACGCAAGGATCTGAATACTGGGTCCAAGTAACCCGGAGTGAAATCTGGTGTACCCAATATCGGGCGTAGTGGGGAGTTACAGGATGTTAGTTTTGCATGAGTGAAAAGGGATGCACATATTCTTGATGTAACACCAATGAGAGGGTGATTCTTTAACATACGTGGCAATGAGCTGTGGCACCAGGGCAATCTATTTAAAGGTATGATACTTTGGGTCTGCTCTAGTAGAGTCCATAGTTTAGTGTGTTTGTGTCGTATCCAGTCAATCAATCTGGTTAAGTGGGTCGCCTGCTGATATTTACGAAGGTCTGGAACTGCCAGGCCTCCGAATATCTTAGGTAGAGTGATTAGTCTTTTGTTGAGTCTGGGTCTTTTGTTTGCCCATATGAAGTTTGAGAAAAGGGCACTAGTTTGGTTGAAATAGTGGGGAGGTATATGAATCGGTAGGGCCTGGAGCAAGTACAGAAACTTCGGGAGTATGCACATCTTAAGGATGTTACATCTACCGAACCAAGAGTGTAACCCTTTGTTCCACTTTGTGAGTAGGGTCCTAACTGTAGATAATAGGGGAGGGAAGTTCAGATCAAATAGTTGTGACACTTTGGGGGGGACATACGTGCCCAAGTACTTAATGGCTGTGGTGGTCCACTTGAAGTTAAAGCTGTCTTTAATGGTCGTTAGGGTACGTGGATGTATTCCCAATCCCATGGCAACCGATTTGTTAAAATTGATCTTCATGTTGGAAAGGTTGCCATAGGTTCGGAACTCTTGTAATAGATTGGGGACAGAAACTACTGGGTTGGTAAGTGTGAACAACATATCATCTGCGTAAGCAGCTATTTTCTGTTGTGTCTCTCCCATAGTTACCCCGGTGATATCCGGGTGAGCACGCACGGTCCGCAAGAAGGGTTCCAGTGACAGGGCGAAGAGAAGTGGTGACAGCGGGCATCCCTGACGGGTACCATTCCTAATCAAGAAGGGATCCGACAGTACTCCGTTTACACGAACCCGAGCTGTGGGATCCGCATAAACCGAGCTGATCCAGTTGAGCATTCTGTCCCCTAGACCTATATGTCTCAGGACTGAAGTCATGAAGTTCCAATTCACCCTGTCAAAGGCCTTCTCAGCGTCCGTGCTGAGGAAAATACAGGGGGTCTTATTTTGATTCACTACATGCAGTATGTTGAGCACTTTGATGGTATTGTCCCTGGCTTCTCTTGTGGGCACGAAACCAACTTGGTCCAAATGGATCAGGGAAGGGAGGTATGTTTGGATTCTGGTAGACAGAATTTTCGTAAATATCTTGAGATCAAGGTTAAGTAGTGAGATTGGTCTATAGCTCCCACAAGCTGTCACGTCTTTCCCCTCTTTGGGGATTACCGTGATATGGGCTATCAGCGTGTCTCTAGGAATGTGTGATCCAGAACCCAGTGAGCTGAAGAATCCCCGCATATGTTCTCCCAAGGCCGGTAACAGGGTTTTGTAATATTGGGCAGTAAAGCCTTCCGGGCCTGGGGCTTTGCCCACCTTCATGGACGCAACTGCTTTCTGTATTTCTTCTATGGCAATGGGTTCCTCCAACAGCTCACTGGACTCCGCGGGTAATTGGGGCATATCAGACCTCCGCAGATAGTCATCTATCTGCAGTGGTGGTGTGGGTGGTGTTTGCAGGTTATAAAGTGAAGAATAAAATTCTCTAAATGAAGAAGCTATTTTCCGTGGATGAGAGACTTTCTGTCCTGAGGGTAGCGTGATATGTGGGATATAATTTGCCATGGTCTGTTCTCTCAATGAGTTAGCGAGCAGTTTGCCGCATTTATTGCCGGATTCGTACGTTACCCTGCGGCATACTTGAAGCGAGGCTTTTGCTCTAAATTGCATTAAGTCGGTTATTTTAGTTCTCAATTGAAATAGTTCAGATTCCCCAGTTGCTGTCTGGGCATGTTTATGTCTTGCTTCTGCTAGGTGTAGGTCATGTATAAGGGATGTAATCTGCCTTGTGCGCTCTCGTTTAATGCGTGCTCCGTGTTTAATTAAAACTCCGCGAATTACTGCCTTATGGGCCTCCCAAATAATTCCGGGGTCATTGTCTGGGGTAGTATTGGTTTTGAAATAATTATCTAATTCTGTAGATACATAGAGGTAGAGTGATTAGTCTTTTGTTGAGTCTGGGTCTTTTGTTTGCCCATATGAAGTTTGAGAAAAGGGCACTAGTTTGGTTGAAATAGTGGGGAGGTATATGAATCGGTAGGGCCTGGAGCAAGTACAGAAACTTCGGGAGTATGCACATCTTAAGGATGTTACATCTACCGAACCAAGAGTGTAACCCTTTGTTCCACTTTGTGAGTAGGGTCCTAACTGTAGATAATAGGGGAGGGAAGTTCAGATCAAATAGTTGTGACACTTTGGGGGGGACATACGTGCCCAAGTACTTAATGGCTGTGGTGGTCCACTTGAAGTTAAAGCTGTCTTTAATGGTTGTTAGGGTACGTGGATGTATTCCCAATCCCATGGCAACCGATTTGTTAAAATTGATCTTCATGTTGGAAAGGATGCCATAGGTTCGGAACTCTTGTAATAGATTGGGGACAGAAACTACTGGGTTGGTAAGTGTGAACAACATATCATCTGCGTAAGCAGCTATTTTCTGTTGTGTCTCTCCCATAGTTACCCCGGTGATATCCGGGTGAGCACGCACGGTCCGCAAGAAGGGTTCCAGTGACAGGGCGAAGAGAAGTGGTGACAGCGGGCATCCCTGACGGGTACCATTCCTAATCAAGAAGGGATCCGACAGTACTCCGTTTACACGAACCCGAGCTGTGGGATCCGCATAAACCGAGCTGATCCAGTTGAGCATTCTGTCCCCTAGACCTATATGTCTCAGGACTGAAGTCATGAAGTTCCAATTCACCCTGTCAAAGGCCTTCTCAGCGTCCGTGCTGAGGAAAATACAGGGGGTCTTATTTTGATTCACTACATGCAGTATGTTGAGCACTTTGATGGTATTGTCCCTGGCTTCTCTTGTGGGCACGAAACCAACTTGGTCCAAATGGATCAGGGAAGGGAGGTATGTTTGGATTCTGGTAGACAGAATTTTCGTAAATATCTTGAGATCAAGGTTAAGTAGTGAGATTGGTCTATAGCTCCCACAAGCTGTCACGTCTTTCCCCTCTTTGGGGATTACCGTGATATGGGCTATCAGCGTGTCTCTAGGAATGTGTGATCCAGAACCCAGTGAGCTGAAGAATCCCCGCATATGTTCTCCCAAGGCCGGTAACAGGGTTTTGTAATATTGGGCAGTAAAGCCTTCCGGGCCTGGGGCTTTGCCCACCTTCATGGACGCAACTGCTTTCTGTATTTCTTCTATGGCAATGGGTTCCTCCAACAGCTCACTGGACTCCGCGGGTAATTGGGGCATATCAGACCTCTGCAGATAGTCATCTATCTGCAGTAGTGGTGTGGGTGGTGTTTGCAGGTTATAAAGTGAAGAATAAAATTCTCTAAATGAAGAAGCTATTTTCCGTGGATGAGAGACTTTCTGTCCTGAGGGTAGCGTGATATGTGGGATATAATTTGCCATGGTCTGTTCTCTCAATGAGTTAGCGAGCAGTTTGCCGCATTTATTGCCGGATTCGTACGTTACCCTGCGGCATACTTGAAGCGAGGCTTTTGCTCTAAATTGCATTAAGTCGGTTATTTTAGTTCTCAATTGAAATAGTTCCGATTCCCCAGTTGCTGTCTGGGCATGTTTATGTCTTGCTTCTGCTAGGTGTAGGTCATGTATAAGGGATGTAATCTGCCTTGTGCGCTCTCGTTTAATGCGTGCTCCGTGTTTAATTAAAACTCCGCGAATTACTGCCTTATGGGCCTCCCAAATAATTCCGGGGTCATTGTCTGGGGTAGTATTGGTTTTGAAATAATTATCTAATTCTGTAGATACGTCTTTTAGTACTTCTTCGTCCTGTAGTAGGCTTTCATTTAGTCTCCAAGTTTTGGTTCTAGTAGTGGTATTCTCTGTCAGTGCGTATGTTAGCATAATCGGGGCATGGTCGGACCAAGTAATTGACCCTATTTTGGCGTCACGGAGGGCGTGTAATTGGGCATGTGGGACTAGAAAGTAATCGATCCTTGAATAAAATTTATGGGGAGTTGAGTAGAAAGTATAGTCGCGTTCCGTCGGGTGGAGGAGTCTCCAAGCATCAACCATTTGTGTTCTGTGTAGTGTTCTGGAGATTCGTTTCCTAGTGGTAGGTGTTATTGATGATTTCCCTGAGGAAGTATCCTCAGTGGGGATCAATGGAACATTAAAATCCCCGCCTACTATGAGGTGACCACTTGTGAATTCTAGGAGGGACTCCATGGTTTTATGAATAAAATGGTCTTGGTGACAATTTGGCACATAAATATTTGCGAGGGTCACCTGCACTCCCCCGATCTCCCCCTTAAGAAACAAATATCTTCCCTCTGGGTCTGATCTTATGTCTGTATATTTCCAAGGGACTCTATGCGAAATGAGTATAGACACTCCACGGGTCTTAGAAAGACCGTTAGTGGAGTGGTACGCCTGTGGAAAGAATTTGTTTTTCAAAATGGGAAGTTTACTGCAATAACGCTAGGTCAGTCCTGTGGTGTTTTAAGTCATGCAATAACATCTTTCTTTTCTCTGGTATATTCAAACCTTTTGTGTTCAATGAGAGTATGTTTACCGCCTCCATGTTGCCCTGTAGTTACAAAAGGTTAGGGTTCAGAGAATAGAGGGCGGACAGAGGGGAAGAGAGGGGTTAGAAAAAGGCTGAGATATCAGGACAAAGGGTAAGGGGGGTAAGAATCAAGAGGTGTGATAAAAATTGCTTAGTAAATGCAAACTCGCACTTATATACTCTCTAAAGAGTGATCTATGTCAGTAGCACAATAGTGCTAGGACGCTCACCAGTATTAACTGGTAACCGAGCGCTGGCCTAGGTGGGGTTGTGGAAAGGAATAGTCAGAGAAAAACTCACTGACTACCCCTTCCCATCCCGCTATGGAACTGTATATGTCGTAATTAAATGGACAACGACTTTGGTAACTAATTGAGGATGGATGGCATGTTCATACCTTTTAGCTACAACTTCGGTATAGGCAACTATAATTCAATATGTAATCTATGTAAAACTGGTAATGATCTTACCCGAGCATAACAACATTTCACCTTAAATATTATGACTTTAGACCTTAATGTAGAAGTCTGGTGACAGTTTAAAAATTTGAGACCAAAGAAAAAATCAATACAGGGTCAACTGAAAACTGCACTCCTCATCCCCTATGTATGCTATTTAGGTTCGCGTCTCCTAAGGGAGTGGAGTCCTGGTGGATAGTCATCACAGTGTTCCCCCCTGCCCCCAGACCATCTAGTCCCTCTACCATCAGGAAGTCCGTTCTGCAAAGCTGGAGACCACCACACTGCTTGTTCCTTTTGGGCAAAGAGCTTGTTCGTATCCCATCCCCCTCCGTCCCTCCCCCTATCTCAGTGAACTCTGCTTGTGTCAAATGGACTTCCACCTCAGTGTATATTAACCATAGCAGCATGCAATACCATGTTTGAGTTCGTTAGGTATGGAGCAGTTACCATTGTCATGCTATGTGCTACGAACCTCCTACCAGCAGTTGCTTCAGGACAACAACATCGAGCAAGTCTGCAGGAGTGTACATCATGCAAAGGACGGATCAGGGGAGCGGTTTTGTAGATCTCTTTTCTGTGTTCTGGGAAATCCGCAGAGCTTCAACGTGCTCTCTCCAAACCCGCCCAGTACACAGTGCTGGGGGTTGTAAGTCTGCTATCGTTTACAGTTCCTGGTTCCTTCACCTGGCATGTAAAATACAAGTGAACTCCATAGGACGAACGTCTCCCTGGGCCGGGTACTCCATTTTTAACTGACTGGGGGCCAGCAGGAACAGCAATGTCAACTATTTAAGCATAGAGGGGATCACTTCAATTCGTAGGCAAAAGGTTTTACGGGAAATAAAGATCTGCCATGCTCGGGCTTGAAAGTAGTCTTGTCTTAAACAGCTAGGTTAGGTTAAGTTAAGACTCACGTGCACCCTCATTGGAAGGAGCTCTCGATCTCCTGCTGGAGCGTTGCTGATGGCGTGGTAGGCGTCGCTGAGCGGAGAGACCCGGTCTTCCTGTGGGGCGAGGAACCAGAGTCAGCCAGTTGGGGATCTCAATCGGGTCAGACCCCAGGAAAGTGAATAAGGCCGGCAGATCTGAGGGAGACCGTAGAGTAAAAGAGGTCGTATTATTCCTGAAAGTAACCGCCAGGGGATAGCCCCAGCGGTACGTGCAGCCTTGTCTTCTGGCCAGCTCCAGGACCGGTTTGAGCATTGCCCTTCTTAGCAATGTAGCTCTGGACAAATCCGGGAGGATTTTAATCTCGGCGCCATCGAACGACACCTCTCCTTGCTCCCAGGCCTTACGGAGGATGAGATCCTTCTGGGTGTAACGATGTACCCTGCATAGGACATCTCCGGGTCTATCTGGATCTGATGATCTGGGTCCGAGTGTCCGATGTACACGGTCCAGTTCAATGGACACTTGCGGTGTGCCAAGGACCCCCTGAAAGATGGCAGTTACAGACGCTTCCAGATCCTCCGCTCCGGTTGCCTCCGGGAGGCCCCGCAGCCTCAAGTTGTTACGACGGCTGCGGTCCTCCAAATCCTCTAAATGGAGCTGTAAATCAACTGGCGTGGTTGTCTGTGCCTCCTGTGACTGCTCCAGGGCCGCGATCCACTGTGTGAGGGCAGAAATCGATCCCTCACCTGCCTCCACTCTGTCGGAGATCTTTTGTAGTTCCACCCGTATCTCCTGTATGTCTCTGGCGTGGGCTTCCTCCACCCGTTGTATAAGGGCCTCGATGTCTGATTTAGACAGAAGGGCCTCAAAATCCGCCTTAGTAGGTAGAGCCTGGAGAATGGCCCGGAGATCGTCAGGCATTTCTCTCATCTGCCTCGGGTGGCTAGCCATGTCGGGGAGAGAGTCTCTAGTGGAATTCGGGTGGCCGTTCGAGGGAAAAGGAGGGGATGCAGGCAAAGAAGGTGAGTCCGCCTCAGATAAGATGTGTGCACGAGGCGCTGCAGCAATGGCGCCCGGAGATCTCCTCTGTGAGTCTCTAAAGTAACTCCTGATACTGCTCCGCGGGGTGGAATTCGGGTTGTTGCCTACCGAAGCTCTTGTCCTATATCTCCTGCAAGTGGGCATGCCTCAGATAGAAGAGAAGTAGCCGTCTTTGTGCGGTTTAGGAAGGGGGAAGCCAGGAGCTCCTCAAAAATGCTTCTTCACACGGCCATTGCTAAGCCACGCCCCCAAGGTCAGCTGTTTTTGCTCAACTTAAAAAACAGATTAAAATATAAATAAAGCAGATCAGAAAAATATCACCATGCGCTGCACTGTGGCCATCTGGAACCGGTCTCCACAATCAGAACGCGGTGATGACTTCCTCGTTCCGGGTCCGACCTCAATGGAGCACAAACATCACTTCCTGCGTCGTGTAAGACACGCCCTGACACGTTTCATCATATCCTGACTTCAACAGAGGGCGTGGCTACATGAGGTCGGACCCGGAACGAGGAAGTCATCACCACGTTCTGATTGCGGAGACCGGTTCCAGATGGCCATGGTGCAGCGCATGGTGATATTTTTCTGATCTGCTTTATTTATATTTTAATCTGGTACGTTGCTAGCATTAGGGGAGTGTTTATGTATTGAGTGCTTTCATGAATAAAACGGAATTACGCTATATACGCTCTTATCTCATTTTTAAATGGTTTGGAGCCTCTTCATCTCCCTATTGCCTAGAGAAGTGCTGTATTGAGGTGGTCCAGAATATCCCTTAACTGAATGCTTTGAGTCTTTAAAGCTCCGGTGAGTTTAACCCCCGAAGGGGAGTGTGTTCACAAGTGGTGGAGTTGGATTGATCGGTGGAAGGTGCATGCTGTGACATACTCTGTGATCTACTTGAACACCCTCTGAATCACTACTGATATCGCACTAGTCTAATGGACTCTTTATGTGCGTAGTTGGCCACATTTTTATCTTATGCTCAACATAGCGCTGTTTCAGTATATGACTACTTTCATTATTATATGTATGTCCTGTATACTACTTATTTTCATGTATCCTAATACGCCAGCTATATGGCTCGGAGATTTTAACAATGTGCTAGACCCAACACTGGACAGACTGACTGGATCCCTCTCTGCTGACGCACCTCACCACCCAACTAGATTTGCAAGGCTCCTCGACGACTTTAACCTAGTCGACACATGGAGGTATAAACACCCTACATTAAGAGCCTACTCATGTTTCTCCACTTCTCACAACTCTGTGTCCCGCATAGGCCTAATTCTTATATCCAAAACACTACTCCCTAGGTTGTTAGAGGTGGGATTTCACCCCAGATCACTCTCTGATCATTGCCCGTACTGGGCTACACTCTCCCTACCACACACTAGACCTCCAAACTCGTGGAGGCTGAACCCCTTCTGGCTAACTCTGTTTCCGGAAGATGATGATCTAGCTATTGAATGGGACCAATTTTTTGTGATTAATGGAGAATCCTCATCACCGCAAATAGTTTGGGAAACGTTCAAAAAACTTGCACGTATGATAATTATCATGCGTATCAATAAACTGAAACGCGCATCTGAAATAACGGCTGACATAACAACTAAACACTTACAATCGGCAGAGAGAGCCTTTTTAGCTGATCCCACCACAGATAAAGCCAATAACCTCAAAATATGTTCCAGAGCATTAGATCAGATACAATATGATAAATCCAAACGCAAACTCTTTTTCCATAGACAAAAGGCATTTGAATATGGAGAAAGGGCTGGGAAGCTACTTGCGTATATGGTGCATTGTGAGGAGAGACCCCCGGTGGTGATCTTCCTACGCTCACAAGATGGAGGTATGGTAACATAGCCTACAGAAGTTGCATCCTTATTCAAAGAATTCTTTGCGACCCTATACACTACCACAGCTACAGATGATGCCACCTTGATGGAATCTTTCTTAGCTGAAATATCAATCCCTAAATTATCAGAGGAGCAAACAAAAGAGCTAGAGGCCTCATTGACGGGGGATGAAATATCTAGGGCGATAGCTGCATTTCCCAGGTCTAAGGCCCCGGGCTCGGATGGTCTACCTGTGGAATTCTATTCCACCTACTCGGACCAATTGATCCCTAGACTACTCACATTATATAACTCCATTTTTGAACATTCAGACCTCCCAGCCTCCATGAGGGAAGCCACCATAATATTAATTCCTAAACCAGGAAAAGATCCCCATCTCCCGGAATCTTATCGTCCCATCTCCCTGCTTCAGGTAGATATTAAGATTCTTGCAAAAATACTTGCTATCCACCTTAATACAGTTATCTTGTCACTGGTTCATGGGGATCAGGCTGGATTCATGCCAGGGAGAAACACGTCTTTCAACCCCGGAGGCTGTTTATCAATCTCCAGACGAGGCATGACAATGTTGGGTCCAGAGTAGTCGTTGCCTTGGACACTGCCAAGGCATTCGATTCAGTCGAATGGAGGTATCTATGGACCTGTCTGGACAGGTTTGGGCTAGGGCCCAGATTTATAAAATGGATCCAGCTCCTGTACCATGATCCAGTGGCGAGAGTTCTGGCGAATGGATGGTCCTGGGAGCAATTCCCTCTATCCAGGGGTACGAGACAGGGGTGCCCTTTGTCGCCGTTGCTGTATGCACTGGCAGCAGAGCCCCTTGCAATAGCTATACGGGAACATCCAGGAATAGTGGGCCTACGGAGAGGGGAGGTAGTGGAAAAAATAAGCACATATGCTGATGATACCCTGCTGTATCTAGATGACTCTGAGGATTCCCTACCACTAGCCCTGGCCCTTATAGAGCGTTTCGGCACATTCTCCAGACTCTGTATCAATTGGGACAAGTCCCAAATTCTTCCCCTAGACAGTTTTCCACCACCTAAAGATAGGGCTTTACTTCCTCTGCAAAGAGTAGACACCATAAAGTGCCTGGGAATACGCACCACCCGAATCCCATCAGATTACATCTTGCTTAATATTACACCACTGCAGGAAATGCTCAGGCAAAAGACACAGGCATGGGCCCGTCTCCCACTGGGAGTGATGGGCCGAATAAATTTAATAAAAATGGTCCTGCTACCAAAGGTTCTCTATATGCTTTGGCACTCACCAGTGTACTTGGTGCTTAAGCATTTCAAAATACTTGAGAATCTCATTAAATCGTTTGTCTGGGGCAGCAATAGGCACAAACTCCCTTGGCATAAACTAAAACACCCCACGGATCTAGCCGGAATGGCACTACCTGATTTTAATGCTTACTATGTGGCGGCCCAACTTTCGCAAATTTTCCATATTAACTATGTAGACAGGGAAAGATTCCTACACTCTCTTTGTCCAAAATGGACTTGGACTAGGCAGACTCTAGACTCCCTGGTAGCGATAACGGGTAGGGGGAGAGACAAGGGCCAAAAGGATGATCGAAGATCACTTTTATATCAATACAGAAGGATATGGGAACTAGCCTCTGACAGGATGAGTATTATGTCCCCCCATAGCTGCACTCATCTTTGTCAAAATACGTCCTTACCAGAGTTTAACCTCCTACAAGATAATAGAGTGTGGAGTTCAAGGGGAATAGTTTATCTGGCCCAAATCACTCAAAATGGAAGACTAAAGTCTTTCAATAGCTTAAAAACGGAATTCGCACTGCCAGATCAAATGTTTTACAGATATATATACAATTACGACATGCCTTTCAGGCACAATTTCCCCTAGACGATCTAAATTTGAATGATAACCCCTTACTGGCAGCAGTAAAATGCCCTGATCCAAAGAAATTGATTTCGCAATTCTACAGCATGCTAACACTACCTCAGGCAACTTCATCTGCATATGCAATTAAGACCAGGTGGGAGGGAGAGTTGGGCCCCTTGGAAGACTCCGAGTGGAGCGATGCACTAGACACATGCAAACTAGTGTCTTCTAAACTATCGGACTGCTTAACACAAATATTCATAATACATAGAGCATATCTCACACCTCTTAGAGTCTCCAAATACAAAAGTAACTAATCTACTAATTGCCAAATGTGTAGTCAGGCAGAGGGTACCTATTTTCATCTACTGTGGCAATGCCCTAAGATTCAGGCCTTCTGGATGCAAGTGGTGCAATTCCTACATGACAAAATGGGCTCCCCCATCACACTGCAGCCAAAGCCATGTCTTCTCTGAATTTTTCCGGATCCAGATTTTGATAAATTCGCAAAGTCATAGCCAGATTCTGGATGAGACCCACTCCGCCGGAGTTTGTGCAATGGCTAATAGAAAATAATAAAGTTCTGCCATACAAGAAACTCATGTACTCCAATAGGGGGTGCCCATCTAAGTACGACAAGATCTGGGACAGGTGGCTAAAAGCACCCGAAACATGTGTATAAACAAAACTCTAAACATGACAGACTCAACTAACCTCCCCTTCATTAACTCAATTGAATATGGGGATCCCAGACCTTTACGGTTTACTTTCCTCCCCTATAACCTAACCGCACAATAAATATAATAAATGTTAATAAAGCTGTTTTCACTTTAATACGAATGTTATATAGAGTTAAAATGCTGTATATGATACCAATAATGTTGTCTTAGACCAATATTCATAAATGTAAGGGAAGCAACTGTTCTCCTATAATTGGTAATTTCATTTAATCACCTGGATAACTGTCAATATGATTGTTTGTATGTAATCCTTTCCTTTTGTTCAATAAACAGATTTTGCCGTAAAAATGTATTTATTTTGTTGCCACTGCACGTTTGTGCGCAATTTTAAAGCATGTCATGTTTGGTATCCATGTACTCGGCCTAAGATCATCTTTTTTATTTCATCAAACATTTGGGCAATATAGTGGGTTTTAGTGCATTAAAATTTAAAAAAGTGTGTTTTTTCCCCAAAAAGTGCATTTGAAAAATCGCTGCGCAAATACTGTGTGAAAAAAAAAAATGAAGCACCCACCATTTTAATCTGTACGGCATTTGCTTTAAAAAATATATAATGTTTGGGGGTTCAAAGTAATTTTCTTGCAAAAAAAAATAATTTTTTCATGTAAACAAAAAGTGTCAGAAAGGGCTTTGTCTTCAAGTGGTTAGAAGAGTGGGTGATGTGTGACATAAGCTTCTAAATGTTGTGCATAAAATGCCAGGACAGTTCAAAATCCCCCCAAATGACCCCATTTTGGAAAGTAGACACCCCAAGCTATTTGCTGAGAGGCATGTCGAGTCCATGGAATATTTTATATTGTAACACAAGTTGCGGGAAAAAGACAATTTTTTTTATTTTTTTTGCACAAAGTTGTCACTAAATGATATATTGCTCAAACATGCCATGGGAATATGTGAAATTACACCCCAAAATACATTCTGTTGCTTCTCCTGAGTACGGGGATGCCACATGTGTGAGACTTTTTGGGAGCCTAGCCGCGCACGGGTCCCCGAAAAACAAGCACCGCCTTCAGGCTTTCTAAGGGCGTAAATTTTTGATTTCACTCTTCACTGCCTATCACAGTTTCGGAGGCCATGGAATGCCCAGGTGGCACAAAACCCCCCCCAAATGACCCTATTTTGGAAAGTAGACACCCCAAGCTATTTGCTGAGAGGTATAGTGAGTATTTTGCAGACCTCACTTTTTGTCACAAAGTTTTGAAAATTGAAAAAAGAAAAAAAAATTTTTTCTTGTCTGTCTTCATTTTCAAAAACAAATGAGAGCTGCAAAATACTCACCATGCCTCTCAGCAAATAGCTTGGGGTGTCTACTTTCCAAAATGGGGTCATTTGGGGGGGTTTGTGCCACCTGGGCATTCCATTGCCTGCGAAACTGTGATAGGCAGTGAAAAGTGAAATCAAAAATTTACACCCTTAGAAATCCTGAAGGCGGTGATTGGTTTTCGGGGCCCCGTACGCGGTTAGGCTCCAAAAAAGTCCCACACATGTGGTATCCCCATACTCAGGAGAAGCAGCTAAATGTATTTTGGGGTGCAATTCCACATATGCCCATGGCCTGTGTGAGCAATATATCATTTAGTGACAACTTTGTGCAAAAAAAAAAAATGTATCACTTTCCCGCAACTTGTGTCAAAATATAAAATATTCCATGGACTCAACATGCCTCTCAGCAAATAGCTTGGGGTGTCTACTTTCAAAAATGGGGTCATTTGGGGGGGGGGTTGTGCCATCTGGGCATTTTATGGCCTTCAAAACTGTGATAGGCAGTGAAGAGTGAAATCAAAAATTTACGCCCTTAGAAATCCTGAAGGCGGTGATTGGTTTTCGGGGCCCCGTACGCGGCTAGGCTCCCAAAAAGTCCCACACATGTGGTATCCCCGTACTCAGGAGAAGCAGCCGAATGTATTTTGGGGTGCAATTCCACATATGCCAATGGCCCGTGTGAGCACTATATCATTTAGTGACAACTTTTTGTAATTTTTTTTTTGTCATTATTCAATCACTTGGGACAAAAAAAATTATAATTCAATGGGCTCAACATGCCTCTTAGCAATTTCCTTGGGGTGTCTACTTTCCAAAATGGGGTCATTTGGGGGGGGGGGGTTTGTACTGCCCTGCCATTTTAGCACCTCAAGAAATGACATAGGCAGTCATAAACTAAAAGCTGTGTAAATTCCAGAAAATGTACCCTAGTTTGTAGACGCTATAACTTTTGCGCAAACCAATAAATATACGCTTATTGACATTTTTTTTACCAGACATGGTAAAAGACATGTGGCCGAATACATTTTGGCCTAAATGTATGAATAAATTGAGTTTATTGGATTTTTTGTATAACAAAAAGTAGAAAATGTCATTTTTTTTCAAAATTTTCGGTCTTTTTCCGTTTATAGCACAAAAAATAAAAACCGCAGAGGTGATCAAATAACATCAAAAGAAAGCTCTATTTCGGGGAAGAAAAGGACGCAAATTTTGTTTGGGTACAGCATTGCATGACCGCGCAATTAGCAGTTAAAGCGACGCAGTGCCAAATTGTAAAAAGTGCTCTGGTCAGGAAGGAGGTAAATCCTTCCGGGGCTGAAGTGGTTAAATTGGCGTAACTGGGTGCGAAGTTAGCACCCATAGCTGTGCCCTTTGTTTGAAGATAGAAATCACCATCATACTCAAAATAGTTATGGGTCAGGCTGAATTCTGTGGCCTCTAAAATGAACTCTGCCTGACCTGGATTGAGCATGGGATCAGAAGAAAGAAAACTAGCAATGGCCCTAAGGCCTATATGGTGTGGGATTGAGGTGTAAAGTGAGCTTACATCCAGGGAAGCCCAAGAGTATGTGGGCTCCCATGTGTAATATTCCAACTGTTGCATAAGATGGAAACCTTCACGAATATAAGAGGGGAGGCTAGTTGCAAGTGGCTGTAAAAACTGATCTATATACTGAGAGATGGGATTGGTGATGCTATCCATAGCCGCAACTATGGGTCGACCTGGTGGATTTTGGATACTCTTATGTATTTTAGGAATATGATAAAAATATGGTGTTGAAAAATATGGCCGGTTGAAAAAAGCATACTCATGTTTTGAGATAATAGCATTGCTTTTAGCTCTGTCTGTAAGCATTTTAACTTCTGTGATGAAACTAGACAAAGGGTCACAGCGTAGTTTATGATATGTGCTATCATCCGACAGAAGACGGCGGGCTTCAGCCAGATAATCACTGCGGTCATGGACCACAATGCCTCTGCCTTTATCCGCCGTCTTAATGACTATGTTGTGATTATCAATGAGGTTTTTTAGGGATGACTTTTCTGAGGGAGTAAGATTAGAATGATTGGAATGACTGTCATGTGTCAAGTGACAGAGTTTTTTTATATCAGAGAAAACCACCTGATAGAAGGTTTGAAGATAGGGTCCCTTTGAACATGTAGGATTGAACACAGATTTGGGCCTAAATGTACTGTATTGTATAGGGGGAGAGGTGGAGAGATGCTGTGTAAGAAGAAGTAAATCTACATCCTGATCATCACTCTCCATGTTATATGGATCCTTCAAGATACTCAATTCGGGTGAATCATTAGTCTCTGAGGGAACAGTGAGTTCAACCAGATTGGAGGGTGTGTGACAGTCTTATTTTTAGTTTTCATTTTTATTTCATTTTCATTTTTAATTTTATTTTATTTTATTATTTCATTTTATTTCATTATAACTATAATAACTCCACTTGCAGGAATAACTTCTATTTCTGACCATTGAGTTTACTGCCAAGTTGAGATTCATTGAACCGCTTGTTGGTCTAGGGACTCACCCTTGACATCCAAGGATTCGTATTTTACGGTATCTGACAGGAAGTTCTGGGAAGCCAGAACAGAGCGATGAGATTTTACTGTTGGCAAACCTGAATGGGAGATACCTCTTGCCATGATGATAGGAGATTACCTATTGCCATCTGTTTGGAGAATAACTGAGGCCTCCTAGGCTGTGTTGCCCAAATGACTTCTCCACTTGGGAATCACTGTACCCCTGATGTTGGACACTTCGTCCTCCATTGGCCTTTGTCATTGACCTTGAGCTAGGAGGTCACTGGAGGTGAATAGACTTTGATGATTGTTATGCCTGGAAGTTGATAACATTAACTATTCTTAGCCACCATCAAGGAGACTAGTCTCATATATAGGGTAATCTTCCCTGGAATAGGAAGCAAATCTTTAATTACCTTAGAAGGCCAGTTTATGATGTTCTCAATCTTACAGTGTGTCCAACCGACTGCATGAATTACTGCAGACTACTTCTTGTCCATTTGAGACCATGGGATACAAACAGATGGGATAGAGTTAGGACTTAAAGACTTAATACTGTCACTTTCCATGAGGGCAACTCTACCGTATTCTCCTGAATGTCTAAAATGTCATTATTAGCATGAGATTAGTTGGTCTTCCCTCTGAATCAGGGTTTGCCAAGACCTGGAGGATGTTGAGCCACCCGCAGCTGTTGTCCACATAAGGAACCTGCAGCCCCTGCTCCTGCAAGATGGCCACTACTGGATGCAATGTTCTGGAAAATGTCTAGAGTATGTGGAAAGGTCAATGGTTGTTGAATGAGTCCAAAGTGAAACTGTCAGAAGCCTGGGCTTACCAACGTGCGTATGTACACATCAGCTAGATCTAGAGAAACTGCAGCTGCTTTATCTGATAGTTTGAGTGATTGTTCTCAATGACTCCATATGACGTTTTGGATCTTGATCCTTTGTTCCATATCTTGCCTAAATCTGCTGTCCGACTAACAATGGACCAATGGTTCCTGTTGGACAAGATTTGGTAACATTTGCTCAAAGCCTTGATTGCTCTAAAGAACCAAAGTGGGAATTAGAGGAGTTATGCCTCGTACACACGAGCGGAATGTCCGAAAGAAAAAATAAGATGGAAGCTTTTCATTGTATATTCCAATCGTGTGTATGCCTCATCTTTCTTTTTCGAAAATTCTAACGGACCTAGAAATAGAACATGTTCTAAATATTTCCGATGGAACCAATTCCTATCGGGAAAACCGCTCGTCTGTATGCTGTTCCGACGGACCAAAAACGATGCATGCTCTGAAGCAAGTAAGAAACGGAAGCTATTGGCTACTGGCTATTGAGGCCTTGAGGCGAATTAGTTCGCATTTGCAGCGCTTTACAAATCATTCATTCATTCATTCATTGAACTTCATTTTTCTAGTCCCGTTGTACATGTTGTACGTCATCGCGTTCTTGACGATCGGACTTTGGTGTGATCGTGTGTACGCAAGACAGTTTCAGCAGAATTCCCCAAGGTTTTGTTGCAGACAGATCACATCACAAAGACAAGTGCTGCACAGGCCCCACTGATCCTGAGTCTCCTGCCCAAATGTGCATTAATTTCTGTAATATAACACCTACTGGGCACATTTGAGTGAAAAGGAACTTTGCTGCTCCTTTAGAAGAGCAGGCTTGAGCTTAGGTGATCTTACAATCTCTTCTCTAGCTCTTCTCAGGCCCTGTCACCAACTCTTTGTTCTGGCCCTAGGTGACTATCCTAAGGGATTAGTCCCTGATCTGGACATCACTGATTCCATCTTAAATCACATTCTATTTGACTTAGAAGAGGTATACGCAGACAGTGGGTCAAGCCATAGGGCTTAACTAGGGAAGAGCTTCGAGTTCGAGTCGAACATGAGTTTGACGCGAACATCGGCTGTTTGTTCGTTCGTCGAAGATCGAACAATATGGGCCATTTCCACAACATTCGAGCAGCGCGTCACGGCCCATAATGCACTGCGTCATCGAAGTGGTTTGCTGGTTGATGATTGGCCAAGCATGCACTATGGCCCGCATGCTTTGGCCAATCACAGCGCCGTAAGCAAACAAAGCCATAATTGGCCAAAGGCAGGGTGCCTTTGGCCAATTATCGCTCAGGGGATTAAGTACATGCCCCACACTACATAAGGATGCCTGCACGTCGGCCGTGTATAGTGTGTTCCGGCGTTCAGAGAGACAGAGAGAGAGTGTCATTTAATTTCATTTAGACTGAGCAGACAGTTGATTCATTTAGCTCCAGTATATTTATTATATATATATATATATATATATATATATATATATATATATATATATATACATTCCAGGCTTTGCAAAATCGGAAGTTTGGAAACCACCTGTGAAGTAGATGGCACAAAAATGAAGCTGAATTTCTCTTTCCAGGTGAAAATATCTGCAGCTGAAGACTTGCAAGACAGCGGAGGGTGTGTTTGCCACACTACACTTTTATATCCACCACATATGGATATATTTACATAAACCTAGCTCCAACAGCATAGGTATTTTTGCCTAGGCATAGGTATTTTTGCCTCCACTGGTGGGAGGTTACTCACTTTTTACACCACTTGGTACAATAGGGTAGAGCTAACGTACCTCACTTTTTTCCTTTATTTTATGTAAGTTCCCTTGGGAACCTAACAGGGGGGCTGCAACCCTTAATTTTCCTGAGCGCGGAGTATACCATATATTTGATATTCAGTAAGGTATGAGGTGCAGATATAAGTAATAGGTATTATAAATGGTATACCGCCCTTCACCCAAAAACTAATACCTCCACCGCGCCACTATGTTTCACAAACTGAATGTGAATGTGCTCAAATCGGAAGTTTGGAAACCACCTGTGAAGTAGATGGCACAAAAATGAAGCTGAATTTCTCTTTCCAGGTGAAAATATCTACAGCTGAAGATTTGCAAGACAGCGGAGCGGAGGGTATGTTTGCCACACTACACTTTTATATCCACCACATATGGATATATTTACATAAACCTAGCTCCAACAGCATAGGTATTTTTGCCTCCACTGGTGGGAGGTTACTCACTTTTTACACCACTTGGTACAATAGGGTAGCGCCACGTACCTCACTTTTTTCCTTTATTTTATGTAAGTTCCCTTGGGAACCTAACAGGGGGGGCTGCAACCCTCAACTTTCCTGAGCGCGGAGTATACCATATATTTGATATTCAGTACTGTATGAGGTGCAGATATATCTCGCTGCAGACCGTTCCTGTTGTTCTCTTCCTAATATACTACAGGCAGGCAGTTCATTCAGTTAGCTGCAGTATATTCAGTACTGTATCCTGCGCAGCTAGATCTCGCTGCAGACCGTTCCTGTTGTTCTCTTCCTAATATTCTACAGGCAGTTCATTCAGTTAGCTGCAGTATATTCAGTACTGTATCCTGTGCAGCTAGATCTCGCTGCAGACCGTTCCTGTTGTTCTCTTCCTAATATACTACAGGCAGGCAGTTCATTCAGTTAGCTGCAGTTTATCCAGTACTGTATCCTGTGCAGATAGATCTCGCTGCAGGATCCTGTTATTCTCTTCCTAATATACTACAGGCAGTTCATTCAGTTAGCTGCAGTATATTCAGTATATATATATATATATATATACATCCCAGCTTTGTGCAGCTACATCTCACTGCAGGCCATTCCTGGTGTACCTATTCAAAAACATTACAAATACATCAAATACAGTATGTCTGGCCAACAAGGAGAGGCAGACGCTCACAGGCCACTAAAAGAGGGCAAGCAGGCTCTGTGTCTACAGCCAACATTGCTGGTCGTGGACATGGTGCATCCTCAGCACGTGGCCGTGGGGCACGCTTGTCCTTTTTTTCGGCAGCTTACCGTGTTGAGCCACAACATGCAGAAGAGTTGGTAGAGTGGATGACCAAGCCTTCCTCATCCTCTTCATCCTCTGTCACCCAGACTCAGAGTACTTTGGCTACCAATGCAGCTGCCAAAGTGGCCTCTTCCGGCTCAATGTCATCAGTCACTCCTTCGACCACAGTGTTGGGTACATGCTGCAGCAGGATGCGCAGCATTTTGAAGGCTCCGATGATGGTACCCAGATTGAGGAAGGCAGTAACGTGAGCCCAGAGAGAGGGGGTGCCCAAGAAGGACAACAAACTGGCAGTCATGTTCCCCCAACTGCAGCAGACTGCCAGGTTTGCTCCAGTGACAAGGGGATGATGAGGTCACTGACTCTACGTGGGTGCCTGATAGGAGAGAGGAGGAGAAGGAGGAAGCACATCTCCAACGAGGCAGGATGCCATCCAGGGGCCAGCTTAAGGGCAGCCAACCGACTGCATCACACCGCAGAGCTCCGCATGTGCAGGGCGCTGCTGACTCCGCACGTTTTTCCTAAAGTTCTTTCGTGTGGGCCTTTTTTGAGATGTGTGAAGCAGATCTCACCGTTGCTGTTTGCAACATATGTCTGAAGCATATCAAGCGTGGCCAAAACAACAGCCGCTTGGGCACCACATGCTTACCAGACATATGTCGAACTCACATGCAGTCCGTTGGCAAGCGTACTTAAAAGACCCACACCAAAGAACTAGCACTCCAACTGCTGCCTTTTCAGCTGGTAGACTCTGCCCCCTTTCATGAATTTGTGGAATGTGCGGTACCTCAGTGGCAGGTTCCAAAACTCCACTTTTTTCATGGAAGGCGATTCCGGCTCTCTACTGGCATGTGGAAGGCAATGTCTTGGCCTCGCTGGACAGGGCGGTCAGTGGTAAGGTGCATATTAACGCTGACTCATGGTCCAGCAGGCATGGACAGGGACGTTACCTATCTTTCACAGCGCACTGGGTGACCCTTCTGGCAGCTGGGAAGGATGCAGGACAGGGTGCAGTATTGTTGGAGCTTGTTCCGCCACCACGCCTTTAAAATACTACTAGTGGTGATTCTGCCACACCTCTCTCCTCCACCCCTCCTCTTCTTCCTCCATGGCCTCTTCCTCTATAGATTTGTCCTCGGAACCAGCGGTGCTCCGTAGGCGTCCAAGGGACTATGCAAGCACTCAGGCAAAAAGATGCCATGTGGTACTTGAGCTGGTGTGCTTAGGGGACAGGAGCCACACTGGGGCAGAGATTCTGTCAGTTCTGAAGGGGCAGGCTCAGAGGGGATTGACACCACGCCAGCTTCAGGCAGGAATGGTGGTTTGCGACAATGGCACCAACCTCCTCTCTGCCCTCCGACGGGGACACTTCACCCATGTTCCCTGTTTGGATCACGTCCTTAACTTGGTGGTGCAGTGGTTCTTGTGCAGGTACCCGGGCTTACAGGATCTCCTGAGTTAGGCCAGGAAAGTCTGTGTGCATTTCTGCAGGTCATATAATGCCAGTGCTTGGCTGGCTGACCTCCAAAAGGAATACAGCCTGCCCAAGAACCTCCTAATCTGTGACATGCCCACCAGCAGTTGGCCATCAATGAGTACCTGTGCCACTATGGCATCAGGACAGGGTCAGGGGAGCTTGGCTTTTTTTCGAAACGCCAGTGGCTCATGATCAAGGATGCATGCACTGTCCTGTCACCATTTGAGGAGGCCACGAGGATGGTGAGCACTTAAGGCAGTACAGAGGGAGGAAGAGCAGGACTTTCTTACCTCTCAAGGCCCCCTTTATCCAGACAGTGTTCCTGTGGGCCTACCAATCACACAGGAAGAGGAGGAGGAGGATTGTATCAGCATGGAGGTGGAGCCTAGCACTGAGCATCAGCAGCAGTCTTCAAGGGATCGTTTACATTCCCCAGAAACACATGGACTTGTACGTGGCTGGAAGGAGGTGGCTGTGGATCAGGTCATCCTTAGTGACCCAGAGGACTCCGGACGGAATGCCTCAGCAAACCTACGCTGCATGGCCTCCCTGACACTGCAAAGCCTGCGAAAGGACCCTCAGTTTCATGTTATGAAGGAGAGGGATCAGTACTGGCTGGCAACCCTCCTTAATCCACGTTACAAGGGTAAGGTTGTGGAACTTATCCAGCCATCGCAGAGGGAGCAGAGAAGGAAACATCTTCGGGAGTCCTTGCAGAAAGGTTTGTGCAACGTGTTTCCAGAGCCAGGGAGGGTACATATTCCTGGTCCTGGACAACGTGTTGCTGAGGCTTCGGTCAGTCACAGAAGGAGCGGTGGAGAAGGTGACCATATGACAGATGCGTTCAGACAATTTTTTAGTCCGCAGCCCCAAGGTCTGATCGGTTCCAGCAACCATCGCCAGCGTCTGATTTATATGGTGCAGAAATACCTAGGGGCAAGATCAGACTTGGAGACTAGGGATGAGCTTCGTGTTCGAGTCGAACCCATGTTCGACTCGAACATCGGCTGTTCGACCGTCCGTCGAATTGCAAACGATATGGGCTGTTCGCGCCAAATTCGTGTGGCGCGTCACGGCCCATAATTCACTGCGGCATCGCAGTGCATTGCTGGCTGATGATTGGCCAAGCATGCACTATGACCCGCATGCTTGGCCAATCACAGCGCCGTCAGTAGAGAGAGCTGTAATTGGCCAAAGCCAGGGTGGCTTTGGCCAATTATGGCTCAGGGGATTTAGTACACGCCCCACACTATATAAGGCCGCCTGCACGGCGGCCCTGTGTAGTGTGTGTTCCGGTGTGCTGAGAGATAGAGAGAGAGAGAGACAGTGTCATTTGATTTGAGTTAGATAGATTAGGCAGAACAGTCAGTCAGTTAGCTGCACTTACAGTGTATTGTGTATATATATGCATCCCAGGTGTTGCATATATATATATACACTGTATTCAGTTTAGCTAGATCCGTTCCTGTTATCTTCTATCTAGACTATTTACATTTAGTGCAGTGCGTCCTGCTCACAGTGTTCAGCTAGATCCGTTCCTGTTATCTTCTAGACTATTTACATTTAGTGCAGTGCGTCCTGCTCACAGTGTTCAGCTAGATCCGTTCCTGCTATTTACATTTAGTGCAGTGCGTCCTGCTCACAGTGTTCAGCTAGATCCGTTCCTGCTATTTACATTTAGTGCAGTGCGTCCTGCTCACAGTGTTCAGCTAGATCCGTTCCTGCTATTTACATTTAGTGCAGTGCGTCCTGCTCACAGTGTTCAGCTAGATCCGTTCCTGCTATTTACATTTAGTGCAGTGCGTCCTGCTCACAGTGTTCAGCTAGATCCGTTCCTGCTATTTACATTTAGTGCAGTGCGTCCTGCTCACAGTGTTCAGCTAGATCCGTTCCTGCTATTTACATTTAGTGCAGTGCATCCTGCTCACAGTGTTCAGCTAGATCCGTTCCTTTTATTTACATTTAGTGCAGTGCGTCCTGCTCACAGTGTTCAGCTAGATCCGTTCCTGTTATTTACATTTAGTGCAGTGCGTCCTGCTCACAGTGTTCAGCTAGATCCGTTCCTGCTATTTACATTTAGTGCAGTGCGTCCTGCTCACAGTGTTCAGCTAGATCCGTTCCTGCTATTTACATTTAGTGCAGTGCGTCCTGCTCACAGTGTTCAGCTAGATCCGTTCCTGCTATTTACATTTAGTGCAGTGCGTCCTGCTCACAGTGTTCAGCTAGATCTGTTCCTGTTATCTTCTAGACTATTTACATTTAGTGCAGTGCGTCCTGCTCACAGTGTTCAGCTAGATCCGTTCCTGTTATCTTCTAGACTATTTACATTTAGTGCAGTGCGTCCTGCTCACAGTGTTCAGCTAGATCCGTTCCTGTTATCTTCTAGACTATTTACATTTAGTGCAGTGCGTCCTGCTCACAGTGTTCAGCTAGATCCGTTCCTGTTATCTTCTAGACTATTTACATTGATTGCAGTGCGATCTGCTCACAGTGTTCAGCTAGATCCGTTCCTGCTATTTACATTTAGTGCAGTGCGTCCTGCTCACAGTGTTCAGCTAGATCCGTTCCTGCTATTTACATTTAGTGCAGTGCGTCCTGCTCACAGTGTTCAGCTAGATCCGTTCCTTTTATTTACATTTAGTGCAGTGCGTCCTGCTCACAGTGTTCAGCTAGATCCGTTCCTGTTATTTACATTTAGTGCAGTGCGTCCTGCTCACAGTGTTCAGCTAGATCCGTTCCTGCTATTTACATTTAGTGCAGTGCGTCCTGCTCACAGTGTTCAGCTAGATCTGTTCCTGCTATTTACATTTAGTGCAGTGCGTCCTGCTCACAGTGTTCAGCTAGATCCGTTCCTGCTATTTACATTTAGTGCAGTGCGTCCTGCTCACAGTGTTCAGCTAGATCCGTTCCTGTTATCTTCTAGACTATTTACATTTAGTGCAGTGCGTCCTGCTCACAGTGTTCAGCTAGATCCGTTCCTGTTATCTTCTAGACTATTTACATTTAGTGCAGTGCGTCCTGCTCACAGTGTTCAGCTAGATCCGTTCCTGTTATCTTCTAGACTATTTACATTGATTGCAGTGCGATCTGCTCACAGTGTTCAGCTAGATCCGTTCCTGTTATCTTCCTACTGACAGGCAGGCTTGTCTGGTTACAGTATATAAAGCTACCTGAAGAAAATTACAGGTGTTCTATTTGATCCTATTAGTACCACGGTCAGGCAGCTAGACTATTTACATTTAGTACAGTGCGTCCTGCTCACAGTGTTCAGCTAGATCCGTTACTGTTATCTTCCTACTGACAGGCAGGCTTGTCTGGTTACAGTATATAAAGCTACCTGAAGAAAATTACAGGTGTTCTATTTGATCCTATTAGTACCACGGTCAGGCAGCTAGACTATTTACAATTAGTACAGTGCGTCCTGCTCACAGTGTTCAGCTAGATCCGTTCCTGTTATCTTCCTACTGACAGGCAGGCTTGTCTGGTTACAGTATATAAAGCTACCTGAAGAAAATTACAGGTGTTCTATTTGATCCTATTAGTACCATGGTCAGGCAGCTAGACTATTTACATTTAGTACAGTGCGTCCTGCTCACAGTGTTCAGCTAGATCCGTTCCTGTTATCTTCCTACTGACAGGCAGGCTTGTCTGGTTACAGTATATAAAGCTACCTGAAGAAAATTACAGGTGTTCTATCCCAGCTTAGTGCAGCTACAGGCCATTAGTATGTCTGGAAGGCCAAGAAGGAGAGGCAGACAGTCACAAGCCAATAAGAGAGGGCAAGCAGGCTCTGTGTCTAGTGCTGGTCGTGGAGACGGTGCATCCTCATCAGCACGTGGCCATGGGACACGCTTGGCCTTTTTTTCGGCAGCTGGCTGTGTTGAGCCGCAACATGCGAAAGACTTGGTCGAGTGGATGACCAAGCCGTCCTCATCCTCCTCATCCTCTCTCACCCATGCCCAGGGTGCTTTGTCTGGCAAAGCAGCGGCCTCTTCCCTCAGCTCAATGTCATCAGTGACTCCTTCCCTAGCTCCACCATGTCCTCCTGAGGATTCCCTCGAACTGTTTGACCACAGTGTTGGGTACATGCTCCAGGAGGATGCCCAGCGTTTGGAAGGCTCTGATGATGATACTGAGCTCGATGAAGGCAGTAACATGAGCACGGACAGAGGGGGTGCCCAAGAAGGACAGCAATCTGGCAGTCATGCTCCCCCTGCTGCAGCATACTGCCAGGTTTGCTCCAGTGATGAGGTGGGAGGGGATGATGAGGTCACTGACTCAACGTGGGTGCCTGATAGGAGAGAGGAGGAGGAGGAGGAGGAGGAGGAGGCGGCACATCACCAACGAGGCAGGATGCCCTCCAGGGGCCAGCCTAAGGGCAGCACATTGACTGCATCACACCCCAAAGCTCCACATGTGCAGGGCGCTGCAGTCTCTGCGCGTTATTCAAAAAGTTCTTTGGTGTGGGCCTTTTTTGAGACGAGTGCATCAGATCGCACCGCTGCTATTTGCAACATATGTCTCAAGCGTATCTCGCGTGGCCAAAACATCTCCCGCTTGGGTACCACATGCTTGACCAGACATATGTTGACCTGCCATGCAGTTCGTTGGCAAGCGTATCTAAAAGACCCACACCAAAGAACAAAGAGGATCTCTCCTTGCTCCTCATCAGCTGAGATTTCCAACCCCACTAGACCTTCAGTCCTCTCTGAGACCTGCAGTGAGAGGAATGAAGGTGTAGAATTAGGTGTGTCACAGCCAAGTACTTGTGGGCAATCTGCTTTTGGTACACCGACGTCAGATTGTACCAGGCAAATTTCCCTGCCCCAGCTGCTGCACCGCCGAAAGAAGTTTGCTCCCAGCCATCCACATGCCCAGCAGTTGAATGCTAGCTTGGCAAAATTGCTAGCACTTCAACTGCTGCCTTTTCAGTTGGTAGACTCTGCCCCCTTCCGTGAGTATGTGGAATGTGCGGTTCCTCAGTGGCAGGTACCCAAACGCCACTTTTTCTCACGGAAGGCGATTCCGGCTCTCTACCGGCATGTGGAAGGCAATGTCCATGCCTCGCTGGACAGGGCGGTCAGCGGTAAGGTGCATATTACCGCTGACTCATGGTCCAGCAGGCATGGACAGGGACGTTACCTAAGTTTCACGGCGCATTGGGTGACTCTGCTGGCAGCTGGGAAGGATGCAGGACAAGGTGCAGTAGTGTTGGAGGTTGTTCCGCCACCACGCCTCCAAAATGCTGATTGTGACACACCTCTCTCCTCCACCCCCTCCTCTTCTTCTTCCTCCATGGCCTCTTCCTCGGAACCAGCGGTGCTCCATAGGCGTTCAAGGGGCTACGCACGTACGCAGGCCAAAAGATGCCATGCGGTGCTTGAGCTGGTGTGCTTGGGGGACAGGAGCCACACTGGGGCAGAGGTTCTGTCAGCTCTGCAGGGGCAGGTTCAGAGGTGGTTGACGCCACGCCAACTTAAGGCAGGAATGGTGGTTTGCGACAATGGCACCAACCTCCTCTCTGCCCTCCGACAGGGACAAATGACCCATGTGCCCTGTTTGGCTCACGTCCTTAACTTGGTGGTGCAGCGGTTCTTGGGCAGGTACCCGGGCTTACAGGATGCCCTGAGGCAGGCCAGGAAAGTCTGTGTGCATTTCCGGCGGTCATATAATGCCAGTGCTCGGCTGACGGACCTCCAAAAGGAGTTTAACCTGCCCAAGAACCGCCTAATCTGTGACATGCCCACCAGGTGGAACTCAACGTTGGCCATGCTGCAGCGGCTGCACACGCAGCAGAGGGCCATCAATGAGTACCTGTGCGACTATGGCACCAGGACAGGGTCAGGGGAGCTTGGTTTTTTTTCCCCACGCCAGTGGGCCATGATCAGGGATGCATGCACTGTCCTGTCACCATTCGAGGAGGCCACGAGGATGGTGAGCACTGACAGTGCATGCATCAGTGACACTGTCCCCCTTGTCCACCTGTTGGAGCACACGCTGCGTGGAATAATGGACAGGGCACTTGAGGCAGAACAGAGGCAGGAAGAGGAGGACTTCCTTAGCTCTCAAGGCCCCCTTTATCCAGACAGTGTTCCTGCGTGCCCGCCGATCACACAGGAAGAGGACGAGGAGGAGGAGGAGGAAGATTGTGTCATTATGGAGGTGGAGCCTGGCACTCAGCATCAGCAGCAGTCTTTAAGGGATCAGTCCCAAGGAACACATGGACTTGTACGTGGCTGGGAGGAGGTGGCTGCGGACGTTGTTGTCCTTAGTGACCCAGAGGACTCCGGACCGAATGCCTCAGCAAACCTACGCTGCATGGCCTCCCTGATCCTGCAAAGCCTGCGTAAGGATCCTCGTATTCGTGGTATCAAGGAGAAGGACCAATACTGGCTGGCAACCCCCCTTGATCCACGTTACAAGGGTAAGGTTGCGGACCTTATCTTGCCATCGCAGAGGGAGCAGAGGATGAAACATCTTCGGGAGGCCTTGCAGAAAGGTCTGTGCAACGCGTTCCCAGAGACTGGGAGGTTACAAACTCCTGTTTCTGGACAACATGTTGCTGAGGCTTCGGTCAGTCAAAGAAGGAGCGGTGGAGAAGGTGGCCGTCTGACCGATGCGTTCAGACAATTTTTTGGTCCGCAGACCCAAGGTATGATCGGTTCCAGCAACCATCGCCAGCGTCTGTTTTACATGGTGCAGGAATACCTAGGGGCAAGATCAGACTTGGACACCTTTCCCACCGAAAATCCTCTGGGTTACTGGGTCTTGAGGATGAATCACTGGCCAGAGCTTGCACAGTATGCAATTGAGCTACTGGCCTGTCCTGCATCCAGCGTTCTTTCGGAACGCACATTCAGTGCTGCTGGAGGCGTGGTAACCGATCACAGGGTGCGTCTGTCCACCGACTCGGTCGATCGGCTGACCTTCATAAAAATGAATCAGTCTTGGATCACCACTAGCTACCAAGCACCTGATGCTGATGTAACCGAATAATTTTTTTTGAAATCTCAGATCCCTTCAAAGACTGCCTATGCTGATGCTGAGTGACTATCCCTGAGTAATTATCCTCTTCCTCCTCAATCATCACGCTGATAGCTTGTAAGAACATTTTTGGTTCTGGGCGCCACCACCAGTGCCTAAGGCACAATTTTTCAGCCCCTGTTTAACAGGGGCGTGTAATTACAATTTTTGAAGCAATACTTTGCAGCAGGGCTCGTTCCTGCGTTCCAACTAGAGTGTCTGTGAGGGGTTGCAGTGTTGTGGCACCAGCACCAGTGCCTAAGGCCTAATTTTTCAGCTCCTGTTCAACAGGGGCATGTAATTACAATTCTTGATCTAATATTTCACAGCAGGGCCCTGTGAGGGCTTACAGTGTTGTGGCCACAGCAACACCTAAGGCCCAAATTTCTGCTGAGTATATAGGGCAGGACCCTACTTTCAAACATCTAACTTACAAACGAATCCTACTTGCAAACGGAAGGAGACAACAGGAAGTGAGATGAAATCTACCCCTAGGAAGGGAAATTCTCTCCTGTAAGAGTTAATATGGGAAAACAATTTCTCCTTTCCACTGATGCTTTCCAATCCTTGTTCCACAAAAAAACCCAAATTTTCAAAAAACATTTTTCATTGGGACAAAAAAGTGAGGTGAAATCTTCTGAAGAGGAGGAAAGACAGCAAAACAAATGTCACAGGGGTGATAACCCTTCCCTAAGTTTTCCAAAAAGCTTAGAAAAGATTTTTTGGCTGGAGCTAAACACGTTAAAAATGTTCAAAATTACAAACAGATTCTACTTAACAACAAACCTATAGTCCCTGCCTTGTTTGCACCGCCTGTATACTGCTGTTCAGAGTATATAGGGCCTGGTGGCCCCACACCTTTCCTTATTTTAATTTGGGTGCGGGGTTCCCCTTAATATCCATACAAGACCCAAAGGGCCTGGTAATGGACTGGGGGGTACCCATGCCGTTTGTCTCACTGATTTTCATCCATATTGCCATGACCCGACATGACATTAAACCCGCAAGCAGTTTTAAATGAGATTTTTTCCTTTAAAAATGACATTTGGTGCAGGGACTGTTCTAAACATGGGAAACATGCGTCACTTTACAGGCATACTATAGACACCCCCCAGGTACGATATTTAAAGGAATATTTCACTTTTTTTTTTTTTTACTTTAAGCATCATTAAAATCACTGCTCCCGAAAAAACGGCAGTTTTTAAAAGTTTTTTTTGCATTGATACATGTCCCCTGGGGTAGGACCCGGGTCCCCAAACCCTTTTTAGGACAATACCATGCAAATTAGCCTTTAAAATGAGCACTTTTGATTTCGAACGTTCGAGTCCCATAGACGTCAATGGGGTTCTAACGTTCGTGCGAACTTTCGGTTCGTTCGCGGGTTCTGGTGCGAACCGAACCGGGGGGTGTTCGGCTCATCCCTATTGGAGACCTTTCCAACCGAAAATCCTCTGGGTTACTGGGTCTTGAGGATGGATCACCGGCCAGAGCTTGCACAGTATGCAATTGAGCTACTGGCCTGCCCTGCATCCAGCGTTCTTTCGGAATGGACATTCAGTGCTGCTGGAGGCTTTGTAAATGATTACAGAGTGCACCTGTCCACCGACTCGGTTGATCGGCTCACCTTCATAAAAATGAATCAGTCTTGGATCACCAGCTACCAAACACCGGATACTGATGTAACCGACTAATTTTTTTATGAATTTGAGATCCCTTGAAGACTGCCTATGCTGATGCTGAGTCACTATCCTGTTATGCTGAGTGACTATCCTATTCCTCCTCAATGTTTATGTTGATAGCTTGTAAGAACATTTTTGGTTCTGGGCACCACCAGTGGCTAAGGCCCAATTTTTCTGCCCCTGTTCAACAGGGGCATGTAATTACAATTTTTGCTGTAATATTTTGCAGCAGGGCTTGTTCCTAGGCTCAACTAGAGTATCTGTGAGGGGTTGCAGTGTTGTGGCACCACCACCAGTGCCTAAGACACATTTTTTCTGCCCCTGTTCAACAGGGGCGTTTAATTACATTTTTTGATCTTATATTTCACAGCAGGGCCCATTCCTGCGCCCACCAAGAGTAACTGTGAGGGCTTACAGTGTTGTGGCAACACCACCACACCACCAAAGGCCCTATTTTTCTGCCCCTGTTCAACAGGGGCATGTAATTACAATTCTTGATATAATATTTCACAGCAGGGCCCATTCCAGCGCCCACCAAGAGTAACTGTGAGGGCTTACAGTGTTCTGGTACCACCAACACCTAAGGCCCCAATTTCTGCAGAGTATATAGGGCAGGCCCCTATTTTCAAACATCCGACTTACAAACGACTCCTACTTAAACGGAGGGAGACAACAAGAAGTGAAAGGAAATCTACCCCATAGGAAGGGAAATTCTCTCCTGTAATTCCCCGTACACACGGTCGGACATTGATCGGACATTCGGACAACAAAATCCTAGGATTTTTTCCTGACAGATGTTGGCTCAAACTTGTTTTGCGTACACACGGTCGCACAAAGTTGTCGGAATTTCCGATCGCCAAGAACGCGGTGACGTCAACCACGTACGACAAAACTAGAAAAGGCCAGTTCAGAACCAAGCGCGGCACCCTTTGGGCTCCTTTTGCTAATCTCGTGTTAGTAAAAGTTTGGTGAGAGACGATTCACGCTTTTTCAGACTCGTGGCTTTCAGATCGTTTTCTGCGGTTCAGTTTGTGCTTGTGGGTTTGTATCTGCTCTTCAGTGCATGCAAGCAAGCTACGCGTGGCTTTCATTAGTCATTGTGTTCTTGTTCGTTCGTTGCTGTTTTTCAGGTCGCTCTTCACAGGCCTTGCTGTTCTTCAGTGCGTTCTGTTACTTTGTTCTGAGCAGCTGACTGTTTTCTAGCCATGTTGCGTCTACGTACTCCTCGTAGAGTTCGTGCTGTGCGGGTGCTTGGTGTTGGGGTCCTGACCTTGACACAAGTCCAATTCTTGGTCCATGAACTCCTCCCCACCCTGTTCATGGACCAAGAATTGGTTGCTTCAGCATGACCAGTTCTGTCATATGCCTTTGCTCTGTGAGATCCGTGAGAATAATCCTGATGATTTCAGGAACTTTCTCAGGATGACGGACCCCGTTTTTCACCGTTTGTTGGCTTTGCTGACCCCTTATATTAGCAGGCAGGATACCTGCATGAGGCAAGCCATCACTCCAGGGCAGAGGCTAGTCGCCACCCTGCGGTACTTGGCGACGGGGAGAAGCCTGCAGGACTTGAAGTTCTCGACAGGCATCTCCCCCCAGGCTCTGGGGATCATTATCCCAGAGACCTGTTCTGCCATCATCCAGGTCCTGCAGAAGGAGTATATTAAGGTAAGATTTTTATCCTTTAATATCACATTTTATTGTATTTAATGTTTGATAATATATTGTATTTCTTTCCTCATTACGTAATTACCATGATTGGAATATGCTGTGAATGTCCCCTTTGTCCTCATGCATGCTGGATTTTTATGTAATTATTTTTTTGTCCTTCATACATATTTGCCTTCACTTACCTCCCCAGCATTCTCTCCTGGCCCTATATTCACCTCATGTAGTCACTTAACAATGTATTTTATCAGCTCCATAGTAGTGCTTTACCCCAAACACCCCCTAAAATGTTATAAAATGTGATTTGTGTTTTAAATTCAGGCAGAGTGCCAGAGGCTTTTTTGGGGGGTCCCCAAATCATTTTGAACCCTCCCTCCCCCAAACTGCTAAGTCAGCTGATAACAATTCTCTCTCTATCCTCAATCATCTATCTGCTGACTTTGCCAAACCCATACACACTATACCCATCTCTTTTGTTGTCTGATTTATGGATGAATTCCCCAAAGCATGTAGTGCAAGGGCCTGCCTGTATACTTTCAAATGGTACGGTTTAAGGTTTTTGTATTCTAGTATTATCTTGATAGGTAATAGCAGAATGTCCAAATGTGCTCAAATGTGTACAATGTGTATTTATATCTTTGTATTATGACACTTCTTACCTGTCCAGTGGGCTGCCAATAGTGTAACTAAGGAGGGGCTGTTCCAAGTAATACCCATTATTTAAGCATTCATCTCTCAATGAAGTGGAGAGGGTTACCTGTCCAAGAGTCCCCCCTATAATGTTAGAAATGGCCCAGGAGAGGGGGGTAAGGGGGAATATGATAGGTGTACCTTATACTTTGGTGTTGTAAAATTCCCCTTAATAAATGTTATCTTGATGTTGGCCAAGAATGTTTTGTGTCTAATCTGCTTTCCATGTTTTAATGTGCCAAAAGACAAATTTTTTTTCTTTTACTCAACAGTTTCCTTCCACGCCACAGGAATGGCAGACTGTGGCCTCCCACTTTGCCCAGCGGTGGGACTTTCCTAACTGTGGAGGGGCAATTGATGGAAAACACGTCCACATCGTCCCACCACCCAACTTGGGGTCATACTATTATAATTATAGGGGGTTCAATAGTATTGTGATGTTGGCAGTGGTGTCAGCTACTTGCTACTTACGAGTTCCTGTATGTGGACGTGGGGAAGAATGGCCGGATGTCCGATGGTGAAGTCATCGCCCAGACGGATTTTACAGGCGTCTCCAGAATGGCAGCTTGGACTTGCCACCTCCAGAAGACAATGTGGAAGGACTCCCATTCGTCTTTGTTGCGGATAAAGCCTTTGCGCTGGGGGACCACCTTATGCGGCCATTCCCGATGAGGACCCTCACCCCGAACCAGAGGGTTTTTAATTCCCGGCTGGCCAGAGCCAGAAGAGTGGTGGACAACACATCTGGAATCATGGCCAGCCGGTTCCGCCTATTTCTTACACCCATCCATATGGCGGAGTATAAACTGAATCATATAATCCTGGCGTGCTGTGTTCTACATAACTTTTTACAGCAACATTCTGCCAACTATGCTGGCTCAGTTGGGCCTGAGGCCGGAATTATAAATGAAACAACCCTGACAGCGCTTGAAAGTGGCCGTCCTGGCTTGCCCTCCCTGAGTGCCCATGATGTCCGGTTAGGATACCTCGAGCTCTTTGCGGGTAGGGGGGCCATCAATATGCCAGACAATTTGTGAAACCTTGATCAAATAAAAAACAAATTACGCTAATCTTTGGTGACATTTACTGCTTGTGTTTGTTTTAGCTGACCCTGACAGAAATGTGGTGAGTTCAGAAAATGGCGTGATTGTGTAACCTTACAAAGCACTGTTGGATGTTATTTACTAAAGGCAAAGACACTTTGCACTACAAGTGCACTTGAAACTGCACTGAAACTGCACTTGTAGTGCAAAGTGGATTTGCCCTTAGGAAATAACCCCCATTGTCACAGAAAGCAGCAATTAGAGCACAACCAAAGTTTTGTAGCGTTGAGAAAATAATCCACACATTCTTGATTAACAATCTTTTTTATACCTGCACAATCACATGTGCATTTAGAAAAGGTTTTTAAAACAAAACAACATGTTTGTTGTATAAAAATTTATGGGGTGGCATTATTAAAAATAGAAATGTCCATTTAAAGCGGAGTTCCACACAAAAATGGAACTTCCGCTTTTTGGAACCCTCCCCCCCTCTGGTGTCACATTTGGCACCTTTCAGGGGGGAGGGGGGTGCAGATACCTGTCTAAGACAGGTATTTGCACCCACTTCCGGCATAGACTCCCATGGGAGTCTACGCCTCTTCACGTCCCCACCGCACTGTCTGCTGGGAACACACAGCTCCCAGGAGAGAGCGGGGACCACTTGGGACGCGCAGCGTGACTTGCGCATGCGCAGTAGGGAACCGGGAAGTGAAGCCGCAATGCTTCACTTCCTGATTCCCTCACCTAGGATGGCGGTGGCAGCTGCCGAGAACCGAGCGGGTTCTCGGCGTCCCCTGCCGACATCGCTGAACCCTGGGACGGGTAAGTGGCCATGTATTAAAAGTCAGCAGCTGCAGTATTTGTAGCTGCTGGCTTTTAATTTTTTTTTTTTGGGCGGTGTGGGTGGACTCCCGCTTTAAGATAAAACAGGCATGTTTCAAACCAACAAGAAAGACACAAATCTTGAACTTACAAAGTTCACATTAGGTAGAACTTGAAGGCAATATCAGACATGAGTATTTAGGAACTGTGTTTGATATTGCGTTCAGATGGGGTCAAGTCACCCCAGGAAAAACCAAATTTTAAAGATGCACACCAATTTACGAATGTCAACATGTGCTAGCTGCCATCACGGGGGATCAAGGGACGTGTTTTGGGGGAGCAACCCCTTCCTCTCAGCTACTTTATTATTGAGGAAGGGGTTGCACCCCCAAAACGCGTCCATTGATCTCCCATGATGGCAGATAGCACATGTTGACACACTGTGTGCATCCTCAAAATTTGGCTTTTCTAAAAATCGCATAAAAATTTTTAACATTGTAGCACAACAAAAAACAAAGGGATTTTGAGGGGTTTTAAACTCTCCCCAAAACATCAATGATGTTCTTATTTTTTTTAATAACATCATTGATGTTTTTTGAGATGTTTTCCAATGCAACATTACACCCCATGATCTCCCCAATCAGGATCTGGGCACTTTCCGCCGGCATCCATCTCTTACCTGAGCCTGTGGTCGCAGACACTCACCTGTTGTGGTGACTAGTTCCACCATGTCTTCCTCCTCCTGCTCTTCTTGTGTTGGGGGTATTTCCCCTTCTTCCAGAGGTGGGGGGTCTGTGGTCTCCTCGGATGAGGGGTGTCGTTCGAGTCTTTTCTCCCCTATGTAAAAATAAAAAATGGTATACTTAGCACACAAATATTTGATGGCAGAACTATAAAGATGAAACATTGCTTGGAAGTGGGGTACAATTGTCTGTTTTGGCAGAGTTCCAAGATGTTGCATTTTTATTGTCCTTTGTCAAGGACCTGTGTGGGCCCCCTAATAAAAAGGGTGTTCTTGTGTCCCACACTAGTGCTCCAGCGTCCAGATGTCTAAACTGCTGCTGAGTGTCCTCTCCTTACACAGAATCTAGTTTGCATTTCATTCTAGTAACAAACCCATCTACACAACCAAATTATTTTCAGACAAGTTTGCCGTCAAAAATGTGGGCAAATGCATATGGCCAAAACAATGGTGTTTTATAGGCCGAAAAAAAAAAGTTTGATACGAACGAATAATGTGCCCATGAACATGAAAGTTACCATTTTAAACTGTACAACCGTTCCTAAAAGCACATGGAGCAGCACGAACGTAATAAACAGAAAAAGAATAGGAACACAGCACAACTACTTACTTTTTTACAGCACTCTCCGGATCTTTCTGTACTGCTCATGTTCTCTTAATTTGAGGTCCGACCACCGCTTCCTGAGCTGATCTTTCGATCGTCGTACCTCGAAATTCCTGGAGAAGACTTTTGACCACTTTCGCCATGATCTTGGCCTTTCTGACATTGGGGTTGGGGTAAGGTCCATACTTTTCATTTCCAACATCTCCCCAAAGGACATATTTGAGGCCTTAAATCTTCTCCTTCGGGATCCAGACGTTTCCGGATCCGGGCTTTCCTCCTCCTGCTTCTCGTTGCTGTAATTAGCACGCACCTGCTGTGTCTCCGCCATGTGCTCTTCCCCCACTGCGCCGAACGAAAAGGGGCAGGGAATAGACTAGAAAGAACATCAGGGGTGGGCAGAGTTACACGCATGCGCTGTGTGTATAAAGCGTAACACGCGTGCGTAGTACGTACGATCTGTGAGCGGAGGAAGGAGCATTGGAGGCGCCGATCGTGAGAACGAAGGTAAGATCTAAACTTGGGCCTATACTGCTTCTAAATTGAGGCCTATATTGTAACAAGATTAGGAGAGTTTGGCCTGACATTAGGGTTTGTCTTGTGTTGTGTCTTGCAGAGAAAATAGATGGCTTCAACGACCACAATTTCCTCCCCCTGTTCATAGATAAATAAAGGGGGCTGCCCTGTCTGTGGCAGGTGAGACACCTCCATTACAACAATAAACAAAAGAGGCAGGCAGCGCTGAAGAAACTGCTGGAGTTGGTAAAGCCGGTGGTCCCCACAGCAACCATCCCCTATTTAAAAACCAAAATTGGTGGCCTGAGGAGCACTTATCTAAGGGAGCGCAGAAAGGTCACGGATTCCCAGAGATCCGGAGCTGGAGCAGATGACGTTTATGTCCCCAGGCTCTGGTACTTTGAGAGACTGCGATTTCTGTCAGACCACACTAAAGTCAGGGAATCCCTCTCCACTCTTCCTTCCACCCCAGCTGAGGCTTCCGATGTCCAACCTGGGCCTTCCAGCCAGGAAGAAGTGGAGGAGACCAGCTGGAGCCAGGTATAGCATTGTTCTACTGATTTCTGGTCAATAAATAAATGATGTTTACTAGATGTTATTATTGACCACTATTTGCTGATTTAATAAAGTGTTTTACATATCAATAGACAGTAGTGAGCAACCAAATTTGGTACAAGAATGAAAAATGCTGGGCTTAGAATGATAGTCTGTTATATTTGTTAACATTCAATTTGCAACAATCATGAGGTGAAAATTGTGTGTGATTGATGAATAAAAAACTCAAACTATGTCGCTTTTTCATACACAGGAAGACCTCAGCCAGGAGGAGGCTGTGGAATGTGGCAGCCAGGAGGAGGCGGGGGTTAGTGGCAGCCAGGAGGAGGCGATGCTAAGTGTCAGCCAGGAGAAGCCTGGGACAAGTCGAAGCCTGACCGAATCACAGGTTCCTCCCCTCCGCCTTCCATACAAAAGAGCGAGGAAGGCGACTCACATGCAGGATTCTGCGCTCAGGCTAATTCAGGAGGCTTCTGCGTCCCTCCGAGCCTTACCCACTCCTGAAGAGGCCTTTGCCTGCATGGCTGCCACAAAACTGCAGGGCATGCAGGAGGGTCAACGCAAACTATGTGAGGACCTTCTGTATAAAGTCCTAAGTAAGGGGGTGAGTGGGGAACTAACACCCAATACCCACCTGAGTGAGTTGGCCCCTCCCCCTCCTCCTCCTCCTGCCCCAACTCCACCACCAGAGCCATAGCGTGGAAGGAAGCGTGGAAGGAAGATCAAAGAGTGATGGCCCCGGGTTCAGTCTGGTCTGACAAAATATGCAGTCTCTTGTATGACCCCAGCCTGGGGATACAGATGTCATCTGCTGCTTTCCGGATCTCTGGGACTTCTGGACCAGACTGCACTCCCTTAGATATGGACTCCTCAGGCCACCAATTTTGCTTGAAAATAGTTGATGTGTGCCCTAGGGGTCCAAGGCTTCACCAATTTCTGCTGTTTCTCCAGCGTTGCCTCCCTCTTTGTTTAGTTGTGAGCCCTTAATAAAGGAATTTTTTGTTCAATTATACTCGCCTATGTGTGTTTTCATTCAAAAAGGACAGTTTGTTTGTGAGGAGGCAGGGAGAATTCAAAAATACAATGTGAAATTAAAACAAGGGACACCAACACCAAACAATCTCCTACAGATTAAATAATACAAGATATGAATGGTGTTGTGGTAACTTGACACACAAAACACACAAAAATATTATAGAGTAAAACACAACAAAAACAACAATAAAAACACAGCCTTGAAAAACAAAACAAACCCCCAAAAAATACAAAACCAGCCTGGAAAAAAAAAAAAAAAATTACAAACAACCAAAAACAAATTTGGGCAGATGTGACAAATGTAAATATATTGAGGGAATCCCAATAAATAATAAATAAATAAGTTTGTGAGAAGTCTGTGTGAATATGAGCAGCAAAACTACTTCATTCTTCTCACATTATAAAGAAGAAGAGAGTGCGCTGTATTAAACAATTTTTGACATTGCAGCGTGACGAAAGTGCTGTATCCATTCCAAACGCTAATTTTACCCGACCGAGCTGTTCCGTCTCGGAATTTCTTCTGAGCATGCGTGGCACTTTGTGCGTCCGAACAGGCCACACACAGTCGGAATTGACGCGGTCGGATTTTGTTGTTGGAAAATTTTATAGCCTGCTCTCAAACTTTGTGTGTCGGAAAATCCGATGGAAAATGTCCGATGGAGCCCACACACGGTCGGAATTTCCGACAACACACTCCGATCGGACATTTTCCATTGGAAAATCCGACCGTGTGTACGGGGCATAAGAGTTAATATGGGAAAAAGGTGTCTCCTCCACTGATGCTTTATCACCAATCCTTGTTTCACTAAAAACCCCAAATTTTCAAAAAACATTTGTCATTGGGACAGAAAGTGAGGTGAAATCTGAAGAGGTGCACAGACAGCAAAACAAATGTTACAGGGGTGATAACCCTTCCCTATTTTCTCCAAAAAGCTTTAAAATAGATTTTTGGGCTGGAGCTACACTTACAAAATGTACCTGTTCCAAATTCAACTTAAGAACAAACCTACGGTCCCTGTCTTTCTTGGGACCGCCTGTATACTGGTGTGCAGAGTATATAGGACCTGGGGGCCCCACACCTTTTCTTTTTTTAATTTGGGTGTGGGGTTCCCCTTAATATCCATACAAGACCCAAAGGGCCTGGTAATGAGCTGGGGGGTACCTATGCCGTTTTTCTCAATAATTTTCATGCATATTGCCGGGACCCGACATTACATTACAGCTGCAAGCAGTTTTACGTGACTTTTATTCCTTTGGAAATGTCATTATGTGCAGGGACTGTTCTAAACACGGGAAACACGTGCCACTTTACAGGCATACTATAGACACCCCCCAGGTACGATATTTAAAGGGAATATTTCACTTTTATTTTTTCACTTTAAGCACCATTAAAATCACTTAATACCGAAAAAATGGCCATTTTTGAAATTTTTTTTTGCATTGATACATGTCCCCTGGGGCAGGACCCGGGTCCCCAAACCCTTTTTAGGACAATAACTTGCATATTAGCCTTTAAAATCTGCACTTTTGATTTCTCACGTTCGAGTCCCATAGCCTTTAACGGTGTTTGAAAGTTTGCGCAAACTTTCGGTCCGTTCGCGTGTTCTGGATTCAAACTGAACCGGGGGGTGTTTGGCTCATCCCTAGGCTTGACTAACCCCACAGAATAGTTGGAGGATGTCAGGAAAAGCCTTCCAGCAAACGTTCTAGCAATATGAAGGCTAGAAGAACGCCCGTGCTCAGAAGGACTGTCCAGCGCACGCGCATGCGCAATAGCGCGAATAGCGGCACACACGCTCCTTGTGACAGCATTTGGCGCCAAGATGTACTATTTAAAGGGGACTGATGCCTTGCTGTCCGGTCTACAGTGTTCCTGAAGACCCCTGATGCCCTGTTACCTTGTTACCTGAATCTATTATCTAACTTGGCCTGTTCCTGACTTCCCTGTTTTCTGCCTGCCCCGATCCCAGCTTGGACATTGACTATTCTTTGGATTGCCTTTCTGTACCTGATCTGCCCGCCTGTGTTTTGACTCAGCTTGTCTACACCTCCCTGCCTGTCTGCATCCTGCTACTGGACTACAGTGCACCTCCCTGCCTGTCTGCATCCTGCTTCTGGACTACAGTACACCTCCCTGCTGTCTGCATCCTGCTGCTGGACTACAGTACACCTCCCTGCTGTCTGCATCCTGCTGCTGGACTACAGTACACCTCCCTGCTGTCTGCATCCTGCTGCTGGACTACAGTACACCTCCTTGTCTGCATCCTGCTGCTGGACTACGGAGCACCTCCCTGCTGATTACAGGACCCAGCCCTCTACTCCAGCCTTCCAGTCAGGCACTTGTGCCCCTTTGTACTCTCGAGCCCCTGTCAATACTACCAGGGGTTCCCGAGTCAGAGGTATACGAGAGGCCGTTCCCTGCATTCTGGGCTCTACCTACCAGGTACGTGACAGTACCGGACAGCCATGTCTGAGCCGACGCAGGGAACCTCGCCCATGGAGGACTTATGCCGTCATCTGGCTGGACTTACTCAAGCTGTTAAGGACTTACAAGATGGTTATAACCAACTGGAAGAGCGTATCCAAGTTCTATCTACCCCAGCTCCTGGAACGTCCACTGCTCCTTCAGTGGTCATGCTTCCTCCAGAACCCAAAGTCCCCACACCAGAAAGGTTCTCCGGGGATCGCAGCAAGTATAGGGCATTCCGTAATGCCTGTGAACTTTTCTTTGCATTACAACCCAGAACCTTTTCTCTCGAAACTACCAAGGTGGGCTTCGTCAGTTCCCTGTTACTAGGCAAACCCCAGGCATGGGCCCTTCGCCTCTTGGAGCAGAAGGATAACTGCCTTAAGCACCTGGATACTTTCTTCCAAGCCGTGGCCCTTCTCTATGAAGATCCGCAACAAGCAGCTACTACAGAAGCAGCATTATTCTCTCTCCAGCAGGGCCGTAGGGCGGCGGAGGACTATGCATCTGAGTTCAGGTGTTAGAGTTCCGATACAAACTGGAACAAAGCCACCCTACGTTACCAGTTCCACATGGGTCTCTCCGAACCATTAAAGGATGAGTTGGCCCGGGTTTGCATTCCGGCAACACTTGAAGCTCTCATCAACCTGTCCATCCAAATAGACAGGCGTTTAAGAGAACGAAGAGCAGAACGTACTGCTGGTCCCTCTCGCCCAGTATGGATGTTACCACATGTACCAAATCCTCCTGTTCACACTTTCGCTGATACTTCTAACCCAATGCAACTAGGTTTGATCTGTCCTTCTCTGACTCCTGAAGAACGTCAACGCCGGCGGGCTAATAACCTTTGCCTCTATTGCGGGGAATCTGGACACTATGTGAGGACTTGTCCCGCAAAGATCCATAAGCACACTTCCCTCTACTCTACTTCCTTACCTGCTGTGTTTAATAATGCAACTCATTTGACTATCTCCATTTCTCTACAGCTTCCAGGAGGGAATACTCAAGCAACCACCATAATTGATTCCGGAGCCTGCAACGGGTTTATGGACTTATCTTTCGCCCGCAAACTCCAAATCCCTCTATGACCCAGAGCACAGGGGCTGTCTGTACACCCAGGGCCGGTGCACCCACTAGGCGAATTAGGCAGCTGCCTAGGGCGCACTGCCGCCTAGGGGCGCATCTGACCCTTGCCTCCCCCTTCTTGTCGCCCCCCCAAGCTCCCGGCAGAGCCGCTGATAGGGGACCCAGACAGCAAGGAGTTCGGTGCGGCAGGCGTGTGGGTGGTAGCCTTGCAGTGCGGTGTGCAGCTTCTCCCCTCTCCCTCCCATCGGCTTTCACACATGAGAGGGACGTCTGTGTAACAGGGCAGGCAGCCAATAGCGCTGCTCTTCTGAGTGGGAGGGCCTGACTGCTAAGTTGCTCCGCCTCCCACTAACTCCTTAGCCAATCAGATTGCCCAGCCCGCCACATTTGACTATTAGATGCTAGTGGCCAGAGCAGGGCGGGAAGGAGAGAATCCGACATACCTGAGTATGATGAAGAAGGTATGAGATCAAACATGTCACAATGCATTGCTGGCTGCAGACATTGATCAGTGTGTTCTCCTTCTCCCGTCCTGTGTGTAGAATATGCAGTGATCACACTGATCGAGGGATTCCCCCCTGTCTTCTCACACTGCTTCTTATCTGTGTTTTTATTTACACTGAACACAGGACAGGAGAATGCTGATTAGACTTCTGCAAGATGCTGCAACTTCTGCTCTTTCTATTGCTATATAGTCCATCTAGGTTTTGTTTGACCTTTTATTTGTTATCTTTGAAGGCATTATCTGGTCAGGCTGGGAGCTTCTCAGACCTGTTAACCATTTACTGTCGTCCTGTACTTGAGAAATGACTTTTGTTTTTTTGGCACATTGTTATATCTTGTAAACTCCTGTTTACACATAGTGCAGTGATCAATGTATTTACACACTGGTCACTGCTAGCCTAGGAAACACTTGTATCATGTCTGCAGTCTCTGATCATCCCCTGTACTATGTCTGCAGTCTCTGATTATCTCCTGTACTATGTCCGCAGTCTCTGATCATCTCCTGTACTATGTGTGCAGTCTCTGACCATCTCCTGTATTATGTCTGCAGTCTCTGACCATCTCCTGTACCATGTCCGCAGTCTCTGATCATCTCCTGTACCATGTTTGCAGTCTCTGATCATCTCCTGTACTATGTCCGCAGTCTCTGATCATCTCCTGTACCATCTCTGCAGTCTCTGATCATCTCCTGTACTATGTCTGCAGTCTCTGATCATCTCCTGTACTATGTCCGCAGTCTCTGATCATCTCCTGTACCATGTCCGCAGTCTCTGATCATCTTCTGTACCATCTCTGCAGTCTCTGATCATCTCCTGTACTATGTCCGCAGTCTCTGATCATCTCCTGTACCATCTCTGCAGTCTCTGATCATCTCCTGTACTATCTCTGCAGTCTCTGATCATCTCCTGTACTACGTCTGCAGTCTCTAATCATCTCCTGTACTACGTCCGCAGTCTCTGATCATCTCCTGTACTATGTCTGCAGTCTCTGATCATCTCCTTTACTATGTCTGCAGTCTCTGACCATCTCCTGTACCATGTCCACAGTCTCTGATCATCTCCTGTACTATATCTGCAGTCTCTGATCATCTCCTGTACTATGTCTGCAGTCTCTGATCATCTCCTGTACTATATCTGCAGTCTCTGATCATTTCCTGTACTATATCTGCAGTCTCTGATCATCTCCTGTAGTATGTCTGCAGTCTCTGATCATCTCCTGTACCATGTCTGCAGTCTCTGATCATCTCCTGTAGTATTTCTGCAATAAAGGAGAGCTACAGGCATTGTAGGTGGTGAGGGAAGAAGGCTGTGGGTGCAGTGGGTGGTAAGGCAAGGGAGGCTGCAGGCACAGTAGATGATGAGGAAAGGGGTCCCAGGTGCAGTGGGTGGTGATGGAAAGAATGCCTAGGCACAAGTGATGGTTGAGGCGGGGCTGTAGAGAAAATTTTAATGTATCATACAGGGCAAGGGGCTTCATGACCCAGAGCCCACCAAAATCCTCAGCACCAGGCCCATGATGCTCTTAATCCAGGCCTAACGGCCAGGGTCGCAAAGGTCGCACTTGCAATCAGGCCCTGGTGTTCACAGTGAAATAATTAGAAAGTGCACTGACAGATTGTCACACAATACACACTGGGATCTGTGATCAAAGAGTGTGTTGTGCTATTATTTAATGACACTGCACAAAGCCATTCAGTGTGATTTTTTTTGTTGTTGTTTTTTTTTGGGGGGGGGGCGCAAGTTGCTGGTCTTCTCTAGAGTGCAAAATAGTCTAGCACCGGCCCTGTGTACACCTAGCCGATGGATCAGCTATTAAATCTGGGCCTGTAACACAAGAGACGGTTCCTCTGAATACCATCATTTCTGGCAACCATCGGGAACTACTTTGTCTTGACATCATCGAGTCTCCCTTGTTTCCCATCATACTGGGCATGATCAGTTTTCACTCCCCCTACTGCCGTCAGCATTGCCTAGAGGGAGCTACCGATGTCCCGTCTTCCTTGCTGTGTCTGGAGACCGATGCTGAGACCTGCCAAGCTGTCCCAGAAGCATACCATAGTTTTCTGTATGTGTTCAGCAAAAAGGGGATCACCCCCTACGCCCCTGCATAGATTATCGGGACCTCAATAAAATTACAATCAAAAACCGGTACCCCCTACCTTTGGTACCTGAACTCTTTCAGAGACTGGGAACCGCATCTATATTTACCAAACTGGATCTTCGCGGAGCCTACAACCTAGTCCGGATCCGAAGCGGGGACGAATGGAAGACTGCCTTCCGCACCCGCTTCGGACACTTTGAGTATCTTGTAATGCCCTTTGGGTTATGTAATGCTCCTGCCACTTTCCAGCATTTTGTTAATGACATTTTTAGAGACTACCTTGATCTGTTCATCATAGTTTATCTGGATGACATCTTGATTTTTTCCTCCTCTCTGTCTATCCACCAGGAGCATGTCAGAAAAGTTCTAACTCGGCTTCGCCAACACGGCTTGTACGCAAAACTTGAGAAGTGCGAGTTCGAACGCCAAAGCATTCAGTTTCTGGGCCTGATTATTTCTATAGATGGTGTCAAGATGGATTCGCAGAAGGTCTCCGCCATCCTGGATTGGCCAGCCCCTATGGATAAGAAGGGAGTTCAGCGCTTTGTGGGTTTAGCGAATTTCTATCGCAAGTTTATCGGGGGATTTTCTTCCATCATCTCCCCCATCACAAGACTGACTCGGCAAGGTACCCGGTTCCAATGGTCCCCTGAGGCTCAAGCTGCTTTCACCTTATTGAAAGATCAGTTTGTGTCAGCTTCTGTCCTGAAGCATCCTGACCCAGCTTTACCTTACATACTGGAGGTAGACGCCTCCGAGATAGCAGTAGGGGCGGTACTTTCACAGAGACAAGGATCCAAGGCTCTATTACATCCACTGGCATTCTTCTCCCGCAGGTTAACAGAAGCTGAGAAGAATTACGACGTTGGAGACAGGGAGCTACTTGCAATCAAAGCCGCACTTGAAGAATGGCGCTACCTCTTGGAAGGAGCGGCCCACCCTATTCTGGTGTACACCAACCACAAGAATTTAGAGTACCTGAAAGTTGCCAAGAGATTGAAACCACGTCAGGCCAGATGGGCACTCTTCTTTACTAGGTTTGCTTTCCACATCACTTACAGGCCGGGATCAAAGAATACGAAACCAGATGCGCTGTCTCGGATGTTCAGCGAACCTGAAGTTCCTTCTTCTCCAGATACCATTCTTGCTCCTGGAAATTTTCTCATGCTTCAAGGAGACCTACTGTCCCAAATCAAACAGGCATCTTCAACGGCTTCCCAATCCGACAGACATCACTCTACAGTCCAGAGATGACTTATTATGGTACAAAGACAAAATTTTTGTGCCACAACCAACACGTGTTGCCGTCCTCAAATCTTGCCATGACCATGAACTAGCTGGCCACTTTGGTATACACAAGACCTCCAAACTCCTCCAATGCACGTTCTGGTGGCCTCAGCTATTGAAAGATTGCAGGCGCTATTTGGAATCGTGCATTACCTGCATTCAGAACAAGGGCAGCAAGACCAAGGCTTGGGGGCTGCTAAAACGTCTTCGTGTTCCAGAAAGACCATGGAGGATGATCTCCATGGATTTCATTGTTGAATTACCACCATCAGAAGACTACACCACTATCTTCGTAGTGGTGGACAGACTTTCCAAAATAGCTCACTTCCTGCCTATGAAGGGTACCCCCTCCGCCTCTGAAACCGCAGGGATATTTATTAAAGAGATTGTAAGACTCCACGGTATACCTGCAAACATCGTATCTGATCGGGGTGTACAATTTACATCCAAATTCTGGAGAGCTCTATGTGAATCCCTGAAGATTGACCTTTCTTTCTCCTCTGCTTACCACCCCCAGACTAATGGTCAGACTGAACGAACAAATCAAACCCTTGAGCAATAGTTACGATGCTATTCTTGTTTTTCTCAGGATGACTGGGTACCCCTATTACCTCTTGCCGAGTTCGCCTATAATAATTCTGTTCATTCTGCAACCAATCAGTCTCCATTTTTTGCGAACTATGGTTTCCACCCCTTGTTTTTGTCTAACAACGTTCCAGAGTGTGCAGTACCGGCTGCCCAAGAAGCCTTCAGTTTCTTAAAAAAATAAGAAAAATAGCCCTGGGACTTTAGATGAGGTGAGAGAGGTTTAGCCAATGTTCACAGCGAACACTGAGACAAAATCAATTTATTCATTTCAAAATGTTATGTAACGGAGCGGTAACAACAATGATTGTGAGTTACCAGGCATAATAGCCAATGTACACAACACAGATGAACGTAAATATACAAAGATTTATTACAAATGTTATACATCAATGAGCAACAATAAAACTTGAAAGTTACTGGATCAGTAAATACACATACAAAATAAGATGATAAAATGTACATACATGTGGACAGGGAAATATGTGAACATAATGCAGACATCAATAATACCCAGCATGTACCGGCATAAAACAAGCATCAATAAAGCCCTATGCATTTCGCGAGACCCTGCTCGCTTCTTCAGGGGCGGATGCATGAATGTTGTATCTGCAATGTAAGTAATAAGATCAATAAATGTATGTGGTTGGTAAATGGGGGCAGATGGAATGATTGGCAAGAGAGGCCTGCAGCAGAGACCTCATACTTACCGAAGTCTGAGATAAATCGCCAAACGCTGGATATCAAGATGGCAGCAGTGTGATGCATCCAGCTCGGGAGCTGAGGAGGCGGAACAAAACAAAGGCCACAATCAGTTTCTTTAGCACAAATAACAAGCTACTCCAAGAGACAATGGCAAAAACTCAGGAACATAACAAAGAGACATTTGACAGAAAAAGGAGAGGGGAGCTTGACCTGAAAACTGGAGATCAAGTCTGGCTGTCCACCCTGAATCTGAAGCTAGCATGCCCATCCAGGAAATTCGGCCCTAAGTTTGTGGGTCCCTTACCAGTGGTAAGAAAAATCAATAACGTGGCTTATGAATTGAAACTACCAGAGTCATTTCGTATACACCCAGTTTTTCATGTGGCTTTACTTAAATCTTCAGTCCCGGACCCCTTCCTCAACCGGAACATCGGTCCTCCTGAACCTGTGCTCATCAATGGTGAAGAAGAATTTGAGGTTGAATCAATCATAGATTGCCGGAAGAGACGCAATCAGGTTCAGTATCTGCTGAAATGGAAGGGATATGACCCCGAGGAAAACTCTTGGGAACCAGAGACTAATATCCACGCCAAGAGACTGATTCTAGCCTTTAAAAGTACTCACCCAAGTAAATTGGCCCAGTTGGGCATCCGGAGGCTCCCCATTGGAGGGGGGCCATGTCAGGAAAAGCCTTCCAGCAAACGTTCTAGCAATATGAAGGCTAGAAGAACGCCTGTGCTCAGAAGGGCTGTCAGATGCATGCGCAATAGTGCGAATAGCGGCACGCTCCTTGTGACAGCACTTGGCGCCAAGATGTGCTATTTAAAGGGGACTGATGCATTGCTGCCTTGCTGTCCGGTCTACAACGTTCCTGAAGACCCCTGCTGCCCTGTTACCTTGTTACCTGAATCTATTATCTAACGTAGCCTGTTCCTGACTTCCCTGTTTGCTGCCTGCCCCGATCCCGGCTTGGACTTTGACTATGTGTTTTGACTGTGTTTGGCTTGTCTACACCTCCCTGCCTGTCTGCATCCTGCTACTGGACTACAGCGCACCTCCCTGCCTGTCTGCATCCTGCTGCTGGACTACAGTACACCTTCCTGCTGTCTGCATCCTGCTGCTGGACTACAGTACACCTCCCTGCTGTCTGCAGCCTGCTGCTGGACTACAGTACACCTCCCTGCTGTCTGCATCCTGCTGCTGGACTACAGTACACCTCTCTGCTGTCTGCATCCTGCTGCTGGACTACAGAGCACCTCCCTGCTGATTACAGGACCCAGCCCTCTACTCCAGCTTTCCAGTCAGGCACTTGTGCCCCTTTGTACTCTCAAGCCCCTGTCAACACTACCAGGGGTTCCCGAGTCAGAGGTATACGAGAGGGCGTTCCCTGCATTCTGGGCTCTACCTACCAGGTACGTGACAGAGGAACAGCCTGCTGCATCCATAGTGGTTGTATAGCCTCGCTGGTGTCTCTAATTTCACTCATGGATCAAACATCACAGATGTGTATTACCGCCCAAGTTTGCCTCCAACTCGTCTGCTAAGAACCAAATAGCCTTGACTACTGAAGTGAACTCCAACGCAGGCCACACCATACTCCCTAATGGTAGTATAAACCTTAATTTCCAAATCCATATTTCTGTTCCCATGCCTCTGCGAAGGCTATTTCATCATCCGCTGGCAGACTGGCACTTCTGGCTAGTCTGATGAAGATTACCTGGCTTGGCTAACTGCCTCTGCAGTAAAGGTTGGGCATTACAGAGGGGATCTTGCATCCTCTGCTAGCATGAAGACACACCTGGCCAATCTGATGAACGCTCCTTGGCCTGCTGCTTTTGAGGCAGGAGTTACCCTTTAAGCAAACTCAGCTGTTTGCTTAGCTTAGTACCTGAGCGTTAGCGACTAGAGATCCCCCCAGTCAGTTTGCACTTGAGTGAACACATCTGCCTTTGTGTTTACTGCCCCCTGATTTGAAACTTGGCGGGCACGTCAGCTAACCACACTCCCCATTCTGCCCAAGATGGTCCTTATTGTGATTTCCTTTAGTCTGCCCCTTCTGGCAGCATTTTGAATGTATAGCAGTTTTTGGAGCCAAACAGGACCTGTCACTGTTAGGGGAGTGGTGCTTGTATTTAAGGGCTGAAGAGTTTTACAATCCAGACTGCCCATGCACACTTTTCCTTTTTTTTTTTATTACAGCATACCTACCCGACCCTCACCTTATTGATTGTGGCTGGTCTCTGGGTAAGCTTATGGCTCAAAATATGAGCTGCAGGTTTGTGGTCATAATAAATACCTGGAAGTACTGGCTAGGACATAGCCTTAATACAATATCAGTGGCCATGCACACACCCATTTGCAGACATTGAAGCAGCAAATAGACCTATATGCCGTGAGCAAGGGTTAAACCCCTTAGACAGGAGCCATTACAGATAGCAGTGTAATAAACAAATTACTTAAAACACTGTAACTTAACCACTTGCCGTCTGCCATATAACAAAATGACGTTGGCAAAGTAGTTGCGATATCCTGACTGGACATATGACGTCTTTCAGGATATCAAACCGCTGCATGTCCCCGGGGGTGCGCATCGCGGCGATCATTGTTGTGGCGTGTCAGCCTGACATACCAAAACTACGATCTCGGCAAAGAGCCTCTGACGGAGACTCTTTACCACGTGATCAGCCGTTTCCAATCACGGCTGATCACGATTTAAACAGGAAGAGCCATTGATCGGCTTTTCCTCACTCGTGTCTGTCAGACGCGAGGAGAGGAGAGCTGATCGGCTGCTCTCCTGACAGGGGGGGTCAGTGCTGATTGTTAATCAGCACAGCCCCCCCTCGGATGCCCGCCCAGGACCACCAGGGATGCCACCAGACCACCAGGGACAGCCACCACACTGGACCACCAGATCACCAGATATGCCATCCTAGACCACCAGGGAAATGGCAATCAGATCCCAGGCAGCTGCCAATCAGTGCCACATCAAAATGCCTGCCAGTGATGCCTATCAGTTAAATCCATCAGTGCTAGCCATCAGTGCCCATCAATGCCCATCAGTGCCGCCTCTCAGTGCCCATCAGTCCTGCCTATCAGTGCCCATCAGTGCCCAGCTGTGCCGTCTATCAGTGCCACCCATAAGTACCCATCAGTGCAGCCTTTCAATGCCCATCAGTGTCCACTATCAGTGCCACCTATGAGTGCCCATCAGTGGCACCTATCAATGCCCATCAGTGCTGCATATCAGTGCAACCTATCAGTGCTGCCTATCAGTGCCCATAAGTGCCGCCTATCAGTGCCCATCGTCAGTGGCCATCAGTGCCTCCTCATCAGTGCCACCTCACCGGTTCCGTCCCATCGGTGCCAATCAGTGCAGCTTATCTGTGCCCATCAGTGAAGGAGAAAACTTACTTATTTACACATTTTTACAACAAAAACAAAGAAAAACTTTTTTTTTTCAAAATTTTCAGACTTTTTTATTCGTTTAGCAAAAAATAAAAACCACAGAGGTGATCAAATACCACCAAAAGAAAGCTCTATTTGTTGGAACAAAATGATAAAAATTTAGTTTGGGTACAGTGTAGCATGACCCTGCAATTGTCATTTAAAAAGTGACAGCGCTGAAAGCTTAAAATTGGCCTGGGCAGTAAGGTGCGAAAGTGCCCTGTATTGAAGTGGTTAAGCACAACACTGAATTTTTTCACGCTGGCATTTAGACATAATAGGTTAATGCATAGCAAACATTAAACACATTGCATCCAAAAGCAGACATTAAACGCATAACAGCAACATAAATGCATAGCAGTGGCATCCATACTCAGGGTCGGTGCTACCATTAGGTAAACTAGGCGGCAGCCTAGGGTGCACTGCTGCCTGGGGTGCCTGGTCGCTGGTTTCCCTACTCACTATGCATGTTTTTGATGCTGTATTATAAATACCGTTGTAATAAATGTTAGCAACAGTAATAGGAGTTGGGACTTTAAATGAGGTCATGGATGAAATGTAGGTACCAGGGGTAATAATGCAATTTTATTGGTCAAGTAACATGCATAAAAACAGTACAAAACAGGACCGCATCATGTAAAGAAAGACATTGTGGTAAATATCATTCTAAAATCGCAGCACATGTATTTGTGCATAGGCGATCGGCATCAAGGATACAATCAACTTGACGCCACACGGTGATCTCGTTGAGCAATTAAATACATGTACAAGGATTGCATAAAATATACAAATAACAATACCACAGCACAATAAGAAAGACAATAATGTAAAAACCATGTAGATTGTTCCTGAGATGTTGCAATGTAAACATATGTTGGTGTCCCAAATGCCCGACGCGTTTCGTGTGGAATACACTCATCAGGGGCCAGGTGGTCAGGGATTTCTACAAAAATGATGCAACAGAAAGTAAGATTAAATGGTAGCGCATACTCACAGCGAAAAAGGGGGTTGGTTCACCCCAAAACACTTACATGTGAGTATTGCGGTAGGACCTGACAAATACAGAGCCAAGACCTAGTGGGTCCTGCTGGGATAAAGCGTGCACATGCAGGGGATGCATCTGCTGCATGTTACTCAGGCAGCCACTCTGTAGTGTCATTATAGAGGCGCAGTACTGGGGGACATGTCCTGATGGAACGGAAGCAAACATCCTCTGCGTGCCTCTATGATCAGTGCTCTCTAATGCAGCCACATGCTTCCTCTAGCACCGACCCCTGTCACACTGATGCACGGGCAAAGGGGGTGGATTCAGGGGCGGAGCCAAGGGAGGTCAGCAAAATGAGGTTTCGCCTGGGGTGTCAAAAATCCTTGCACCATCCCTATCCATACTGAAGCATCACTCTGTCATAAGCAGCACAATGAAGGGTTAATATAACTGGTAGGATCACCTACACTAGGCGACTGCCCTGTAAAGGTTAAAAACAGCAAATCAAAGCATTAGAGCATTGACACAGTGATCCCAAACCTGTAAAGCCAGGAATTGCTGATTTAATATGAAATACTCAACTTTGCAGCAAACACCTGTATATCAGTTCATGCATTAGTAGTTCTACAGACAGACAAACAAAACCTGTGAAGCAAATGAAACAGACAGAACTATACACAGCAGTTTAACCTCCTTTGGCAGCTTGTAAATTAACAGCATAATGATTCAGACACACCATGACAGCCCATGGAAAGCTTACTTGCTCTGTGCAGCACCCCTCCCTGACTGGCTCTAAGGGGGGATGAGAGAGGCTCCATTCCTGAACAGGTGGCCACCAATCTATTTCCAGGCAGCCGCCTGTGGCTCCCGGCCGCTACTACAGCAAGCCAGCAGTTACCCTAACGTCATCTTGCTGCTGAAAGCGCAGTCCAGCCACAGGAAGCAGACAAGGAGCCATCTTAGAAGGGGGCAGCCCTGACAAAAAAAATCCCAGCATCTTTGCAGGGGAAACCAAGATACCCAAAGCCAGACTAACAAAATGTATGTGCAGGGCCACAACTCACCAGGGAGGAGACACTGGATCAGTCCCAACCAACCACAAGGCAGAACGGTTTTACATGCATCCAGAGACCAGTATCCCAGCCCCCCAGTATCCGGACCTGGGGGGAGTCTCCCAAGTTTTACAACTGCTTCGTCGCAGGAAAGAGGCTGAACCTGTACAGATGGCCAGATGAATCCGGCAAGGTGAGGGCAAAAATAAAAATCTTCTTTGATTCATAGCTATAACCAGTTGAGTATTTGAGGAACAAAAAAGAGAATGCCACCTGGAGAGAGGCGACTCATTTATATATAGTATAATCAGTCCTGATTGGGCGAGGGGCGGAGCCTATCCCATTCTTGTATGCTGTAATGCTTGTGTCAGGAAAAAAACATTTCCCCCCCAGGCTCCTAGAGTAAACGTCAAAGCACAAGGGTTAATACATAAAGATCAGCACACCCTTCACATTAAACATCATCATCATTCACATTAGAAAATAGAAAGTATATCAAATGTTTAAACTGAGAAAATGTGCCATTTTAACCACTTCGCGTCAGCGCTATAGCCGAAAGACGTCTGCAGCGCGGACGCTATCTGCCGGGCGGCCGTCCCTGGACCTCCTGATGTTTACTTCCGCGATGCGTGCTCCCGCGTGCACGCATCGGAGAAGTTTTGCGCTGGCCGTGTCCCTTGGACACAGCCAGTCACAGATCGCTGAAAACGGCCAATCATAGCGGCCGTTTTCAGCGCGATCGGTGGTGCCAATGAGGGATGATCTCAAATGTAAACATATGAGATCATCTCTCATTGCCGGCTCTCCCTCCTCACACAGAGACAGTGTGTGAGGAGGGAGAGCGAACTGTGCTTCAGCGTTTAGTTACTGTGAGTAAAAAAAACACATACACTGTGCCAACACACTAATATCAATGCCATCTGCCAGTGCCATCTGCCAGTGCCATCTGTCAGTCCCATCTGTCAGTGCCAACTGCCAGTGCCATCTGCCAGTGCCATCTGCCATCTGCCAGTGCCATCTGCCAGTGCCATCTGCCAGTGCCTCTGTCAGTGCCATCTGCCATCTGCCAGTCCCATCTGCCAGTGCCATCTGCCATCGCAATCTGCCAGTTACATCTGCCAGTGCCATCTGCCAGTGCCATCTGCCATCTGCCAGTGCCATCTGCCAGTGCCATCTGCCAGTGCCAGTGCCTCTGTCAGTCCCATCTGTCAGTCCCATCTGCCAGTGCCATCTACCAGTGCCATCTGCCAGTGCCACCTGCCATCAGTGCTACCTGCCATCAGTGCCACCTGTCAGTGCAACCTGTCAGTACCATCTGTCAGTACCACCTGTCAGTGCCACGTGCCATCTGTTATCAGTGTCACCAGTGCCACGTATCAGTGTCACCAGTGCCACGTAAGTGTCACGTGTCATCAGTGCCACGTAAGAGTGCCAGCTATCATCAGTGTCACTTGTCATCAGTGCCTTCCGTCATCACCAACAATGGCTAGAAGATTATTTTCAGCTGAGGAGGCGTACAGTATTCTTGCGGGCGACGAGAGCAACGGGGAGCTCCCCGCTTCGGATTCCTCCTCATTTTCCGATTCTGAGTCTGATGTGGACTACGAGCCTGTCCTAACCAGTGGTACACTGACAGCCTCAGAGGAGGAGGTTGAGAGTCCGCCCGCCAGACGAAGGCATACTGGTGAGGAGGCAGTGCCATCCACCAGCACCGCAGTGCCATCCACCAGCACCGCAGTGCCATCCACCAGCACCGCAGTACCTCGGCAAAGGCCACGTACCAGTGGGGTGTCACCTCAGTCCCAAAGGGTTAGGTCCCATGCCAGCCTTCCCTATTCCCTTCAAAACCCCTTGTGGCTGCCTCCTAATTCAGGAGAAGCTAACGTTCCCCCTTTCACTGCCCAGCCAGGAGTCCAGGTGGACACAGAAAATGTTTCCCCGATAGACTTTTTCCACCTTATTTTTACTGAGGACATGCTTGCATCAATTGTGGCCCAGTGCAACCTATATGCCCAACAATTTATTGCAAGTAACCCAACGTCCTCTTACACCCATCCCTACGAGTGGAGAGCCCTAATGCCCCGTACACACGGTCGGATTTTCCGATGGAAAATGTCCGATCAGAGCGTGTTGTCGGAAATTCCGACCGTGTGTGGGCTCCATCGGACATTTTCCATCGGATTTTCCGACACACAAAGTTGGAGAGCAGGAGATAAAATTTTCCGACAACAAAATCCGTTGTCGGAAATTCCGATCGTGTGTACACAAATCCGACGGACAAAGTGCCACGCATGCTCAGAATAAATAAAGAGATGAAAGCTATTGGCCACTGCCCCGTTTATAGTCCCGATGTACGTGTTTTACGTCACCGCGTTTAGAACGATCGGATTTTCCGACAACTTTGTGCGACCGTGTGTAGACAAAACAAGTTTGAGCCAACATCCGTCGGAAAAAATCCTAGGATTTTGTTGTCGAAATGTCCGAACAAAGTCCGACCGTGTGTACGCCCTATTACAGTGGAGGAGTTTAAAAAATTTTTGGGCCTCATGTTCTGTATGGGTCTAAACAGAAAAAATGAAATACGTTCGTATTGGTCTACCCTCCCCATCTACCACATGCCCTACTTTTCCTCAATAATGCCCAGGACCAGATATCTTATGAATATGAGATTCCTTCACTATAACGACAATACCCAGTGCCCTCCCCGAAATCACCCAAATTTTAACAAGCTTTTTAAAATTCGGCCCCTAATAAATTATTTTTCAGAAATCTTCCCCCAGTTGTTTACCCCAGGCCAACACATATGTGTGGATGAGTCCCTTATCAAATTTTCCGGCAGGCTGGGCTTAAAACAATTTATTCCCACCAAAAGGGCCCGCCATGGGGTGAAAATGTACAAATTGTGCAATCGTGCTACAGGGTATACCTATGCCTTCATGGTATACGAAGGGACGGACACCCAGCTACATCCCCCTAATTGCCCAGAATATATTGGATCGAGTGGGAAAGTCGTTTGGGAACTCATAAACCCACTCCTGGAGAAAGACTACCATCTGTATGTGGAAAATTTTTATTCCAGTTTGCCCCTGTTCCGAAACCTTCATAGAAAGAAGAATCCAGCATGCGGCACCGTAAGGACGAATCGGAAGGGCTTTCCTCAAAGCCTCGTCAACAAGAAGTTAAGGAGAGGGCAGGCGGCGAGCTTACAAAATGAGGAAATTCTGGCTGTGAAGTGGAGGGACAGAAGGGACGTCTACATGCTTTCTTCAATCCACAACAACACATTTGTTGAGATCACCAGGAGGAATGGCCCAATTCAAAAGCCGACGTGTTTCTATGAATACAACATGTATATGGGGGGTGTCGACTTCAACGACCAGATGCTCGAGCCCTACCTTTCCACTAGAAGAACATACCAGTGGTATAAAAAAGTTTTGATTTATTTATTTAATTTGGCCATATACAACACCTATGTAATTTATCGCAACTCCACTGACAGACGCAAACCCTTCCTTGGCTACCAGGAGGAAATCACCACTGCCCTTATATACCCGAACGGCCCAGCAGAAAACATTAGATCCGATGTAATTAGCAGACTCTCTGAACGACACTTTCCCGATAAAATCCCTCCCAGACCAACAGGCCAAAAACGTCAAAAAGAATGCCGGGTGTGCTCCAAACGAGGGGTGAGAAGAGACACCACATATCATTGTCCCCAATGTCCTTCTCAACCAGGCCTCTGCATAGTTGACTGTTTCCGCCGTTACCATACTTCACAAAATTATTAGTGAAGTATGGTAAACATAACCCTCACTTCCTGCCTTCACACACCTTCACACCCCTTATGCCTCTGCTTGCTCTGTAACTGACCCTGGCTTGTTATTCGACCATGCTTCTGCCTACCGATTCTGTTTATATCTCTGCCTGATCTGGAACTGACCCTGGACTGTTATTCGACCGCGCTTCTGCCTACCGATTCTGTACATGCCTCTTCCTGATCTGGAACCGACCCTGGACTGTTTGACCATGCCTCTTGCCTGCCTCTTGGACTGATCTTGTACCCTGCCAGTGGGCTAGTGGGATTCAGAACACAGGGGCCTCACATATGTGAGGGGCTCCAGAATAGTTTTTCTGGATGAAGAAAACAAGTTCATTTGTTTTCTCATTCCTAGATTAGGGTCGTGAGACTCAGAGGCTTTAAAGAGATTTGGGTGGGAGAAGCCTCTACCCCTGTCCCCATTCTGTCCTGAACGAGGCCCTACTTCTGCCTGCTGCCTGTAGGACCTATGCTATCATGCCTCTGCCTGTCGCATGAACTGACCACACCACATGGACTTGCCTACTACCAGGACCAATATATTGTCACTGCTGACAATCTCTTCCTGCACTGACCCTAGACTGTATATGGACAGTATCCCTGCCTGCTGCCTGTACTGACTATGGACAGTATTCCTGCCTGTTGCCTGGAAAATTGCGTTCGCTTTTGCTGACCAAGTCCCTGGCTGCTGCCTGGACCAGTGCTATCCTCCTGTGTACAACTGCGCTACTACAACCACAGGTAATCTTTTGTTTACTCTTTGCCTAGCATAATGTATTTTGGGGTGTAATTCTTGGTATGTGAATGCTATGTGTCCCTAGAACACCTGATGGTGTTCCTTGCATGTTGGGCCTCTGTATGTGGCCAGGCTGTTTAAAAGTCTCACACATGTGGTATCGCCGTACTCAGGAGGAGTAGCGGAATGTATTTTGGGGTGTCATTTTTGCTATGTACATGCTCATTATGCCTCATAGATTATACGTTGGGGTGGTAGCTTTCCAAAATGGGGTCACTTTGTGGGCGTTTCCATTGTCCTGGTGCTCCAGGGCCTTCAAAATTGTAATAGGTGGTTGAGAAATGAGATGTGTAATTTATGCTCCTAGAACGCCTGATGGTGCTATTTCAATATTGGGCCTCTGTATGTGGCCAGGCTGTGTAAAAGTCTCACACATTTGGTATCGCCATACTCAGGAGGAGTAGCAGAATGTATTTTGGGGTGTCATTTTTGCTATGTACATGCTATGTGTTGGAAATATCTTATAAATGCACAACTTTGCGTAAAAAAAAAATGCGTTTTCATTTTTTTTCCACATTTTCCAAAAACTTTTGGAAAAAAATGAACCATACAAAAGACTCATTATGCCTCATAGATTATACGTTGGGGTGTTAGCTTTCCAAAATGGGGTCACTTTGTGGGCGTTTCCATTGTCCTGGTGCTCCAGGGCCTTCAAAATTGTAATAGGTGGTTGAGAAATGAGATGTGTAATTTATGCTCCTAGAAAGCCTGATGGTGCTTTTTCAATATTGGGCCTCTGTATATGGCCAGGCTGTGTAAAAGTCTCACACATTTGGTATTGCCATACTCAGGAGGAGTAGCAGAATGTATTTTGGGGAGTCATTTGTGGTATACACATGCCATGTGAGAAAAATAACCTATTACAATGACAATTTTGTGCAAAAAAAAATCTTTATTTTGCAAAGAATTGTGGGAAAAAAATGACAACATCAAAAACCTCACAATGCATCTTACTAAATACCTTGGAATGTCTACTTTCAAAAAAGGATTCATTTGGGGGGTTGTTGTACTTTCCTGGCTTGTTCGGGTCGCAACAAATGAGATAGGCCTCAGTACATCAGGTGTGATCAATTTTTTATGATTTGCAGCACAGCTTGTAGACTCTCTAACTTTCACACAGACCAAATAATGGCATGGGGGGAGGCTCCCGCTCTTCTCTTCATCTTCTTCTTCATCCTCTTCTCTTCTTCCTTCTTCTCTTCTTCATTTTCTTCTCTGGGCCGCTCCGCACCCATGCTGGCATGGAGGGAGACTCCCGCTGTGTGACGGAGTCTCCTCGTCTGACGGTTCTTAAATAACGGGGGGCGGGGCAACCCAGTGACCCCGCCCCCCTCTGACGCGCGGTGACTTGACGGGACTTCCCTGTGACGTCACGGGGAATGCCACAGGGAAGTCCCGTCATGTCTCGTGTGTCAGAGTGGGCGGGGTCACCGGGTGGCCCCGCCCCCCGTTATTTAAGAACCGTCAGATGAGGAGATGCCGTCACACAGCAGGAGCCTCCCTCCATGCCAGCATGGATGCGGAGCGGCCCGGAGAAGAAAATGAAGAAGAGAAGAAGAGAAGAAGGAAGAAGAGAAGAGGATGAAGAAGAAGATGAAGAGAAGAGCGGGAGCCTCCCCCCATGCCATGGGTGCGGAGCGGCCCGAGGAGAAGAAGATAGAAGACGCCGCGGAGGAGATGCTGGACGAGAACGCCAGAGGAAGAACCAGAAGAGCCAGAAGAACCAGAAGAAGAAGATAAAAAGGAAGATAGAAGAAAGAAGAAGCATTTAAATAAAGGAATTGTCAAAAACTGTCTCTTGTCATTTTTAACATTTTTGACAGTTTTTTAGTGAAATGGTAGGGGTAAGTACCCCCTTACCATTTCACACAGAGGGGGGCGGGATCTGGGGGTTCCCTTGTTAAAGGGGGCTTCCAGATTCCGATAAGCCCCCTGCCCGCAGACCCCCACAACCACTGGCCAGGGTTGTGGGGATGAGGCCCTTGTCCTCATCAACTTGGGGACAAGGTGTTTGGGGGGGCTACCCCAAAGCACCCTCCCAATGTTGAGGGCATGTGGCCTGGTACGGTTCAGGAGGGGGGGCCGCACTTCCGCCCCCCCCTCTTTTCCTGCGGCCTGCCAGGTTGTGTGCTCGGATAAGGGTCTGGTATAGATTTTTGGGGGGACCCCACGCCGTTTTGTTTTTTTTTGGCGCGGGGTTCCCCTTAAAATTCATACCAGACCTGAAGGGTCTGGTATGGAATTTAGGGGGAACCCCACGTCATTTTTAAAAAAAAATTTGGCTGGGGTTCCCCTCAATATCCATACCAGACCTGAAGGGCCTGGTATGGAATTTAGGGGTACTCCCACGTCATTTTTTTTTTTAAATTTTGGTTCGGGGTTTCCCTGTGTTGAATTCCCATGCCATTTTTATCAATGAACTTCTATGTGTATTGTCAGCAATGCAATAGCCGCGGGTAGTTTTAAATGGAATTTTTCCTTCGAAATGTCATTTTGCTGTCAGACTGTTCTAAACACAGGAAACATGCTCCCCTTTACAGGCATACTATAGACACCCCCCAGCTACGAAATTTAAAGGGATATTCGCATTCAAATTTGCAGCGAACACCCGAATTGTTCGCTGTTCGGCGAACTTGCGAACAGCCAATGTTCGAGTCGAACATGAGTTCGTCTCGAACTCAAAGCTCATCCCTAATCAGGAACAGCAGCAGATGACATATATGTCCCCAGGCTGTGGTCATACAACAGCCTGCGTCTTTTGTCAGACCAGACTGAACCCAGGCCATCACACTCTTGTCTTCCTTCCACTCTTCCTTCCAGGCTTGCTCCCAGGCTGTGTTTTTGGAGTTTTGGCAGGAGGTGGATGGTCGAACTCACACAGGTGGGTTTTGGTTGTGAGTTGACCCCTCAACCCCTTATTTAGGGACAGATACATAATTTCCTCACATATGAGGCATTGGCCCTCCTCCATTTCCTGCATTTTGCATGCAGCCATGGAGGCAAAGGCCTCTGGGGGGTGGTTCAGCCCAAGCGCTGCCTCCTCCACGTTACTCCCCTTCCTGGGCCTTTTGGTTGGAAGGCGGAGGGGAGGAATCTGGGATTTGTTCAGGCTACTGGGCCGGGCCACCTCCTGGCTGCCACTTACGCCCGCCACCTCCTGGCTGCCACTTACCCCCACCACCTCCTGGCTGCAACTTTCCATGTAATTACGCAAAGATCGTGTGAGCCACAGATGGATTAATGCCTATAGAGTGAATTCCAATATCCAAACCAGCTGCACACACTAACCACGTTTCATATCGTGTATGTAACAAAACCAAATAAATAATTGTGTCTGCGCTATAAAAATAAATTAGTACGTGATAAAAATAAAATGAAGAATAAAAAATTACAATATTGTAAAATCTATAAATATCAAAAATAAAATATTCAATCTTAGATGCTATAAGCAATAATCAGTGCCATTTGCCTGTGAGAAAAATGAATAAAAATGCATAACTAAATATAAATATATAAATAAACTTGCAACATGCAAAATGTGGAAAATCCAAGTGCTAATTATATAATAATGAAGTGTCCAATAACTCAGTTCAAATCAGTTCATAAAAAATAAATAAAAAGTGCAAAAATATAGTGTCCAAAAGGATAGGTATTCCTCATGCTCTTCCTATATGATGTACAAACAAAGGCATGCATCAGTGCTCTCCAGTGACCCCCAATCGCTCATGCGCTCACCTCTGAGCGTGTGACACAGTAGTTAAACAGTGTCTAAACACGCATTGGAGCCACTCCTGGGCTCATATAGGGTCTGCTGGTAATGATCTCCACCTCGCTCAGATAAACATCAATGGTGACATGTATAAGAAAAAAGGAGACTACATAGCATAATACCGCCAGGGATTTATTAAAAATCATAAACCAATTCCCTCCAGGAGGGTACTCACAATAAGTGGGTGCGTGAGTGCACCATTCTATCCAAAATGTGGTAAACAGGTATATAGGTAGATGACTCGTATGGTGTGTGGTGCGGTGCATCTAAGATTGAATATTTTATTGTTGATATTTATAGATTTTACAATATTGTAACTTTTTATTCTTCATTTTATTTTTATCACGTACCAATTTATTTTTCTAGCGCAGACACAATTATTTATTTGGTTTTGTTACATACACGATATGAAACGTGGTTAGTGTGTGCAGCTGGTTTGGATATTGGAATTCACTCTATAGGCATTAATCCATCTGTGGCTCACAAGATCTTTGCGTAATTATCTGTAACTAATTTTCATACACTTGTTAGTAGCCTATGGATCTCTTTGCCTTTTTTCGAGAATAGAGAGATAGATCTGGAAGATCTATTCTCGGTTAATAACACCAAGGAGAATGATATCACTCACTTATTTAGGAAACTGGGACACTGTATGGATAAGAAAAGTAATATATGGTGGGATCGTTCCACCATGGAAAAGTATTTAAAGATGGTATGGTTCCCAGAAAGCTAAGATGGGATGTTCCCATAAATGATGGTTTATTAGGTGAAGAGGATATAGAGGAATGGTATGCCTTTTTTGCAGGCAAAGGAAGAGAAATTATGGAATTTCTCCTTTAAAAGGAAGCAACATAAATTATCATTAGTAGAGAATCAGATTAAAGAAATTAGGGACAAACTTATTCCTTTCAACAATACACCTGAATACAATAAACTCATGGATGATTTACACAAAAGTATGCAGAAAAAAGATGTTGAGAATAAAAATATTAAAAAGAAAAAATATATGCGAGATTTTGAGGATTATCAAAATAAACAAGTTTTCCGTTGGCAATCCACATTAGCAACAAATGCGACTGCCAGCACGCAATCGCCAACAGCGACAGGTGGTACTGGTGATATTAGAGCATCACAACCACAAGGGCAGCAACAGCAACAACAACAGAAAACCAAACAACCAAACAACGGACAATCCTCATATCGGCAGGAGGATAAACAACCCTATACGCCCTATCGGCAGCCGTTCAGGAAACCGCATTATGACCTGCAGGAAAGGTCCAAAAAGGGGGGAAATAATGCCCAGTACTCCAGGTATGGCCCACCACCTAACCAAGATGATTGGTACCAGGGGGGACCATCACATCGAGGCAATGGGAATAGAGCCCAATACAATTATCATGATAGGGGTTACCAACCATATCCCCCCCCTCAACGAAGAGGTTGGCAATACAATTCCGTTGGCCAGCAGAAGCAGCATGATTACCTGAACGGCACCCCATATAGACCACAAGGAGGTTACGGGTATCAGCAAGGAACACCACACAGAGGGAATCAACAGCCTTACAAAGGTCCCCCATCAAATCAATATCCCCAGAGGGGGTTCCCCTCCGATTCATATAGGGACACACATAGGGGAGGAGTTTATTACTCGCCGAAACCACAGCGAGTAAGGTATGAAAATCCTCCACATGATCAATATAGAATACCAGTTTACAATAACTACCAGCCATTGGAGGATAATGAAGACAAATTTCTGGATGAATCTTTTTTAGGGGGAACCCCCGCGAGACAAGAAACCCAGGAAGATTGGAGGGAGAGCAGGTAGAAGAATACAGCAGAAAAAGAAGGCGAGAAGACTAGGAAAAGGGATTTTTAATCTGAGCGGGATCACTATGTCGAGAGAAGAACTATTGGTGCTCGATAAAGGCATCAAGTTTGCCCCCAAAAAAGGACTTAATAAGTTTGAGACGTATGTCGGAGTACAGAAGTTTATTAGAAAGTTAAACATCAAGAAATATTATGCTCTCAATCCTGTTGAAAAAACTATTAGGAATACCAAATATACTAATCTGAAGAATAATTCTGTGTTTAATCCTCATATAGCCAATAACAAATATGTGGATTTGTTCAAAAAGTTGGTCACCAGTGAACTAGAGCAATTGCCAATTAAAAAGTTTTATGAGCATAAGGATTTAAAAAAAGGGATGAACACACTGGAAAAAAGGACAGATATAGTGGTAAGGCCTGCAGACAAAGGTGGAGGGATAATTGTTCTATCCCTGCAACAATACAAGTCAGAAATGGAAAGGATACTAAATGATACTGATACATATCAAATACTGGATAGTAACCCTTCTAGATCCTTCAAAAAAAAACACTGGAACATATAATTAAATATGGTGTAGATGAAGGATTTTTGAGTAAACAAGAAGCAAAGTATTTAGTTCCCATGGTTAGTAAGATACCAGTGATACATTACTTACCAAAGATCCACAAGGATAGCAGTAACCCCCCGGGTAGGCCGATAGTGAGCGGCATTGAATCTTTAACGTCTAGATTGGGGGAGTATATAGATATCCATCTGCAACCTTTGGTTAAGAAGACTACAGCCTACCTCAAGGATTCTAAGCACACATTGCAACTTCTGAATAACTGTAATGCACAAGAGAATATTATTATGGTCACAGGAGATGTGGCCTCACTCTACACCAATATAGATCACGAAGGTGCCTTGAAAGCAGTGGAATGGGCCCTGAGGAAAGAAGGTTTGGTGAATGAGGATTTTATCATATTTATCCTTAAGTGTTTAGATTTCTGTTTACGGCACAATTTCTTTTGGTATGGCAACAAATTTTATTTACAGACCAAGGGTGTCGCTATGGGCGCTAAATTCGCCCCCAGCATGGCAAATTTATACATGGCTAAGTGGGAAGAGGAGGGTGTTTTAAATGATGATTGCGGTAATATTTTACTATACAAAAGGTTCATTGATGACCTGCTGATAATTTGGAAGGGCAGCATGGAAGCATTATTGACTCTATTGGACTCTATGATTAGGAATGATCTTAACATCTCTTTAACCTGGGATATAAATAGAGAATGTATTCACTTTTTAGATTTGGAAATTTTTAATACCAGTGAAGGCTTGATTACGAAAACGTTTTTTAAAGCAACAGACCGCAATTATTACATCCCGACCACTAGCTGCCACTACAAACCCTGGCTAGAGAACATACCCAGAGGCCAATTTACAAGGATGAGGAGGAACTGCACGCAAATTGAGGATTACGAGCACCAGTCTAACATGCTAAGCAGCATGTTTATAGACAAGGGTTACCAGAAAGATTTTTTGCAGAAAGAAAAGTTGGAAGTTGCATGCCTCAGTAGAGAAAGTCTACTAAAGGATAGGATTGAAACCATAGAAGAGGATGGTAATGATGGTATCAGTATTGTTTTAAATTACTCCTTGCAAAACAATGAAGTACAAAGAATTATACGGAAGTATTGGAATGTTTTGAAGCAAGATGTCCATCTAAAAGAGGTACTCCCAGAGAAACCCAGGATTATTTTCAAGAGAGCACCCAACCTGAGAGATAGATTGGTTCACAATGTAATGGAACCCCCCCCCCCCCCCGAAACCTTTGATGTTCTGGGACCTTAAGGGCTTTTTTGGTGTGGGAGGTGTTACAGTTGCATCAGGGTTCCTGGTAACAACAGAAGAATAAAGGAATTCACTGATCCCAGAACTAACCACTCCTATGTTATTAGAGATTTTATATCCTGCGACACTATAGGAGTTGTTTATGCGTTAAAATGCCCATGCAATTATATTTATGTGGGGCGTACTACTAGGGCTTTGAAAGACCGTTTAGAAGAGCACGTAAGGAATATACGCAAAGGGTCTGATAAGCACCATCTGTCTATACATTTTAAGCAAGTGCATAATCAAAGCACGGTTGGAATGAAGTTTTGGGGAATAGAGGTACCCAGACGCCATTGGAGAGGTTCCAAATTTGTAAGAGAGATCAGTAAACGCGAATCATGGTGGATACACCAGCTAGGCTCCTTGTCCCCTGGTGGACTCAACAAGGAGTTTGATTTGAAATGTTTCTTGAGTAACTTTTAATTTCAAGCTTTTAAGAATATCCCACCCAGATATCCATATTTTAGATTATTTATATTGAACCTACGATTATTGACTGGATGTTGGAATATGGCTATATTGATTTTAGTTAATGTAGGAATAGGATTATACATTGTGGAGTAGTTGTGTTGATGCAATTTTATATAGCACTCTCCCAGATACAGAATTAAATACCCTATTTTATTTATGGTTTGGTCCACATATGGTTATTTATGCTCCCTCTTAGTACTCCGTAAGGCGGCATATTTATTAGGTGATTTTAAAATAAATAATATCAATATTTTTGAAATATTTTTAATAATTTATTACATATTTTTTCTGTTTATTTTGAGTATCTGCTTATATATATTTCATATTATGAATATGATCCTTTTTTATTAGTGTAGAGTGTTTTTAATAAATTAACATTGGTTATAGACACTCCGGGTGAGGGGTATGGTACTTTAAGCAGGATCCACCGTTGATACATGTGCTGATTTGTATTGTAATTTATAGATGCGGGAATTATTTCCTAATGTTTTGTAACTCCATGCACTATTATTATTATATTAGGTTAATCAGACTATTTTAATTATAATTATATGTTTTTTAGATGTTTTTATATATCATAAATTGGTGCTGATGTTAATATTCACTTATGAGGTGTGATGTGGTGTCCTCTTTGATGTGTTGCTCTGTCCTGAATTAGCAGCATAGTTTGGTTCACTCACATAGATTGTACACTCACAGATAGGGTTAATATTGCTAGCTATTCTCTGCTTATCTTAGACTAGTGTGACTGACGGTCAGCGCCGTTCGCTGCTGCTTTCACACGGCCGTAGTCTATCACTAGTCTTGTCAGCGGTCCCAGGCAAAATGGCCGCCATCACTATATATAACACATAGAGCGTCCGTCCTATTAGATCCCCCAGATGAAGGCACGTGATCCCTGTGCCGAAGACGCGTAGGGGAGGGGCAGGACGGAGCTGTCAGCACAGAGAAGCAGAGGATTGTACACCGCACCGCACGCCATACGAGTCATCTACCTATATACCTGTTTACCACATTTTGGATAGAATGGTGCACTCACGCACCCACTTATTGTGAGTACCCTCCTGGAGGGAATTGGTTTATAATTTTTAATAAATCCCTGGCGGTATTATGCTATGTAGTCTCCTTTTTTCTTATACATGTCACCATTGATGTTTATCTGAGCGAGGTGGAGATCATTACCAGCAGACCCTATATGAGCCCAGGAGTGGCTCCAATGCATGTTCAGACACTGTTTAACTACTGTGTCACATGCTCAGAGGTGAGCGCATGAGCGATTGGGGGTCCCTGGAGAGCACTGATGCATGCTTTTGTTTGTACATCATATAGGAAGAGCATGAGGAATACCTATCCTTTTGGACACTATATTTTTGCACTTTTTATTTATTTTTTATGAACTGATTTGAACTGAGTTATTGGACACTTCATTATTATATAATTAGCACTTGGATTTTCCACATTTTGCATGTTGCAAGTTTATTTATATATTTATATTTAGTTATGGATTTTTATTCATTTTTCTCACAGGCGAATGGCACTGATTATTGCTTATAGCATCTAAGATTGAATATTTTATTGTTGATATTTATAGATTTTACAATATTGTAATTTTTTATTCTTCATTTTATTTTTATCACGTACTAATTTATTTTTCTAGCGCAGACACAATTATTTATTTGGTTTTGCAACTTTCCATGCTTTCCTCCTGGCTGAGGCTTTCCTGTGTATAAAAAAGGGACATAGTTTTAGTTTTTATTCATCAATCACACACAATTTTCAGCTCATGACTGTTGCAAATTGAATGTTAACAAATAGAAAACACTATCATTCTGACCCCAGCATTTTTCATTCTTGTCCCAAACATTTTTGGCCACTACTGTCTATTGATATGTAAAACACTTTAATAAATCAGCAATTAGTAATCAATAATAACATCTAGTTATCATCATTAATTTTACAACAATATATATGTAGAACAATGCTATACCTGGCTCAAGCTGGGCTCCTCCACTTCTTCCTGGCTGGAAGGCCCAGGTTGGACGTCGGAAGCCTCAGCTGGGGTTGAACGAAGTGTGGAAGGAAGAGTGGAAGGAAAGGTTGAGAGTGATTGCCTGACTTTAGTCTGGTGTGACAGAAAACGCAGTCTGTCATAGTACCACAGCCTGAGGACATAAATGGCATCTGCTGCTGCTCCTGATCTCATGGAATCCTGGACCTTATTGCGCTCCCTATTATAAGTGCTCCTCAGCCCACCAATTTTTGCCTTCAAATAGGGGATGGTTGCCGTGGGGATCTGCGGCTTCACCAACTTCAGCAGTTTCTCCAGCGCTGCCTGCCTCTTTTGTTTATGATTATAATGCGGATGTTTCACCTGCCACAGACAGGGCAGCTCCCTGTACTTGTCTATGAATAGGGGGGAGGAAGTTGTGATCATTGAAGCCATCCATTTTCTCTGCAAGACACAACACAAGACAAACCCTAATGTCAAGCTAAACTCTCGTAATCTTCTCCCAATATAGGCCTCAATCTAGAAGCAGTATAGGCCACTGATGCACCAAGTTATACTTGTACCTTCGTTCGGCGCTTCCACTAATTCTTCCTCCACTCACAGATTGTAAGTATGACGCACGCATGTTACGCTTTATATACACTGCGCATGCCTGAAACTCCGCCCGCCCCTGATGTTCTTTCTAGTCTATTCTCTGCCCCTTGTCTTTCGGCGCAGTGGGAGAGCACATGGCGGAGAAAGAGCAAGTGCATGCAGACAGCAGCAGCAGTAATGATGAAAGGCCGGAGCAATGAACGTCCCGATTCCGGAGGAGATTTAAGGCCTCTAATATGTCATTTATAGAGATGGTGGACATCTTGAAGAGGGTCGACTATGATGGGAAGCATGGACCTTACCCAAACCCAAATGTGAGAAAGGCCAAGATCATGACTAAAGTTATGAAAAGTCTGCACAGGAATGTTTGGATACGGCAATCCAAGGATCAATTGAGGAAATGCTGGTCAGACCTGAAATTGAGGGAGCACGATCAGTACAGAAAAATCAAGAGAGTTCTTCAAAAAAGTAAGTACTTGTCGTGTGTTCCTATTGTTATAATTACGTTTGTGCTGCTCCTTGTTCTTTTCTTTACTGTTGTGCAGTTTAAAATGGCAAGTTTCAGGTTCGTTGGCACAGTAATCATTCGTAGTAAACATCGTTTGTTCGCCCACTAATGCAATGTTTTTGGCAGTTGCAGGTTAACTACATTTGTTCATGCCTATTTGTATTAAAATTGTAACTATAATGAAATGCAAACTTGATTCAGTGTAAGGTGAGGACACTCAGCAGCTGTTTACACATTTGGACGCAGGAGCACTAGTGTGGGACACCAGAAAACACTTTTTAGGGTGTTTCAGTGGATACTAGGGGTGTCTCCATGTGTGAAAACTGTACAAAAAAGGTAAGTATTCCAGCTTTATAAAGGGAAAAAATTAATGTCTTCAGCTTGGAACTCTGCTAAAAAAGACAATTGTATGACTCTTCCAAGCAATGTTTCATATTACTATTTCTCGCATCAAATATCTGTGTGCTAAGTATACCTTTTTTGTATTCACATAGGGGAGAAAAGACTTGGGACATCTGAGGACACCAATGACCCCCAACCTTCTAAAGAAAAGAAAATCCCCACACCACAACCAAAAGATGTGGAGGAAGGAGAGGTTTATGAACTGGGCAAAATAGTGACCACAACAGGTGAGTGTCTGAGACCACAGCTTCAGGTAATAGATGGATTCCTGCGTATTTATAATACATGGTGTTTTTTTATTCCAGGCAATGTGGATGTTGTGGAAGAAGAATCTCATTTCACAAGTGCAAGTGCACTTGGGGAGATCATGGTGTGCAATCGTGATTTACAGAAGATCAAGGAAGACATCAATGATGTGGAAAGAAGACTCAAAAACATCATTGATGTTTTAGGCTAAAACACCCCAAAATTCTTCTAGTTTGTTTGTATTTTTATTATTTTCACACATTTAAAATATTTTTTAGAAAGCCAAATTTTGAAGATGCGCACAGTGTGTCAACATGTTCTATCTGCCATCATGGGATATCAAAGTATGTGTTTTGGGGGTGCAACCCCTTCCTCGCAACTAAAGTAGATGAGAGGAAGGGTTTGCAACCCCGAAACACATCCATTGATCACCCATGATGGGAGCTAGCACATGTTGACATTAGGCATGGGATCAGGAGGGAAATCCACATTTTGACTCTCAATTTGTGTGCAACTTCAAAATTTGGCTTTCACAGGGGTGACATCTCCCTATCTGATGAAGGCAAGATCAACACAGCTTGGACATACTAATGCCTGATATTGCCTTCACTTTGTCAAAGTTGAGCTTTGTAAGTTCCTGTGTTGTGTATTGTTTTATGGCTTTAACCACTTAAGCCAGGACCATTTGGCTGGTCAAAGACCAGAGCACTTTGACACTGCGTCTCTTTAACTAACAATTGCGCGGTCATGCGACGTGGCTCCCAAACGAAATTGACATCATTTTTTCCCCACAAATAGAGTTTTCTTTTGGTAGTATTTGATCACCCCTGCGGGTTTTTATTTTTTGCGCTATAAACAAAAAATAGCAACAATTTTTAAAAAAGCGTTATTATTTACTATAATAAACATCCCCAAAAAATATATTAAAAAAATATTTTTTTCCCTCAGTTTAGGCCGATACGTATTCTTCTACATATTTTTGGTAAAAGAAACCGCAATAAGCGTTTATTGATTGGTTTGCACAAAAGTTATAGCGTCTACAAAATAGGAGATAGTTTTATGGCATTTTTATAAATAATATTTTTTTACTAGAAATGGCAGTGATCAGCGATTTTTATCGGGACTGCAACATTATGTCAGAAACATCGAACACTTTTGGGACTTTTCACATTTATACAGCAATCAGTGCAATTAAAAATGCATTGATTACTGTGTAAATGTGACTGGCAGTGAAGAGGTTAACCACTAGGTGGCGCTGTAGGGGTTAAGTGTGTCCTAGGGAGTGATTCTAACTGTGGGGAGGAGGGACTGTGTGTGACACAACACTGATCAGCGCTCCCGATTACAGGAAGCTGTGATCAGTGTCATTAGGCAGAATGGGGAAATGCTTGTTTACATTAGCATTTCCCCGTTCTTCCTCGCGGGTATCCCCAAGGACATCGAAAATATGTTGGTTTGTTCAAAAACCCTTTTCTAATGCACATGTGAATGTGCACAGAGTAAAAAGTTTTCTACTCAACAATGTGTGGCTTCTTTCAATGCGCAATATCATTTTTTGGACTAAGTTGGTGTTTACACTGAAATATGGGTTATTTACTACAGGCAAATCCACTGGACAGGTAAGAAGTGTCATAATACAAAAGTATAAATACACACTGTACAAATTGAAGCACTTTTTTACATTCTACAATTACCTATCAAGATAATAGGAGAACAAACCTTTAAACAGTACCATTTGAAAGTATTCTGGCAGGCCCTTTCACTGCATGCTTTGATGAATTCATCCATAAATCTGACCACAAAAGAGGTAGGTATAGTGTGTATGGGTTTGGCAAAGTCAGCAGATAGAGGATTGGTATCGGTTGACTTAGTGGTTGGGGGGGAGGGGGGTTCTAAATGATTTTGGGACCCAAAAAAATTGCCTCTGGCACTCTGCATTAATTTAAGGACACAAATAACATTTGTACACATTTTAGGGGGTCTTTAGGGTAAAGCACTACTATGGAGCTGACAAAATACAATGTTAAGTGACTAGGCTAGGTGTGTATGGGCCCAGGATAGCATGCTGGGGAGGTTAGTGAAGGTAAATATGCATGAAGGACAAAAAAGGAAGTTTAAAAAATTCAAGCATGCATGAGAACAAAGGGGACATTCACAGCATATTACAATCGTGATAATTAGGGAATGATTAAAGTTGTGCTAAATTGCAAAAAAATGTTATTATTCCTGTGAAAAATCATAAATTGAAAAAATTCCCCCTCATAAAACCACAAATCAACCTAAGTTGCATGAATAAACAGTGACAAAACATGACTGTTGTATAACAGATGTGATTACCATTACCTAAAACCCCAACCTCTTAACCTTTTCTAAACAATTAAGACCAGACCAAAGGGTTGGAGTTATAAAAGGCCGTAGCAGCCTACTTTATTAAACAAATAAATGTCATAACAAAAACACATCTGTTATTCAAAGATTCCTCATCTATCTAGCGTTGGTCTTTGCAGGAGATTCGTAAAACATCAGTAACATAACAAAAAAAGGAGAGAGAGGAAATGGGGCTTTATATGAGGCAAGTCATTGGATAGTTTATTAAGAAATAGCAGATTTCATTAAGGAAAGTGTCAATCTGTAATACAGGACACAATCCGGTGTAATACATTTGCATAAATATGAATATAAAACAATTGTACAGAAGAAGGTACAGAGTAATAAATAAACATCTTAATTACAAAAGGACACTCATCTATTCATAAAAGTTCAACGAACATGATCGATTTTACATGGTAGACCAAAATAGTTTGAAGCATCAGTTTGATATAACTCGACGCACGTTTCATGGCTTTAGCCAATCATCAGGAGTAAGATGCTCTGAAAATAAATCAGTAATGTTTATAAGTAGGGATATCCTTTAAACGGAGAAACAATCTCTCAAAAATAAAGGCGTGTAACTTACAGTGCGGTCAAATGGTGGCGCCCAACCTAGGATCCAAAGTGAGAAGGGGGACAAGGATAATCATCTCACCCGGGGCTGAGGTGAGGACTCCCGTCCAGGCCAGAAAACAGCAGCCAGGTGAGGACCAGGTGACCATGTCACAACCATGTGGTTCTGGTGTGTGCTTGTCAGCCCAAACTGCTCTGCAATGGTAGGAAAATGACATCATGTGAAATTAATGTGTGTAAGTAATGAGTGGAGCCTATATCAGTAGGTGAGTGAAGTGATGAATGGTGTTGTGATAGAGTGTATGAACTAAAAAATAAAGAAAAAACCCCGCAAAAAAAAATAAAAATAAAAAATAAAAAAGTGTGTGATTGTGTCCAAAACAAAAATGAATAATGGGCTGTGTAATGTGAAAGCTAACCCAAAGAAATGTAGTGGCAAGTATGAAGCAAATGAAATTACCTTGTGTGTGGGTCTGTGACTGGAGATATAACTGCTATCCTGCTGGTGTGAAAGGTTGATGTGAAATGGTCAGCTGGCCAGTCTGAACAGCTTATATCAGGCATAGGGCGGGTCCCCACCAACACCATGAGCCCCAATAGGATGGAGAGAGGGAGTGTGCACAAAGCCCAGGCAATTAAGTGCACCGAGCAGAGAATCAACTCATGATGCATCGCAACCCCGGGATCAGACAAAGCACCCCGTCAACCCCACTCCCCCCGATGTAACATAACCATATTGCACTGCGGCCCTTCTCTTAATGAAATAATAGGCCTCAAGCCGACAAGCTGGCTCAGAGACAACCAATGACCGCAGTGCCCCCATTAACACTTTCCGTCTAACCTCCGTTATCCGGAAACCACCATCAGTACCATCAGGACCATAGCAACGCTAGTTCCCAAAATTCTCATTGTGCCATATCTTCTTTCCCCTGCAAAGACCAAAACGCCCGCCACTGCTACGACATCCAACTTCCACGAACCTGTTTTGGAAAAGAAAAAGAAAAAACACACAACCAAACTACCCAATTCACTTTTCCAATTTTTAGGGAGGGTGGGCGGGAACTTTCCCCCACGCTTGTGATGACTCATCAGGGCGGGGACAGAATTTAACACCTTCTATGGCCCCTCCCCCTCGGCACCAAACATTTTACCCTTTCTCATGATACCATCTCCCTGTTAACCCTGTCATGTCAGCCCTTCACCTATGTATTTCTTACTTTGCTCCGGGCTTCTCTTGACTGTTGTATAACAGATGTGATTACCATTACCTAAAACCCCAACCTCTTAACCTTATTCTAAACAATTAAGACCAGACCAAAGGGTTGGAGTTATAAAAGGCCGTAGCAGCCTACTTTATTAAACAAATAAATATCATAACAAAAACACATCTGTTATTCAAAGATTCCTCATCTATCTAGCGTTGGTCTTTGCAGGAGATTCGTAAAACATCAGTAACATAACCATATTGCACTGCGGCCCTTCTCTTAATGAAATAATAGGCCTCAAGCCGACAAGCTCAGAGACAACCAATGACCCCCCATTAACACTTTCCGTCTAACCTCCGTTATCCGGAAACCACCATCAGTACCATCAGGACCATAGCAACGCTAGTTCCCGAAATTCTCATTGTGCCATATCTTCTTTCCCCTGCAAAGACCAAAACGCCCGCCACAGCACCCAAAGGTAACAGCCTTACCCTTGGGTGCACCTCCACACTCGAAGAGCTCTCTGGATACCGCCCTACAGTCCCAACGCCCACAGATCAATACCCACGTCATTTAAATGAACGCCATCTCTCCTCAAGTACCTCCAAGTTTCGAACTCTAATTCCAAATGCCTAATAGCCAATCCCCCATTCTTCACCATGAACTTACTCACCTCCCGGTTAATCTTCCTCCATGCCCTATTAACACTCTCAACCGACCTGGCCATCTTCCATGTTGTCCGAGCCACCATGTTCGACCAAACTATAACCATCTTTGGAAACTCCTGCATCAAAACGGCAAACATCAAATTTGATGTCCCGCGATATATCCACCATAGATCTCACCCCCAAATCATTGCCCCCTAAGTGCAAAACTAAAACATCCGGTGCCCTGTCCCTAAGCGCATAACGCTGCACCTCAGAAGTCAATCTTCCCCACAACATACCCGGGAACCCAAACCACTTGATGCAGGCTTCCTGCCTATGAAAACCCAGCTGCCTACCTTCATATCTCACATCTCCCCTCCTGGCCCCCCAGCTCACAAAGGAATGGCCCATTATCCAAACCAGGCCTGCCGCCAAACCTGTAAAGAAAATAACACAAAACAATACCCATGACCACCAGTATTCTGCAAACCTACCCCCCAATATGAACAAAAATTCTTTCCAACTATCATTTTACAGCCCCACCACCAGATGAGGCCTAACATATATCTGGAACCTCCACGATTCCCACCGCCCTATGCGTTTTACAGCCTCTGCATCCATCCCATTTCTAGCCGCCTCTGTCGCAGCCCCAATCCGAAAAGAATGAGACGAAAATTCCTTCTCATTCAAACCCAAAGCCCTTAAACATTTCCTAAATACGGCCACCAATTGATAACGCGATAACGGAACCCCATCCAAATGCACCAAAAAGGGGCCCTCCCTTGGGCGGATACCCATAAATCCCTTAACCGCTTCCACTGGGCACAATGCCGAACCCGGCACTGGGAAAACATGCACCAACCTCCCTTTACCCATTTGATCCATCTTTGACCTACGAAAATATAACAACAAAACGTCCTTTTTGCATGTCACCTCCTGTATCCCAATTCCCCCTTGTACTTTCTTTGATGGACTAACCAATTCCCCAATACGAAATGCCCCGAAGAAAGCCAGTAAAAATGCCGCCGTAAACATGGTGCACTCGTAGTCAGAGGAACAAACCCCCACCAACTGTGCTACCATACCTGTCAAAATCTGAAAGGTTATCAGTCTCCTGGAGTCCGTACGAACCACCGATCGCCGATAGCCTTTCATTGCCTGCCTTACCGAGAAATCCTTTGTAAAGTCAGGCTGGCCTTGTAATTTGAACAAAAACGCTAAACCCGCTAACTTCTTATGCAGTGCCGATGCAGACACTCCCTCCTCCATCATTCTCGCAAAATAATAAAACACCAGGAGCCCCACTGCACCATCCACCGACTCATCACCCACCTCTTGCACAAACGCCTGCCACTCATGCCATACTTTCGAGTATGCTGACCAGGTCACCTCACTTACCGACTTCCTGACCCATCCGGTGACGAGGCCAATGCTATCCCCCACAACTAGGGATGAGCCAAACACCCCCCGGTTCGGTTCGCACCAGAACCCGCGAATGGACCGAAAGTTCGCACGAACGTTAGAACCCCATTGACGTCTATGGGACTCGAACGTTCGAAATCAAAAGTGCTCATTTTAAAGGCTAATTTGCATGGTATTGTCCTAAAAAGGGTTTGGGGACCCGGGTCCTACCCCAGGGGACATGTATCAATGCAAAAAAAACTTTTAAAAACGGACGTTTTTTCGGGAGCAGTGATTTTAATGATGCTTAAAGTAAAAAAAAAAAAAGTGAAATATTCCTTTAAATATCGTACCTGGGGGGTGTCTATAGTATGCCTGTAAAGTGACGCGTGTTTCCCATGTTTAGAACAGTCCCTGCACCAAATGTCATTTTTAAAGGAAAAAATCTCATTTAAAACTGCTTGCGGGTTTAATGTCATGTCGGGTCATGGCAATATGGATGAAAATCAGTGAGACAAACGGCATGGGTACCCCCCAGTCCATTACCAGGCCCTTTGGGTCTTGTATGGATATTAAGGGGAACCCCGCACCCAAATTAAAATAAGGAAAGGTGTGGGGCCACCAGGCCCTATATACTCTGAACAGCAGTATACAGGCGGTGCAAACAAGACAGGGACTGTAGGTTTGTTGTTAAGTAGAATCTGTTTGTAATTTTGAACATTTTTAACGTGTTTAGCTCCAGCCAAAAAATCTTTTCTAAGCTTTTTGAAAAACATAGGGAAGGGTTATCACCCCTGTGACATTTGTTTTGCTGTCTTTCCTCCTCTTCAGAAGATTTCACCTCACTTTTTGTCCCAATGAAAAATGTTTTTTGAAAATTTGGGTTTTTTTGTGGAACAAGGATTGGAAAGCATCAGTGGAAAGGAGAAATTTTTTTCCCATATTAACTCTTACAGGAGAGAATTTCCCTTCCTAGGGGTAGATTTCATCTCACTTCCTGTTGTCTCCTTCCGTTTGCAAGTAGGAGTCGTTTGTAAGTTAGATGTTTGAAAGTAGGGTCCTGCCCTATATACTCAGCAGAAATTTGGGCCTTAGGTGTTGCTGTGGCCACAACACTGTAAGCCCTCACAGGGCCCTGCTGTGAAATATTAGATCAAGAATTGTAATTACATGCCCCTGTTGAACAGGAGCTGAAAAATTAGGCCTTAGGCACTGGTGCTGGTGCCACAACACTGCAACCCCTCACAGACACTCTAGTTGGAACGCAGGAACGAGCCCTGCTGCAAAGTATTGCTTCAAAAATTGTAATTACACGCCCCTGTTAGACAGGGGCAGAAAAATTGGGCCTTAGGCACTGGTGCTGGTGCCACAACACTGCAACCCCTCACAGACACTCTAGTTGGAACGCAGGAATGAGCCCTGCTGCAAAGTATTGCTTCAAAAATTGTAATTACACGCCCCTGTTAGACAGGGGCAGAAAAATTGGGCCTTAGGCACTGGTGCTGGTGCCACAACACTGCAACCCCTCACAGACACTCTAGTTGGAACGCAGGAACGAGCCCTGCTGCAAAGTATTGCTTCAAAAATTGTAATTACACGCCCCTGTTAGACAGGGGCAGAAAAATTGGACCTTAGGCACTGGTGCTGGTGCCACAACACTGCAACCCCTCACAGACACTCTAGTTGGAACGCAGGAACGAGCCCTGCTGCAAAGTATTGCATCAAAAATTGTAATTACACGCCCCTGTTAGACAGGGGCAGAAAAATTGGGCCTTAGGCACTGGTGCTGGTGCCACAACACTGCAACCCCTCACAGACACTCTAGTTGGAATGCAGGAACGAGCCCTGCTGCAAAGTATTACATCAAAAATTGTAATTACACGCCCCTGTTAAACAGGGGCTGAAAAATTGTGCCTTAGGCACTGGTGGTGGCGCCCAGAACCAAAAATGTTCTTACAAGCTATCAGCGTGATGATTGAGGAGGAAGAGGATAATTACTCAGGGATAGTCACTCAGCATCAGCATAGGCAGTCTTTGAAGGGATCTGAGATTTCAAAAAAAATTATTCGGTTACATCAGCATCAGGTGCTTGGTAGCTGGTGGTGATCCAAGACTGATTCATTTTTATGAAGGTCAGCCGATCGACCGAGTCGGTGGACAGACGCACCCTGTGATCGGTTACCACGCCTCCAGCAGCACTGAATGTGCGTTCCGAAAGAACGCTGGATGCAGGACAGGCCAGTAGCTCAATTGCATACTGTGCAAGCTCTGGCCAGTGATCCATCCTCAAGACCCAGTAACCCAGAGGATTTTCGGTGGGAAAGGTGTCCAAGTCTGATCTTGCCCCTAGGTATTCCTGCACCATGTAAAACAGACGCTGGCGATGGTTGCTGGAACCGATCATACCTTGGGGCTGCGGACCAAAAAATTGTCTGAACGCATCGGTCAGACGGCCACCTTCTCCACCGCTCCTTCTTTGACTGACCGAAGCCTCAGCAACACGTTGTCCAGAAACAGGAGTTTGTAACCTCCCAGTCTCTGGGAACGCGTTGCACAGACCTTTCTGCAAGGCCTCCCGAAGATGTTTCATCCTCTGCTCCCTCTGCGATGGCAAGATAAGGTCCGCAACCTTACCCTTGTAACGTGGATCAAGGAGGGTTGCCAGCCAGTATTGGTCCTTCTCCTTGATACCACGAATACGAGGATCCTTACGCAGGCTTTGCAGGATCAGGGAGGCCATGCAGCGTAGGTTTGCTGAGGCATTCGGTCCGGAGTCCTCTGGGTCACTAAGGACAACAACGTCCGCAGCCACCTCCTCCCAGCCACGTACAAGTCCATGTGTTCCTTGGGACTGATCCCTTAAAGACTGCTGCTGATGCTGAGTGCCAGGCTCCACCTCCATACTGACACAATCTTCCTCCTCCTCCTCCTCCTCCTCGTCCTCTTCCTGTGTGATCGGCGGGCACGCAGGAACACTGTCTGGATAAAGGGGGCCTTGAGAGCTAAGGAAGTCCTCCTCTTCCTGCCTCTGTTCTGCCTCAAGTGCCCTGTCCATTATTCCACGCAGCGTGTGCTCCAACAGGTGGACAAGGGGGACAGTGTCACTGATGCATGCACTGTCAGTGCTCACCATCCTCGTGGCCTCCTCGAATGGTGACAGGACAGTGCATGCATCCCTGATCATGGCCCACTGGTGTGGGGAAAAAAAACCAAGCTCCCCTGACCCTGTCCTGGTGCCATAGTCGCACAGGTACTCATTGATGGCCCTCTGCTGCGTGTGCAGCCGCTGCAGCATGGCCAACGTTGAGTTCCACCTGGTGGGCATGTCACAGATTAGGCGGTTCTTGGGCAGGTTAAACTCCTTTTGGAGGTCCGTCAGCCGAGCACTGGCATTATATGACCGGCGGAAATGCACACAGACTTTCCTGGCCTGCCTCAGGACATCCTGTAAGCCCGGGTACCTGCCCAAGAACGGCTGCACCACCAAGTTAAGGACGTGAGCCAAACAGGGCACATGGGTCAGTTGTCCCTGTCGGAGGGCAGAGAGGAGGTTGGTGCCATTGTCGCAAACCACCATTCCTGCCTTAAGTTGGCGTGGCGTCAACCACCTCTGAACCTGCCCCTGCAGAGCTGACAGAACCTCTGCCCCAGTGTGGCTCCTGTCCCCCAAGCACACCAGCTCAAGCACCGCATGGCATCTTTTGGCCTGCGTACTTGCGTAGCCCCTTGAACGCCTACGGAGCACCGCTGGTTCCGAGGAAGAGGCCATGGAGGAAGAAGAAGAGGAGGGGGTGGAGGAGAGAGGTGTGTCACAATCAGAATTTTGGAGGCGTGGTGGCGGAACAACCTCCAACACTACTGCACCTTGTCCTGCATCCTTCCCAGCTGCCAGCAGAGTCACCCAATGCGCCGTGAAACTTAGGTAACGTCCCTGTCCATGCCTGCTGGACCATGAGTCAGCGGTAATATGCACCTTACCGCTGACCGCCCTGTCCAGCGAGGCATTGACATTGCCTTCCACATGCCGGTAGAGAGCCGGAATCGCCTTCCGTGAGAAAAAGTGGCGTTTGGGTACCTGCCACTGAGGAACCGCACATTCCACAAACTCACGGAAGGGGGCAGAGTCTACCAACTGAAAAGGCAGCAGTTGAAGTGCTAGCAATTTTGCCAAGCTAGCATTCAACCGCTGGGCATGTGGATGGCTGGGAGCAAACTTCTTTCGGCGGTGCAGCAGCTGGGGCAGGGAAATTTGCCTGGTACAATCTGACGTCGGTGTACCAAAAGCAGATTGCCCACAAGTACTTGGCTGTGACACACCTAATTCTACACCTTCATTCCTCTCACTGCAGGTCTCAGAGAGGACTGAAGGTCTAGTGGGGTTGGAAATCTCAGCTGATGAGGAGCAAGGAGAGATCCTCTTTGTTCTTTGGTGTGGGTCTTTTAGATACGCTTGCCAACGAACAGCATGGCAGGTCAACATATGTCTGGTCAAGCATGTGGTACCCAAGCGGGAGATGTTTTGGCCACGCGAGATACGCTTGAGACATATGTTGCAAATAGCAGCGGTGCGATCTGATGCACTCGTCTCAAAAAAGGCCCACACCAAAGAACTTTTTGAATAACGCGCAGAGACTGCAGCGCCCTGCACATGTGGAGCTTTGGGGTGTGATGCAGTCAATGTTCTGCCCTTAGGCTGGCCCCTGGAGGGCATCCTGCCTCGTTGGTGATGTGCCGCCTCCTCCTCCTCCCCCTCCTCCTCTCTCCTATCAGGCACCCACGTTGAGTCAGTGACCTCATCATCCCCTCCCTCCTCATCACTGGAGCAAACCTGGCAGTATGCTGCAGCAGGGGGAGCATGACTGCCAGATTGCTGTCCTTCTTGGGCACCCCCTCTGTCCGTGCTCATGTTACTACCTTCATCGAGCTCAGTATCATCATCAGAGCCTTCCAAACGCTGGGCATCCTCCTGGAGCATGTACCCAACACTGTGGTCAAACAGTTCGAGGGAATCCTCAGGAGGACATGGTGGAGTTAGGGAAGGAGTCACTGATGACATTGAGCTGAGGGAAGAGGCCGCTGCTTTGCCAGACAAAGCACCCTGGGCATGGGTGAGAGAGGATGAGGAGGATGAGGACGGCTTGGTCATCCACTCGACCAAGTCTTCCGCATGTTGCGGCTCAACACGGCCAGCTGCCGAAAAAAAGGCCAAGGGTGTCCCATGGCCACGTGCTGATGAGGATGCACCGTCTCCACGACCAGCACTAGACACAGAGCCTGCTTGCCCTCTCTTATTGGCTTGTGACTGTCTGCCTCTCCTTCTTGGCCTTCCAGACATACTAATGGCCTGTAGCTGCACTAAGCTGGGATAGAACACCTGTAATTTTCTTCAGGTAGCTTTATATACTGTAACCAGACAAGCCTGCCTGTCAGTAGGAAGATAACAGGAACGGATCTAGCTGAACACTGTGAGCAGGACACACTGCACTAAATGTAAATAGCAGGAACGGATCTAGCTGAACACTGTGAGCAGGACGCACTGCACTAAATGTAAATAGCAGGAATGGATCTAGCTGAACACTGTGAGCAGGACGCACTGACTGCACTAAATGTAAATAGCAGGAACGGATCTAGCTGAACACTGTGAGCAGGACGCACTGCACTAAATGTAAATAGCAGGAACGGATCTAGCTGAACACTGTGAGCAGGACGCACTGACTGCACTAAATGTAAATAGCAGGAACGGATCTAGCTGAACACTGTGAGCAGGACGCACTGCACTAAATGTAAATAGCAGGAACAGATCTAGCTGAACACTGTGAGCAGGACGCACTGCACTAAATGTAAATAGCAGGAACGGATCTAGCTGAACACTGTGAGCAGGACGCACTGCACTAAATGTAAATAGCAGGAACGGATCTAGCTGAACACTGTGAGCAGGACGCACTGACTGCACTAAATGTAAATAGCAGGAACGGATCTAGCTGAACACTGTGAGCAGGACGCACTGCACTAAATGTAAATAGCAGGAACGGATCTAGCTGAACACTGTGAGCAGGACGCACTGCACTAAATGTAAATAGCAGGAACGGATCTAGCTGAACACTGTGAGCAGGACGCACTGCACTAAATGTAAATAGCAGGAACGGATCTAGCTGAACACTGTGAGCAGGACGCACTGACTGCACTAAATGTAAATAGCAGGAACGGATCTAGCTGAACACTGTGAGCAGGACGCACTGCACTAAATGTAAATAGCAGGAACGGATCTAGCTGAACACTGTGAGCAGGACGCACTGCACTAAATGTAAATAGCAGGAACGGATCTAGCTGAACACTGTGAGCAGGACGCACTGACTCAGTGCTGGGACAAGGTCATTTGGTGCCCAGGGCGGAGATGGCAAACTGCGCCCCCCCCCCCGACCCCTGTTTTTCACAGATTTTCCCCGATGTGCACCTGCGGCGGCGCGCGGGGAGGAATTAAATAGGAGGACAAAAACTTTTATCTTAGATGTTTACACTTATACCCCTTTCACATTGGGGCACTTTGCAGGCGCTACTGCGCTAAAAACAGCACCTGCAAAACGCCCTGAAAGAGCCGCTACTGTGTCTCCAATGTGAAAGCCCCGAGAACTTTCACACTGGAGCGGTGCGCTGGCAGGACGGTAAAAAAAGTCCTGCTAGCAGCATCTTTGGAGTGAAGGAGTGGTGTGTAATGATGGTAAAGCAGCGCTAAAAATAGCTCAGTTTTACCACCGATGCCGCCCCTGCCCCAGTGTGAAAGGGGGCTTAAGGTTTTTAATGTAGAGCCTGGTGCAACTAATGCACAAAGGGCTTAATTAACTGTGACTGGTCACAAATGCATCAGTGAACAATGGCAATACATTAACCCCCCCCCCCCCCATGCTGCATATTACAGAAATTAAAACTAGCATTGCTAATTAACCTCCCCTCAGCCTCCCCCCCTCCCCCATTCATGTATTATTCTGCTGCAGATTAATAAATGAACTGTCTGAATACGATTGGGGGAGGGGGGGAGGCTGAGGGGATGTTAATTACCAATGCTACCTATTTTTTAATTTCTGTAATATGCAGCATGGGGGGGGGGGGGTAATGTATTGCCATTGGTCACTGATGCATCAGTGACCAGTGGCAGTACATTAACCCCCCCCCCCCCTCCCATGCTGCATATTACAGAAATTAAAAAATAGGTAGCATTGGTAATTAACCTCTCCTCAGCCTCCTCCCCTCCCCTCATCGGATTCAGACACTTTATTTTAATATCTGCAGATGGCATTGCATTTGTTATTATCTGTTTAGTGCTTACTTTTGTGTCTTGTCTTGTGTCCGTTGTGTGATATACACACTTTGTTGCAGAGGCGTAATTATAACCTTCAGGGCCCCAGTGCAAGAAACCATGAAGGGCCCCTGACCCGCACTATGATGGGGGAGGGGGGGGGGTATTGTGAAAGAATGAGGGGCAGTATGACGGGGTATTTTGACAGGAGGGGGGCAGTGTGACCAAAGAAGGGTATCTGGAAAGTGTGACCAGAGGGGGGAGTGTGATAAGAGGGGGCACTGTGAAAGAAGGGGGGCAGTGTGACAAGAAGGGGCAGTGTGACAGGAGGGGGCAGTATGACAGGGGGATATTGTGACAAGAGGGGGGCAGTGTGACAGGAAAAGGATACCTGGGAAGTATTACAAGAGGGGGGCAGTGTAATGAGGGAGCACTGTGAAAGGAGGGGGACTGTTTAACAAGAGGGGGGTAGATATGACAGAAGGGGGACAGTGTGTGGGGGGCACAGTGTGAGAGGGGACAGTGTGTGGGGGGCACAGTGTGAGAGGGGACAGTGTGAGAGGGGGACAGTGTGTGGGGGGGACAGTGTGTGGGGGGGACAGTGTGTGGGGGGGACAGTGTGTGGGGGGGGACAGTGTTAGGAGGGGAGAGTGTTAGAGGGGACAGTGTTAGAGGGGACAATGTGGGGGGGGACAGTGTGGGGGGGCAGTGTTAGAGGGGACAGTGTGGGGGGGGACAGTGTGAAAGGGGGCAGTGTGTGGGGGGACAGTGTGAGAGGGGACAGTGTGAGAGGGGACAGTGTGAGAGGGGACAGTGTGAGAGGGGACAGTGTGAGAGAGGGGACAGTGTGTGGGGGGACAGTGTGTGGGGGGACAGTGTGTGGGGGGACAGTGTGTGGAGGGACAGTGTGAGAGAGGACAGTGTGAGAGGGGACAGTGTGAGAGCGGACAGTGTGAGAGCGGACAGTGTGTGGGGGGGGGGCAGTGTGTGGGGGGACAGTGTGAGAGGGGGCAGTGTGAGAGGGGACAGTGTGTGGGGGGACAGTGTGAGAGGGGACAGTGTGTGCCCCCCACACACTGTGTGTGAGAGGGGACAGTGTGTGGGGGGACAGTGTGAGAGGGGACAGTGTGTGGGGGGACAGTGTGAGAGGGGACAGTGTGAGAGGGGACAGTGTGAGAGGGGACAGTGTGTGGGGGACAGTGTGTGGGGGGACAGTGTGAGAGGGGACAGTGTGAGAGGGGACAGTGTGAGAGGGGACAGTGTGTGGGGGGACAGTGTGTGGGGGGACAGTGTGAGAGGGGACAGTGTGTGGGGGGGCAGTGTGTGGGGGGACAGTGTGTGGGGGGACAGTGTGAGAGGGGACAGTGTGTGGGGGGACAGTGTGTGGGGGGACAGTGTGAGAGGGGACAGTGTGAGAGGGGACAGTGTGTGGGGGGACAGTGTGTGGGGGGACAGTGTGAGAGGGGACAGTGTGAGAGGGGACAGTGTGTGGGGGGACAGTGTGTGGGGGGACAGTGTGAGAGGGGACAGTGTGTGGGGGGACAGTGTGAGAGGGGACAGTGTGAGAGGGGACAGTGTGTGGGGGGACAGTGTGTGGGGGGACAGTGTGAGAGGGGACAGTGTGTGGGGGGACAGTGTGTGGGGGGACAGTGTGAGAGGGGACAGTGTGTGGGGGGACAGTGTGAGAGGGGGCAGTGTGTGGGGGGACAGTGTGTGGGGGACAGTGTGTGGGGGGACAGTGTGTGGGGGGGACAGTGTGTGGGGGGACAGTGTGAGAGGGGACAGTGTGAGAGGGGGCAGTGTGTGGGGGGACAGTGTGAGAGGGGACAGTGTGTGGGGGGACAGTGTGAGAGGGGACAGTGTGAGAGGGGACAGTGTGTGGGGGGACAGTGTGAGAGGGGACAGTGTGTGGGGGGACAGTGTGAGAGGGGACAGTGTGTGGGGGGACAGTGTGAGAGGGGACAGTGTGTGGGGGGACAGTGTGAGAGGGGACAGTGTGAGAGGGGACAGTGTGTGGGGGGACAGTGTGTGGGGGGACAGTGTGAGAGGGGACAGTGTGAGAGGGGACAGTGTGAGAGGGGACAGTGTGTGGGGGGACAGTGTGAGAGGGGACAGTGTGAGAGGGGACAGTGTGTGGGGGGACAGTGTGAGAGGGGACAGTGTGTGGGGGGACAGTGTGAGAGGGGACAGTGTGTGGGGGGACAGTGTGAGAGGGGACAGTGTGTGGGGGGACAGTGTGAGAGGGGACAGTGTGAGAGGGGACAGTGTGTGGGGGGACAGTGTGTGGGGGGACAGTGTGAGAGGGGACAGTGTGTGGGGGGACAGTGTGAGGGGGGACAGTGTGTGGGGGGACAGTGTGTGGGGGGACAGTGTGAGAGGGGACAGTGTGTGAGGGGACAGTGTGAGAGGGGACAGTGTGAGAGGGGACAGTGTGAGAGGGGACAGTGTGTGGGGGGACAGTGTGAGAGGGGACAGTGTGAGAGGGGACAGTGTGTGGGGGGACAGTGTGTGGGGGGACAGTGTGAGAGGGGACAGTGTGAGAGGGGACAGTGTGTGGGGGGACAGTGTGAGAGGGGACAGTGTGTGGGGGGACAGTGTGTGGGGGGACAGTGTGAGAGGGGACAGTGTGAGAGGGGACAGTGTGTGAGGGGACAGTGTGAGAGGGGACAGTGTGAGAGGGGAGAGGTGGGTGGCCAGTGTTGTGCTTTACTTACATGAGAAGCAGCATGCTTCCTTGTCATGTCTGCACTCTGCAGGATGTCCCTCCAGGCAGCACACAGTTCACTTCCCGAATATCATTGTATCCAATGGAGAGGGGAGGGGCCTCTGACCTGAGCGTGTATTAGCAAGACTCAGAGTGTACAAGCAGAGGGAGAAACTTGTGCACTCAATCTGCTGGTCAGAGGCCCCTCCCCTCTCCATTGTACTCACTGATATTCGGGAAGTGAACTGTGTGCTGCCTGGAGGGACATCCCGCAGAGCGCAGACATCACATAGCTGCCGATCGCCCCCCTCTCCTGTATAGTTAGATGCCAGCCAGGGGAGGTGCGGCGTCTTGGGGCCCCCCCACACTGGCAGAATTCCAGGGCCCAGTCGCAAGTGCGACTGTTGCGACCCTGAAAATTCCGCCACTGCTTTGTTGGTTCCTCCTCGGTGGCTCCTCTAGGTTGCAGCTTCTGCAGCAGCTCTCTATCTCCTCCCATCCTGCCTCTGGCCATCAGTGATGTCACGCCGCCGGGACGGGACTACGAATCGCCTTCATAGGGGGAGAGAAGCGCTGACAGGGAAGGGGCTTGTGCAGTCTGTTTAGGCTTGTGCCGGGTGCAGGAGTGCACTCGGCACATAGTTACAGTACAGCTATTAGCAGCGCCGGCTGGTGTGTATGTACTACTATGATGAAGCACACTGCCAGCACTTCATCTGCGCCCCCCTCCCTTCAGCAAATTCTATCGCCCAGGGCATCCGCCCCTTCCGCCCCTGCCTTGTACCGGCTCTGCACTGACTGCACTAAATGTAAATAGCAGGAACGGATCTAGCTGAACACTGTGAGCAGGACGCACTGCACTTAATGTAAATAGCAGGAACAGATCTAGCTGAACACTGTGAGCAGGACGCACTGCACTAAATGTAAATAGCAGGAACGGATCTAGCTGAACACTGTGAGCAGGACGCACTGCACTAAATGTAAATAGCAGGAATGGATCTAGCTGAACACTGTGAGCATGACGCACTTACTGCACTAAATGTAAATAGCAGGAACGGATCTAGCTGAACACTGTGAGCAGGACGCACTGCACTAAATGTAAATAGCAGGAACGGATCTAGCTGAACACTGTGAGCAGGACGCACTGCACTAAATGTAAATAGCAGGAACGGATCTCGCTGAACACTGTGAGCAGGACGCACTGCACTAAATGTAAATAGCAGGAACGGATCTAGCTGAACACTGTGAGCAGGACGCACTGACTGCACTAAATGTAAATAGCAGGAACGGATCTAGCTGAACACTGTGAGCAGGACGCACTGCACTAAATGTAAATAGCAGGAACAGATCTAGCTGAACACTGTGAGCAGGACGCACTGCACTAAATGTAAATAGCAGGAACGGATCTAGCTGAACACTGTGAGCAGGACGCACTGCACTAAATGTAAATAGCAGGAACGGATCTAGCTGAACACTGTGAGCAGGACGCACTGCACTAAATGTAAATAGCAGGAACGGATCTAGCTGAACACTGTGGGCAGGACGCACTGCACTAAATGTAAATAGCAGGAACGGATCTAGCTGAACACTGTGAGCAGGACGCACTGACTGCACTAAATGTAAATAGCAGGAACGGATCTAGCTGAACACTGTGAGCAGGACGCACTGCACTAAATGTAAATAGCAGGAACGGATCTAGCTGAACACTGTGAGCAGGACGCACTGACTGCACTAAATGTAAATAGCAGGAACAGATCTAGCTGAACACTGTGAGCAGGACGCACTGCACTAAATGTAAATAGCAGGAACGGATCTAGCTGAACACTGTGAGCAGGACGCACTGCACCAAATGTAAATAGTCTAGATAGAAGATAACAGGAACGGATCTAGCTAAACTGAATACAGTGTATATATATATATGCAACACCAGGGATGCATATATATACACAATACACTGTAAGTGCAGCTAACTGACTGACTGTTCTGCCTAATCTATCTAACTCAAATCAAATGACACTGTCTGTCTCTCTCTCTATCTCTCAGCACACCGGAACACACACTACACAGGGCCGCCGTGCAGGCGGCCTTATATAGTGTGGGGCGTGTACTAAATCCCCTGAGCCATAATTGGCCAAAGCCACCCTGGCTTTGGCCAATTACAGCTCTCTCTACTGACGGCGCTGTGATTGGCCAAGCATGCGGGTCATAGTGCATGCTTGGCCAATCATCAGCCAGCAATGCACTGCGATGCCGCAGTGAATTATGGGCCGTGACGCGCCACACGAATTTGGCGCGAACGGCCCATATCGTTCGCAATTCGACGGACGTTCGAACAGCCGATGTTCGAGTCGAACATGGGTTCGACTCGAACACGAAGCTCATCCCTACCCACAACCATTCGGGACAAGGCACCCCATGCCGCTCCGCCTCCTGCGCCAACTCGCGGAACCTGTCCCACTGGAAGCGAGACAGCGCATCAGCGATAATATTCTCCACACCCGGGAGGTGTACTGCATGAATGAAAGCATTCAACTGCAAACATCTCAAAACCAAGTGTTGTAACAACCTAATCACTGGCGGAGATGATGCAGTAATCCTCTTAATCACTTGCACCACACCCAAATTGTCCCCATGAAATCACACTTTTCGATCCCTAAACGCCACACCCCACAATTCAACTGCTAACACCACCGGAAACAGTTCCAGCAGCACTAGTTTTTTTGTAAAACCCGCTTCAATCCATTCCCGCGGCCATGGACCCGCACTCCACTGAAAGAACGCCCCATACCCTGTGGAACCGGCCGCATCCGTGAACAGTTCGAGGTCAAAGTTGCTGACTGGCTCCGACATCCATAGCGCCCGTCCATTAAAGGATTCCAAGAAGGTATGCCATACCCTCAAGTCCTCCCTGTGTTCTTTTCCCAATCTTACATAGTGCCTTGGGGACTGAATACCAGCTGTGCTTGCCGCTAGCCTGCGGCAAAAAACCCTCCCCATTGGCAAAATGCGGCACGCAAAATTCAGCTTACCCAATAGCGATTGCAACTCCCTAAGCTGAACTTTGCGCAACCCAATCATACCTGCGATCTCCCTTTTTAGGTCCGCCAACTTATCTTCTGGTAACCTGCATTCCATTGCCACCGAGTCCAGGACAATGCCCAGGAAACTGATGACCGTACTAGGTCCCTCTGTCTTCTCAGGCGCCAATGGAATGCCAAACCTATCCGCTATGTGCTCCAGCGTTGCCAGGAGCACCGCGCAGATTCTGGAAGCAGCTGGTCCTATGCAAAGGAAATCGTCCAAATAATGGATAACCGAATTTATGCCTGACACATCCCGTACTACTCATTCGACAAAAGAACTGAACTGTTCAAATAATGCGCACGGCACGGAGCAACCCATCGGCAAGCATTGGTCAACATAGAATTGGTCATTCCAATGGCATCCCAGCAACCGGAAACTATCCCGGTGAACCGGAAGAAGCCGAAAGGCTGACTCCACATCTGCCTTAGTCATTAACGCTCCCTTGCCGTAACGCCGAACCCACCCCACCGCAGCATCAAATGATGTATAAGACACTGAACAATCTGCCTGATCAATTGCATCATTCACCAATCCCCCTTCAGGAAGGAAAGGTGATGAATAAGCCTGAACTTATTCCGTTCTTTCTTTGGCACCACCCCCAATGGGGATACTACCAAATCGGCAAAAGGCGGTAATGGGAAAGGACCCCCCATTCTCCCCAAAGCAACCTCCTTATTTAGTTTCTCCGAAACCACTTCCGGATGTTGCATTGCTGACCTCAAATTGCGCAGAACGGGGGGAACAACCTCTAAAGTACACTGAATCCTAAAACCTACTGTAAAACCTGACTCTAACAACTTTGCCGCCTCCCTGTCCGGATACCTACTTAGAAACGGCCGCATTCTGTCCACATTCACCGAAGTCCTCCCTCTTGTTTCCAGCCTCTCCAGCGCGGCCCTTCCCCTGTTTAAAACATCTGGACCCTGGATGAGTTCCTCCACACCCAGAACATTCGTGCTTGTACCTACATGCACCTCCAAACTTACAGCTCCCTGAATTATATTGCCAACATACCCCTTTTTGGTTTCCGGCCGATTGTCCCTGGGCCGAAGGTCCACCGGCCCCTCCTGGAGAAAACTGTCTGGGAGCCCTCGGTGATGTCATCAGGCGCATCCACAAGCTGATGTCCTTGTGGTCCCATCTCAATTCTGGCCTTACCGCTCTGCGTTGATGAAACGGCTCATCATGCCACAGCCATCCTGTACTGCCATAAACCCTGTAGGCCTCCCCTATAGCATCTTGGTAGCAGAAGAGCCCCGAACAATGTTTGGGATTCTTCTCCCCTATGACACTCGCCATTATCACGAGCGCCTGCAACCAGTTAGCAAATGTCCTCGGGATCAACCAGTACCTTCTCTTTTCCTCGTCCTCCTTCTTTGAATCATCCGGTTTTACCCTGTACAGGTTAAATTTTTCTAAAGGCAGCAGGGAAAATATCTCGATGTACTCACCTTTCCACAGCTTTTCCCGCACCTCCTGTTTCAGTTGAGCTCCCAGTGGTCCCTCATAGCAGACATATACCTTGCATTTTGCTGCATCTCCCAACCTGACGATGTCCTGCCTCCCCTCTGCCTTTGACGTCCCCTGCGGGGAACTACCCACCATTGATGCCACAGCAGGCGCAAGGACTTCAGGCGCCACGACCGGCACCACCAAGCTCCCTCCAGCTGCACTGGCATCCCCGGCACTCACAACTTGCGAGACCCATGCCGACGCTGGCCCAGCTGCGACTCTTTCCGCATGCTCAAATTTCTGTACCAGTTCCTTTATACCGGCCAAAAACCCCAATAGCCCAGCAGACCCCCCGGACGGTCCCGCAACCCCCGCAACTGGAGTGGACCCATCTAAGCCACTACTAACTCCAACAGTATCAGACATTCCCACAACAGGCAAAGATGAAGGTAACTTACCCGGCTGCACAGGCATGGACCCATCAGCCGATCGTCCGTGTTCCTCCGACCTCACGCTCCCGGTTAATGGCTCCGCCTCCACGTAAGATCCGGACTGTTCTCCTGGGGACCTCAGCTCCAATCCTTCTTCCTCCTCAGACGATGGCCCACCAGGCGATGCAGCCCTGGTTGCCGCTGGAACTGCCGATCTCCGACCCTGCGCAGCATAGCCCTCTGATGATTTTTGGACAGCCTTGCCAGGACCAGTGCATTGAACCTCAGTCCTGCCAGCCTCCGCTCTCCCATGCGCCAATCCTGATCTCCTCCCACGATCGTTCCCTTTTCGGTCCCCTGCTGCAGTGTTAGAAAGCCCAGGGACTGCCGCCATAGCCCTCTGCTCTGTGTGTCCTGTCCCCTGTGACGCAATCCTCCTCTGCGCACCATGTCCGGTCTCCTGTGACTGTCTCCTGAGGGTGGGGGAGGGGCCCGTACTCAAACTGTCCCTGCGCCTTGTAGGCCGCACGTTCCCCCCAGGGGCCTGCAGTGTGCTGCCTGATCCCCCTGCTGACCTGGAACACTAACCGGGCTCCCCCTGGCCACTAACGCTGCATGCTTCGCGGCCGGACCCGACAGGGTCCCAGCAGAATCACCACCCCCCACCCTCCGCTGCGGTCCCGCATGGCGGTCCGGGGAGAACCGCTCTGGCGGTCTGGACCTCCGTCCCCTCGTACCTGGAAAAGGCTCAGAGCCTTGTAACACAGTCCCCAGAGTGTCCTGTAGCCATGAAGTCCCCCGCACCGCCGCCTCCTCCCTAAGCTGGGCCAAGATCCTCTCCACATCAGCCATGCTGTCTGCTCACTGGAACTTTCCCCCACGCTTGTGATGACTCATCAGGGCGGGAACAGAATTTAACACCTTCTATGGCCCCTCCCCCTCGGCACCAAACATTTTACCCTTTCTCATGATACCATCTCCCTGTTAACCCTGTCATGTCAGCCCTTCGCCTATGTATTTCTTACTTTGCTCCGGGCTTCTCTATAAATAATGTGAAAATTAATAAATAAACATAAAAAGTCAATCAATCACCAAAAGTGCATCAATAAGCCAGAACAAATGTCCTTAGTGTAACGCAAATACAACGTGAGCAGATAGATGCAGAGATGGATGTATATTGACAGTAGGGATCTGTCAGAGAGGTTACCTGGTTGGGCGTCGGTGCGCACCGGGGCGCGTTGGTGCGCGCGTTCCTGTGCATGCTGGGGCGCGTGCTTCTGGGGGCACTGGTGTGTCTAATCCGGCTGGCCATGGTGTGCGGGGCGGTGCCCAGGCACGCGCGCGCGTACGCGTTAGCGCGCGTCCGCGTTAGCGCGCGTCCGCCTATGGGCGTTGCTATACGTGTGCCTGGTGGTGCTGGTGTGCGCGCCGGTGTCCGGGGGCACGCTCGGGCACACGCACGAACGCGGCGTTTGGCGCCAATCAGCCTATTTAGGACTGCTGCAATCTCCGATCGGTGCTGCCTGATCAACAGCTCCTGTGCCAAGTTCCGTGATCCTCTCTGTGTTCCTGTGTTCCCGAAGTTCTGATCTGTTACGACCCGGCTTGCCTATTGGACCTCCTTGACTGCTGCCTGAACCTGACCCCGGCTTGTTTGACCCCGCTTTTGCCTGCTCCTCTTGTACCTCTGCTGCCAGCCCGTTGCCGACCTCTGCCTGTGTGTGACCAGCCCAACAGCTCCTGCTCAGCGTCACTTCCCAGTGTTCCTGAGTACTACCTGCTGCTTGGAAGACCACCTCCTTTCCGGATCCTTACACCAGGCCCTAATACCACTCTGCACTCGTGGGCTTCCTGTCTGCTCTATCCGGGGCCCTGAGTCGGATACGTAAGGGAGCCTACCCTCTGCCCAAGCGGACTCACCGGTCTGGTAAGTGAGAGACCTGACAGTATCAGGCAGCCATGACTGAGTCCGGGCAGGGGGCCTCCCCATGCATGAACTCTGTAGGCACCTAGTGGGCCTCACCCAGGCAGTCAAAAGCCTACAAAAAGGCTATACCAGATTAGAGGGACAGGTCCAGGCCCTCTCAGCATCTCCTCAAGGAGCAGTGTCTGCCGGCCCTTCCGCAGCACCTTCTGTAGTAATGCTCCCCCCGGAGCCAAGGGTACCCACACCCGAAAAGTTCTCAGGAGAACGTTGCAAGTTTTGGGCATTCCACAACGCATGTGAGCTTTATTTTGCCTTACAACCCCGCATGTTTTCTCTGGAACCACAAAGGTGAGGTTTGTCATATCACTACTGACCGGCGAGCCTCAAACTTGGGCTCACCGTCTACTGGAGCAAAACTCCAGATCTCTGGATTCCTTGGATGACATCTTCCTAGCGATGTCTCAGCTATACGAGGACCCCCAACTAACGGCTACTGCTGAAGCCGCCTTGCACTCCCTGCAGCAAGGTTGTAGAGCGGCCGAAGACTACGCCATAGAGTTTAGACGTTGGAGCTCTGATACAGAGTGGAATTACGCCGCCTTGCGTCACCAATATCAGTTGGGGTTATCTGATCCCCTCAAAGATGAACTGGCACGTGTTGGGATACCTCAGATGCTGGATGAGCTCATAAACTTGTCAATCCAGATTGACCGCCGTCTGAGAGAGAGACGTTCAGAGAGGTCTGTTAGCCACCCACGTCCCACTTGGATGTTGCCCAGGGTTCCTAGTGCTCCGAATCAAGTTCCTCCCGCCTCCTCTGCTCCAGCCACAGAAGCTCCAGAACCCATGCAGCTTGCTCTGGTCCATCCATCCCTGACCCCAGAAGAAAAGATGCACAGACGTACGCTCAATTTGTGTCTGTACTGCGGAGAACAAGGACATTTGGGCCTGCCCCAACAAGAGACATAAGTGCCAGCCATCCTCTTCTTTATGTGCAACTGTCTTACCCAGATCTGGTAACAATTTGACAATTTCTGTTATGTTACAGCTACCTGGAAGGAACATCCCGGTACCGGTCATTATTGATTCTGGAGCATGCAGCGGTTTCATTGACCGAACCTTCGTTGATAACCATAGTATTCCTCTCCAACCCCCACCCAGGGACTTGCAGTATTCCTAGCAGATGGGTCCACCCTCAGCTCCGGACCAGTTACCCAGGAGACCATTCCCTTACTGGCCACTATTGGCCCGGAACATCAGGAACTCTTACGCCTGGATGTCATCTCCTCTCCCCTCTTTCCAATCATCCTAGGAATACTTTGGCTGCAAGCTCACAATCCCAGCATCGACTGGTCCACAGGAAAGATTCTGTTTCTCTCCAATTACTGCAAACAACATTGTCTACTGGGAATACCCATAACACCATCTCAGTGTCTCTGCTTAGACTCTGATACCAAGCTTTACCAATCCCTTCCCGAGCCCTATCAGGATTTCCTGGATGTGTTCAGCAAGAAGGGGGCAGAGACTCTCCCGGTACACAGGCCCTACGACTGCCCAATAGAACTCTTACCCGGAACTGAAGTTCCCTTCGGAAGGATTTTTCCTTTAACTGAGCAGGAGCTGGGCACCTTGAAAACCTATATTGATGAAAACTTAAAGAAGGGATTCATTCGCCCCTCCACATCTCTAGCAGGTGCGGGCATCTTCTTCGTTGAGAAGAAGGATCACTCCCTACGTCCCTGCATCGACTACCGGGAATTAAAAAGGATTACCATAAAAAACAGATATCCGCTACCCTTAGTACCTAACTGTTTCAAAGATTGGGGTCCGCTACAGTTTTCACCAAGTTGGATCTCCGCGGGGCCTACAATTTGATCCACATAAGAGAGGGGGACGAGTGGAAGACGGCTTTTCGTACTCGATTCGGGCACTTCGAGTACCACGTCATGCCCTTTGGCCTGTGTAACGCGCCAGCCACCTTCCAACACTTCGTTAATGATGTCTTCCGTGACTTTTTGGACCTGTACGTCATAGTCTATCTGGACGATATTCTGGTTTTCTCTGCTTCCCTGATCGACCACCGCAGACATGTACGAAACGTACTTACCCGACTCAGGCAACATGGGCTGTATGCCAAACTCGAAAAATGTGAGTTTGAGCTCCAATCTATTCAGTTTCTAGGCCTGGTCATCTCTCCCGAGGGTATCAAGATGGACCCTCAAAAAGTATCCGCTATCCTGGATTGGCCTGCACCTGTAAATAAGAAAGGAGTACAGAGCTTTATTGGCTTCGCCAATTTCTATAGGAAGTTCATCAAAGGATTTTCTTCGATAATAACCCCCATCACTGAACTCATCAGACAGGGGACGCAGTTTTGCTGGACTCCTAAGGCGCAGCTGGCCTTTGAAGAACTCAAGGCTTTGTTTACCTCAGCCACCATTCTCAAACATCCCAATCCAGCCCTACCTTTCGTATTGGAAGTCGACGCATCCGAAATTGCGGTAGGAGCTGTGCTCTCGCAAACACAAGGCGCCAAAGCCCTCCTGTACCCTGTGGGGTTTTTCTCACGTAAACTTTCATCTTCTGAAAGGAATTACGACGTGGGAGATCGGGAACTTCTAGCCATTAAAGCAGCTTTAGAAGAATGGCGTTATCTTCTGGAGGGTGCTGCTCACCCTATTTTGGTCTACACAGACCATAAAAATTTAGAATACCTGAGAACGGCTAAAAGACTAAAACCTTGGCAGGCCAGATGGGCACTTTTTTTTTCCCGACTCCAATTCCACATTACCTACAGACCCGGATCCAAGAATGTCAAGTCCGACGCACTCCCTCGCATGTTCCACGATTTTGAAAAAGCCCTACCTCCAGACACCATCCTCCCTTCTGGGAATTTCCTGCTGCTTCAAGAAAATCTTGTCTCTCAAATTAGACAGGCCTCTATGGGAATGACACCACCTGCTGAAGCTTGTGCCAAAGACGGGCTGTTTTGGTATGAAAACCAAATTTTGGTCCCTGAGGAGCTAAAAGTACAGGTGTTAGAACTTTGCCATGATCACAAGTTGGCCGGACACTTTGGCTCTCGAAAAACAATCAATCTAGTACAACGTACCTTCTGGTGGCCTCATCTTGTCAAAGATTGCAAGGAGTATGTTGATTCTTGTAATACCTGTGCCAGAAGCAGGAATAGCCGGGCAAGGGCGTGGGGTCTGTTAAAACCTTTACCGGTCCCAGAGAGGCCGTGGACCATGATTTCAATGGACTTCATCGTTGAACTCCCCCTATCAGAAGGTTTTTCTTCCATCTTTGTTGTGGTAGATAGGCTGTCTAAGATGGCCCACTTCCTTCCCATGAAGGGTACCCCCTCGGCTATGGAAACAGCTACTATTTTTATCAGAGAAATTATCAGATTACATGGAGTGCCAACGAACATAGTTTCGAACCGAGGTGTCCAATTCACCTCCAGATTCTGGAAAGCCCTCTGCGGCTCCTTGGAAATTGAATTAGCATTCTCCTCGGCCTATCATCCCCAGTCAAATGGGCAAACTGAAAGGACGAACCAGACCTTGGAGCAATATCTCCGCTGTTTTTCTGCATTTTCCCAGGACGATTGGGCCTCCCTGCTCCCTATTGCAAAGTTCTCTTACAACAACTCATTGCACTCAGCTACCAATCAAACACCATTCTATGCTAATTATGGCTTCCATCCGTCCTTTTTGCCTGGGTCAATACCCGAGTGCTCCGTCCCTGCAGTGTCTGAAACCTTGGATTTCTTTTCAACAAACAATAAACTACTACAGGATACCATGGCCAAAGCTCAGGAATACTACAAGAGGATGTTCGACAGGAAGAGTCGTGGAAAGCTTGTCTTGGAACCTGGCAACCCAGTTTGGTTATCCACCGCTAACCTGAAGCTGGCCTGTCCGTCCAGAAAACTAGGCCCTAAGTACTTGGGTCCTTTCTTGGTTAAGAGGAAGATTAACAATGTGGCCTATGAACTTGACCTGCCTAACTCCCTGAAGATACATCCAATCTTCCACGTGTCTCTTTTGAAACCGGTTACTCCCAATTCCTTTGTCGGCCATAGTATCGGTCCACCCAAGCCTATCCTAGTTAACGGTGAAGAGGAGTTTGAGGTGGAGGCAATTTTAGATTGCAGAAGAAGACGCAACCAAACCCAATACCTCATAAAGTGGAAGGGCTATGGGCCTGAAGACAACTCATAGGAGCCAGAAAGCAACTTGCACGCCAAAGAGCTCTTGCAGTCATTCAAAGCTTCTCATGCCTCGAAGTTGGCCCAACTGGGCATCCGGAGTCTGCCCTTGAGGAGGGGGCACTGTCAGAGAGGTTACCTGGTTGGGCGTCAGTGCGCGCCGGGGCGCGTTGGTGCGCGCGTTCCTGTGCGTGCTGGGGCGCGTGCTTCTGGGGGCACTGGCGTGTCTAATCCGGCTGGCCATGGTGTGTGGGGCAGTGCCCAGGCGCGCGCACATACGTGTTAGCGCGCGTCCGCCTTTCGGGCGTTGCTATACGTATGCCTGGTGGTGCTGGTGTGCGCGACGATTTCCGGGGGCGCGATCGGGCGCGCGCGGGTGCACGGGCGTCCGTGCGTATCGGCGTGCGCAAGAACGCGGCGTTTGGCACCAATCAGCCTATTTAGGTCTGCTGCAATCTCCGATAGGTGCTGCCTGATCAACAGCTCTTGTGCCAAGTTCCGTGATCCTCTCTGTGTTCCTGTGTTCCCGAAGTTCTGATCTGTTACGACCCGGCTTGCCTATTGGACCTCCTTGACTGCTGCCTGAACCTGACCCCGGCTTGTTTGACCCCACTTTTGCCGGCTCCTCTTGTACTTCTGCTGCCAGCCCGTTGCCGACCTCTGCCTGTGTGTGACCACCCCAACAGCTCCTGCTCAGCGTCAGTTCCCAGTGTTCCTGAGTACTACCTGCTGCTTGGAAGACCACCTCCCTTCCGGATCCTTACACCAGGCCCTCATACCACTCCGCACTCATGGGCTTCCTGTCTGCTCTATCAGGGGCCCTGAGTCGGATACGTAAGGGAGCCTACCCTCTGCCCAAGCGGACTCACCGGTCTGGTAAGTGAGAGACCTGACAGGTTCAGTGCAGGTGAGGTTCAGAGGTCCCTGTCTTCACCTCCCCGGATCATAGATAATGGAGAGATGGATCACCCCTGGAGGCAGGACTCTGTATATGAAAACCCTTACCAGAGATGGTGGACCCCTTCCAGCGCAGGGTCATACAGGCAGACAGATTAGCCCTCTGTGGGGGATTGATGAGCCGTCTAAGTGTCTCCGGTCTCTTGCTTCAGATAGTGAATAGAGGTGGTTCACAGGGATGCGGAGTTGAGCCCGACACAGTGATAATCTTGCTCTGAAATGAAACACACTCGGGCTCAACGCCACGAGTGAAAGAGCAAAAGAAAGGGGGTGCTGATCGTGTAGTAAGTAGTAAACGAGAGCACTTTATTAATATAAAAACGAGAGGATAACCGCAAATGACATGTACAAACAATTAGATAAAAAGCCGGCTAACTAAACAAAAAACAAAACACCCGCGTGCCGGGGTCACATGTGGCGTGATGGCGTCAGCACAACGCACCGCCCTACATGTTTTGCAATACCTTGCGTCTTCCTGTGGCACGGGCGATGTGCTGAACCATCACTGAAATAACGTACGGCCATCACCAAGCCTCGTTGTGACTCGAGCGCCATATTGGATTCAAATAGCAAATGAAACGCACAAGAGGAGCCAGACCTCGATCTGACACCGTTACGATCACATGAGAATACCCATGTTATTGAATTAACATATACACCTCAACAACTAGAATTGTGTCACGATACGACCATATACATCTCAACTCCCTCAATTGGTATGGGGTAATTGAAAGATAAGGCATAAAAAAGAAAGGATAAAATTAAAATAAAAAAATATATAAAAATATGAAAATATAAAAATATGAAAAGGGGCCATAAAAAGCAATATTCAAAGAGGGATAAATAATTCTCGTATTTATAAAAAAAAACACCGAGGCCGGGCTCCCTCCTGTAGGTTGCATAAAAATACAATCGATAGAATGTTTGCCAAACAATACATAATCCTACCGATAGAATAAACAAAGTTCAATAATTATCAATGAAAGCATTAATTTCTATATCTACATTTAAACCGAAAGGCCTGAGACATTTAATTTTGTAGATCCAGTTCATTTCTAACATTGAAATGGCCCACCTTTTTGGTCCACCCCTCCAGGGTAATCTCAGCCTGTCTATCCCTATCATAGAGGTACCTTTAGGGTTTTGTTGGTGGACTTCTAAATAATGTTTGGAAAGTGGATGACCTTTGAACCCTCTCCTGATATTACCTAGGTGTTCATTCAACCTGACCTGCAGGGGGCGTACGGTACGACCGACATACTGAAGCCCACATGGGCAGGTCAGGAGATACACTACACAGGGGGTGGAGCAGGTCATAAAAGATTTAATGGGGAATACATGATTAATTTTTTTTAGACATAAATTCAGTTGTTTTCCTAGCTTTAATGGCAATAGTAGAACAAACAGCACAATTCTTGCATCTATAGAAGCCCACTAAATTCTGAAAGAACGTGGACTTATTAATAGGTAGATCACAGACAGGTAGGGGCAACCAGTTTTTTAATGGAAGGAGCCCCTTTAAACACTACACGTGGCTTGTCCGGAAGCACAGAGCCCAGCACAGGGTCATTTTTGACTATGTGCCAAAATAAGTGGAGGTGACCAATGTGTCACCCTCACTCCGGATAGTCAAATATAGAAAGTTAATAGTATGCTGACTAGCTTCATATTTGAATTTTATCCCTCGATTGTTATCATTTAAAAAGGACATAAACGACTGTAAAGCTTCAAGGGTACCATCCCATAGGAGGAGGAGATCATCTATATATCTGGCCCAGAGAACCAATTCAGGTCTCCTGTCAGCATAAATGATGTCCTCCTCCCAGTAGCCCATGAACAAATTAGCCAGACTGGGGGCAAACTTTGCTCCATGGCTACGCCCTTCCTCTGGAGGAAATATTTATTCTCATGCCAGAAAAATTTGTGTGTGGTAACATACTCTTATGCCTCGTATACATGATCGGATATTGATCGGACATTCCGACAACAAAATCCATGGATTTTTTCCGACGGATGTTGGCTCAAACTTGTTTTCCATACACACGGTCGCACAAAGTTGTCAGAATTTACTATCGCCAAGAACGCGGTCACGTACACCACGTACAACAAGGCTATAAAAGGGCAGTTCAGAACCAAGCGCGGCACCCTTTGGGCTCCTTTTGCTAATCTTGTGTTAGTAAAAGTTTGGTGAGAGACGATTCGCACTTTTTCAGACTTGTGGCTTTCAGATCGTTTTCTGCTGTTCAGTTTGTGCTTGTGGGTTTGTATTTGGTCTTCAGTGCATGCAGCGAGTACAATTGACTTGTCATTGTGTTCGTTCATTACTGATTTTCACAGGCCTTGCTGTTCTTCAGTGCGTTCTGTTACTTTGTTCTGAGCAGTCGACTGTTTTCTAGCCATGTTGCGTATACGTACTCCTCGTAGAGTTCGTGCTGTCCGGGGGCTTGGTGTTGGGGTCCTTACCTTGACACAAGCCCAGTCCATGAACAGGGTGGGGGGGAGTTCATGGACCAAGAATTGGTTGCTCCAGCGTGACCAGTTCTGTCACATGCCTTTGCTCCGTGAGATCCGTGAGAATAATCCTGACGATTTCAGGAACTTTCTTAGGATGACGGACCCCGTATTCCACTATTTGTTGGTTTTGCTGACCCCCTATATCAGCAGGCAGGATACCTGCATGAGGCAAGCCATCACTCTGGAGCAGAGGTTAGTCGCCACCCTGCGGTACTTGGCGACGGGGAGAACCCTGCAGGACCTTAAGTTCTCGACAGGCATCTCCCCCCAGGCTCTGGGGATCATTATATGGAAATAAAGAAAAAATCTTGCGAGCCACTGACAGATCAGTGCCTATAGGCTAAAAAGATAATGATAACCAGCTGCAAACGCTGACCACATTTCATAACCGTGCAATAGCGAGATATGTAAATAAATGCGTTGCGCTAGAAAAAACATATATAGCACCCCAAATAAAAATCTGTATATGTTAAATAAATAAATAAATACCAATTCAGAAGTGACCGGTGATAAATATAAATATTCCCAACAAATCTAAGACAATATTTGATATGTGACAATTATTAAACCACGATAATGAGTGACAATTATATAAGTGCAACATGCATATATATTGCTGAAATCAAAGTGCAAAACATAAACCAAAAGCACACATTATTTCCAAAAGGAAATTAATATAAATGAATGAATGTTCATAAGTGATGAAAAAAAATGTGGAGGTAACACAATGTCCATCAATAGTGACATCCAGCATGCTCATCCAAAGGGTGTAGTAGAAAAAAACATGCTAAGGTGCACTCCGGTGACCCCCAAATGCTTATGCGCTCACCTTTGAGCATGTGACACAGTAACCAAACTATGTCTAAACACGCTTTGGAGCCACTCCTGGGCTCTATAATGATGTACAGGTGCCGACCTCCAACTTGCTCAGTCAGTATCGTTCCAAATCATGAATAAAAAAGAATCTTACCTTAATATAATACTACACGCGATGCCAGCGGTCTCTTTTGTATTTGGAAGCCCTGAATAGGATGGTGCACTGACGCACCTATGCAATGTGAGTACCCTATTGTGGGGAGTATGTTTTTTAAATAAATATCCTTATGATAATACACTATGGAGTCTCTTTTTTATTCATGTTTTGGAACGATACTGACTGAGCAAGTTGGAGGTCGGCACCTGTACATCATTATAGAGCCCAGAAGTGGCTCCAAAGCGTGTTTTGACATAGTTTGGTTACTGTGTCACACGTTCAGAGGTGAGCGGTTACTTTTGGTTACTGTGTCACACGCTCATAAGCTTTTGGGGGGTCACCGGAGTGCACCTTAGCATGTTTTGTTTCTACTACACCCTTTGGATGAGCATGCTGGATGTCACTATTGATGGACATTGTGTTACCTCCACATTTTTATTCATCACTTATGAACATTCATTCATTTATATTAATTTCCTTTTGGAAATAGTGTGTGCTTTTGGTTTATGTTTTGCACTTTGATTTCAGCATTATATTTGCACGTTGCACTTATATAATTGTCACTCATTATTGTGGTTTAATAATTGTCACTTATCAAATATTGTCTTAGATTTATTGGGAATATTTATATTTATCACCGGTCACTTATGAATTGGTATTTATTTATTTAACATATACAGATTTTTATTTGGGGTGTTATATATGTTTTTTCTAGCGCAACGCATTTATTTACATATCTGGGGATCATTATCCTAGAGACCTGTTCTGCCATCATTCAGGTCCTGCAGAAGGAGTATATTAAGGTAAGATTTTTATCCTTTAACATCACATTTTATTGTATTTAATGTTTTGATAATATATTGTATTTCTTTCCTAATTACCATGATTGTAATATGCTGTGAATGTCCCCTTTGTCCTTATGCATGCTGGATTTTTATATAATTTTTATTTTTGTCCTTCATACATATTTGCCTTCACTTACCTCCCCAGCATGCTCTCCTGGGCCTATATTCCCTGAGGGCGCTTGAAGCTGGCCCTCCTGGCTTGCCCCCCCTGAGTGCCCGCGAGGTCCGTCTAAGATACATGGAATACTTTGCGGGTAGGGGGGCCATCAATATGCCAGACAATGTCTGAGACATTTTTTAAATAAAAAACAAATTTGAACAACTAAAATATCTGTTGACATTTACTGCTTGTCTTTCTTTTAGCTGACCCTGACATAAATTTGGGGAGTCCTGAAAATGGCGTGATTCTGTAACATTAGAAAGCATTGCTGGGTGTTATTTACTAAAGGCAAATACACTTTGCACTACAAGTGCACTTGAGACTGCACTGAAACTGCGCTTGTAGTGCAAAGTGGATTTGCCCTTAGGAAATAACCCCCATTGTCACAGAAACCAAGAATTTTACCAACCAAAAATTTGGCGGAGCATTGAAAGAAGAATCAACACATTCTTGATGAATAAACTTTTTAATACAAGCACAATCACATGTGCATTTATCAAAGGTTTTTAAAACAAACCAACATGTTTGTTGTATAACAATTTTTGGGGTCACATTAAAAAAAGTAGAAATGTCCGGGGCGTGGCCTGGACAGCGATGTTAGCGGACGTGTGTGCCTGTAGCTCCGTTCATGACAGATCCTTCTACCCTCATCCTGAGCCCCAAAAAACTCACTTTTCTCCCTGAAACTAGTAGGACCTGACACAGCGACCTGGGATCATCATGTCGCCGCCGAAAAGAAATAACACAGCTTCCACATCCCTGGATCGTTACCGGCGGACGGAGCGGGACACTGTGGAGCAAGATGGCGCCTCTGCAGCACCCCACGAGGCTTCCCATACAGAACAAGAGACAGACGGCACAGCAAAGGTACTGGAAGCGATATCCTTATGTCAGTCTACTCTGACATCTAAGATAGAGGAAGTAAAAGTGGATATCTCGCTTATAAGGCATGATATGACCAAACTTAGGGAGAGAGTTACTGAAGCTGAAACACGGCTCGGGCGGGCGGAAGACACACTATATCCCCTGCAACACTCACAGGAGGATTTACAACGCCAGGTACAGCAATTGGCGCAAAAACAAGATGACCTGGAAAATCGCGCCCGCCGTTCCAATCTCCGGTTTATAGGACTACCGAAAGGCTCCGAGGGCACAGATCCAGCTACCTTCCTGGAGCAGCTCCTAATTGCAACATATGGCAGAGAGGCCTTTTCAGCCACATTCGTTGTGGAACGGGCCCACCGCATGCCGGCTCGCCGTCCCCCTGAAGGCGCACCCCCACGCACTTTTATTGCGAAATTACTTAATTTCAGGGACCGAGATGCGGTTCTACGCCTTGCTAGACTCAAAGGAAACATTCCGTACCAATCTGGTTTCATCTCGGCGTTTCCGGACTTTTCTGCAGAGGTCCAAAGGCAAAGGGCGCGATTCTCCGAAATTAAGCGCCGCCTAAGAGCTCGCCATATTAAGTATGCAATGTTGTTCCCGGCCCGCCTTTGCATAGTGGAAGAAGATCGGGTGCACTTCTTTGAGGACCCAAACCTTGCTGCAGCATGGATGGATCAAAAAGAGGCGCAAAGGAATCGACCCGCCTAAAGTACACCCCAGCCCTCAAAATGTAAGTGTTATTGTACAGCTCTCTGCTTACACTAATCTCCACGCTGACCAGAACACTTGTCCATTAACGTGCACGTTATAACCTCAGTCTGAGTATAACTGCTTAAACAGGGACTGACACAGCAAACCTCTAAAACCTCAGACCCCCGGGGGATAAATGTTCCACAACCCCTCAACACTAGCACCACGAACGGTACCACTAATTTTTTTTTCTTTTTTCCTGTTTCCCTAATGATATATGAACCTCATCATATGGACTACATGTCAGCTTTTTGGACTATCCCCCTGATGGACAAGCCGGCACTATGGCCACATTTTTTTCCTGAAACGTTAAATCAGTTTTCTCCCCCTCCCCCTCCCCCTTAACGCTCACTAAGATTCTAATGTGCATGAAGGAATGCAGAGGGTGGTTAAATCTACTGCGGCTACAATACACACCTGGTGCCTACGATAGGCTTTGCTTATCTTTCCTTATTAGACGTCACAGCGGAGTCTGGATTTAAATTGACGTTACTTACCTGCTTTGATAAATAACTATCACTGCCTTTACTCCATTGCTGGAATTTCATCCAGAGATTATTCGCCCCCAACGGGAGATTGTTTTATCGGCACCGGCACTGTCCAATAGGCAACTGCTGGTTTGTTTAATGTGCACTTGGCTTCTTTTTTCTTTATATGCTCTGCAAGTAATACCATGCTATTATAGTTGCACAAGTTTTGGGTTTCAAGCCCCAGTCAAGTTTGGGTGGCTGAGGGCAGGGAGGGAGGGGAGGGGAAACAGTAAAGTTAAGGTAAAGAACATGTACAATGATTTGAAAAGTGATGATGCGACTGTATCTGTATGCTACCACGGAGGGGAGGGGGTGGGGGGCCTATCTCAGTATGGAGAGTGGCGGTATATGCTCTGGGCGAGATACCCCGTACTTACCCTTCAACAATTTAGCATTATATTAACATGACCAACTTGAAATTCCTCACTTGGAATATTCGTGGAATCCGTGATAAGCTTAAGCGCACTGCTGTTTTTACCTGCCTTAAAACATATTGTGCAGATATAACCGTCTTAGTTGAGACACATGTCACAGGACAGCTCCAGTTGGCTCTGAAAAGGCCATGGATAGGATTGGCATTCCATGCCACCCACTCTCCATACTCTCGAGGGGTCTCGATCCTCATAGCTAAAACTACTCCATTTACACTTGTTTCTCTGCGCACTGACCCCCAAGGTAGATTCATATTCCTACACTGCACATTAAATGGTATGCAATATTTAATAATGGCATTCTATATACCCCCACCGTACAAATCTAACTTAATTACCGAAGGTTTGCTATATATGGCGCAACACCCCAATGTACCTGCTATCTGGATGGGGGACTTTAATATGGTTTTGAACCCCCTAAAAAGACAGAATACAGCTGAGTCAGAGCGCCCACTCTCCAGATACTACTCGGTTTGGGCGCACGCTAACAGAATTTTCCCTAACTGATACCTGGAGATATAACCATCCCAATGCACAGGCATACTCATGCTTCTCAACATCCCACTCCACCATGTCCCGAATTGATCTAATCCTAGTATCGGACACACTACTTTCCCGTCTATTGGGCTCAGGGTATCACACCAGATCTCTCTCTGACCATGCCCCATGTTGGGCAACCCTACAGCTAACCCCGTTTACAGGTCCTCATACCTGGCGTCTCCACCCCTTCTGGCTGTCAATGTTGACAGACCAGGAGGACATACACAAGGAATGGCAATTCTTTTTTAATGTTAATAGAGATACGGCCTCAGTGGGACAGGTCTGGGAAGCATATAAATTACACGTTCGCACTATTCTCTCCTCAAGAATACGCAGAATAAAAACTTCCTCTAACTTAATTCTTAACCAGGCCTCAGATAAAGCAGACCTACTAACTAAAGAATTTCAAAATGACCCTACTTCAGATAGAGCAGCTGCAATTAGACTCCATACCCGTCTCCTAGACCAATCACACTACGAAAAAGCTAAACAGAAACTCTTCTTTTTAAAACAACCCGTGTTTGAACAGGGGGAGCGAGCGGGTAAACTATTAGCATACATGGCCCGGCAAGATTCCAACCCTCCGGTAGTGGTAACCCTTAAAGGCCTACACAATGACATACTTTCAGATCCCCCGGCAATAGCAGAACAATTTCAGAAATATTATGCCGATCTATACTCCTCCAAGGTAGGGGTCACCGCACAAGAAACTAGGACTTTCCCTTAAGATATCCCGTTCCCACAACTTTCTGAATCCCAACTGCAGGACTTAGAAGCTCCTCTCACGGTAGATGAGGTCGCCTTGGCTATAGCTTCACTAGCACCAGCCAAGGTGCCGGGTGGCGATGGCATACCACTTGACTTCTATGCGGCATATTCGGAGATATTAACCCCTGAACTACTGAAACTATACAACCATATATTTGAAACTGAGACCCTCCCTGATACTCTTCGTCAAGCGGTAATTATTGTAATCCCTAAGCCGGGTAAAGACCCCCAACTACCTGAGTCCTATCGTCCAATCTCGCTTCTTCAAGCAGACATCAAAAAACTAGCTAAAATACTGGCTATGCGTCTCAATAACAGTATTCTCTCCCTTGTTCATCCTGATCAGACAGGATTCATGCCTGGAAAAAACACAGCCATGAATCTAAGACGCTTGCATATGAATGTCCAGGCGGATCATGAGAACATGGGAGATAGAGCGATAGTGGCACTTGATGCCGCAAAGGCGTTTGACTCGGTAGAGTGGGGATACCTTTGGGAATGCCTAAAGGAATTCGGGTTTGGTCCTAACTTTAAAAAATGGGTACAATTATTGTATTATTCCCCAGTAGCTAAAGTAGTAGTGAATGGATGGACGTCAGACCCTTTCCCCTTGGGAAGGGGAACCCGACAGGGTTGCCCGCTATCCCCTTTATTGTACGCCTTAGCAGTGGAGCCCTTTGCTATCTCCCTTAGACTGAACCCGAACATACGGGGGTTACAACTGGGGACTTTGACTGAAACATTAAGTTTATACGCAGACGACATGCTCCTCTACCTAGAAGATACTGGCCCATCCCTCCAAGCAGCCCTCTTGATTATAGAAGATTTCGGAAAGCACTCAGGCCTGAGTATGAATTGGTCCAAATCACAAATTCTCCCCTTAGATACGTTGGCCCCAATACAAAGTGCGGCCTCACTACCATTGCAAAGAGTAGCCTCCATTAAGTATTTAGGAGTAGAGATAACTAGAGACCCTTTAGAATATATCATCAATAATATCGAACCACTTTTCCCATACTTAAAATCCCGTATACAAACATGGGCAAGACTCCCCTTGGGAATAATGGGTAGAATCAACCTGTTTAAAATGATACTATTGCCAAAATTTCTTTATATACTCTGGAACTCCCCAGTACTCGTTCCCCTCAGAACTTTTAAAACACTAGACAAAATTATCAATTCCTTTATATGGGGGACCAATAGGCACAAGTTAGCTTGGAATACGCTCAAAAACCCAACCTCCTCGGGAGGTACAGCACTACCAGATCTCTATACATACTATATCGCTGCATCTTTACCATATTCACAAAACAGATCAAGATAGATATCAGACTTTAATCTGTAAAAAACCACATAGCGACACACACTCCCCATTACAAGTGATATTTAGGGGTGGGAACAGACGGAGGAGGAGCGAGGATCGTAACTTGCTGCTATCTCAACATAAATGTGTGTGGGAGAAGGCGATCAGACTAACTGGAGTGGACCCCTTCCACTCGCACACACCCTTGTGGCACAATCCCCAGATGAAGGAACTGGCATCCCTACCGGGGGCCGCCAGATGGGCCGCTAAAGGAATTGTGTACCTATTTCAGGTTATTACTATATTTGGCGTAAGAAACTTCCAAACACTATGCGAGGAGTTTGACCTCCCCCCACATGCAATTTAGCTACATACAATTAAAACATGCGATCCAAACTCAATTCGCGCACGGCCTCCCTAACCCGCAAATGTTGCCACTGGTAGATATAATCACAGGTACGAACCCCGAAAAACTCATCTCCACTCTATACACCACACTACGTACAAGGTCAGTGGCAAAGATTGTTGATATAGCAAGAATCAGATGGGAGGAGGATATAAGGCCCATAGATGTCTCTGACTGGGAAGACATATTAGAAAACGTCAAGAAAACATCACCTAAAATATCTGAACGCCTGACTCAGCTGTATATAATTCACAAATCCTACCTCACGCCTGCTAGAATTTCCAAATTCTCCACACATCAGAACCCAAACTGTCCCAAATTCTCTAACAACCCATGCTCATTCTTCCACTTGCTATGGCAATGCCCAGAGATACAAAGCTACTGGGCACAAATTATGAAGTTTCTACATGACCATATGGGTTCACCAGTACAATTAGACCCCAGACCATGCCTCCTGGAGTTATTCCCGGATACCATCACGGACAGATCCCTTCTCACATTCCTTAGTGAATCGCTATTTAGCGCTAGAAAACTAATCACTAAGTACTGGATGAGAACGGATTCCCCTACCTTACAGATCTGGGTCAGGGAAGTAAACGCATCACTGCCATACAAGAAGGTGATGTACAGGCACAGGGGTTGCCCAGCCAAATATCATAAAATATGGAATAGATGGTTGGATAACACTAATACTTGTACGGACTGATCAATTGCGAAGAACAGGGACTACCTATGATCCAGGGGAGATCACCTTAACCGATATAACCTTAAAATACCACAGTGCAGAAGGTATTTAATCTTGGAAACCCTGCTAATGGAGGATGAAAGCACAGAAGGGCATTGAGAGAATGTGTTGTTTGTTAATCATGCTTGACTTTATACAAAGGCTATTATTATGTATGATAAATATACTCATCTACTGTACATGTACACTATCCCCCTTTTTTTCTCTGTGGACATACGCTATGTAATACCCTTGTACGTTGTTCTTTTTTTCAACAATAAACATGTTCTTTCTAAAAAAAAAAAGTAGAAATGTCCATTTAAGGTAAAACAGGCATGTTTAAAACCAACAAGAAATACACAAATCTGGAACTTACAAAGTTCAACTTTGTTATAAATTGAAGGCAATATCAGACATAAGTATTTCTAAACTGTGTTTGATATTGCGTTCAGCTGGGGTGAAGTCACCCCTGGAAAAGCCAAATTTTGAAGATGCACACAAATTCACAAATGTCAACATTTGCTAGCTGCCATCATGGGGGATCAAGGGACGTGTTTTGTGGGTGCAACCCCTTCCTCTCAGCTACTTTATTATTGAGGAAGGGATTGCACCCACAAAACGCATACATTGATCTCCCGTGATGGCAGATAGCACATGTTGACACACTGTGCGCATCTTCAAAATTTGGCTTTTCGACACTATGTAAAAAAAGGTGCAACAATTTTTTGTGGAAAAAATGCAAACTACATTAGGGATTTCGAGGGGTTTTAAACTCTCCCTAAAACATCAATGATGTTCTTCATTTTGTTTTTAACATCATTGATGTTTTTCTGGATGTTTTCCAAGTCCCTATTACACCCCATGATCTCCCCGATCAGGATCTGGGCACTTTCACTGGTGAAATGTCCCTCATCCACAACATCATGATCACCTAAAAATATATAAAAAAAAAACACACCATGTATTATAAATATGCTGCCATCCATCTCTTACCTGAGCCTGTGGTTGCAGACACTCACCTGTTGTGATGACAATTTCCACCACGTCTCCCTCCTCCTCTTCCTCCTCCTGTTGCCTTTGGGGGATTTCCACTTCCTCATGAGATGGGGGGTCTGTGGTCTCCTCGGATGAGTGGTGTCCTCCGAGTCTTTTCTCCCCTATGTAAAAAAAAATAGGTATACTTAGCACACAGATATTTGATGGCAGAAATAGGTATATGAAAAATTGCTTTTAAGTGGGGTACAATTGTCTCTTTTGGTAGAGTTGCAAGATGAAGAAATATTTTTTTCAATTTGTCAAGCTTGAATACTTACCTGTTTTGTACAAGCTTCACAGATGGAGTCACCCCTATAGTATATACTGGAGCACCTGTGTGGGGCCCACTATTAAAAAGGGTGTTCTGGTGTCCCACACTAGTGCTCCAGTGTCCAGATGTGTAAACAGCTGCTAAGTGTCCTCTTCTTACACAGAATCTAGTTTGCATTTCATTCTAGTTAACAACCCACCTAGACACCAAAATTATTTGAAGAGAAGTAGGCTAGCAAAAATGTATTCAAATGCTTTTTTGAAGCACTCTCCTGATCCTTCTGTACTGCTCATGCTCCCTTAATTTGAGGTCCGACCACCACTTCCTGAGTTGATCTTTCAATCGTCGTACCCCAAAATTCTTCTGCAGACTCTTGACTACTTTCGCTATTGATCTTGGCCTTTCTGACATTGGGGTTGGGGTAAGGTCCATACTTCCCATCATAGTCGGTCCTCTTCAGGATGTCGACCATCTCCAACATCTCCCCAAAGGACATATTTGAGGCCTTAAATCGTCTCCTCCGGGATCGGGACGTTTCTGGCTCCAGGCTTTCCTCCTCCTCGTTGCTGTAATTAGCACACACCTGTTGTGTCTCCGCCATGTGCTCTTCCCCCACTGCGCCGAACGAGAAGGGGCGGGGAATAGACTAGAAAGAATGTCAGGGGCGGGCGGATTTTCACTCATGCGCAGTGTATATAAAGGGTAACACGCGTGCGTAGTACGTACGATCTGTGAGCGGAGGAAGGAGTATCGGAGGGGCCGATCGTGATGACGAAGGTAAGATTTAACATTGGGCCTATACTGCTTCTAGATTGAGGCCTCTATTGGGACAAGATTAGGAGACTTTAGCCTAACATTAGGGTTTGTCTTGTGTTGTGTCTTGCAGAGAAAATGGATATCTTGAAGGATCAGGAGTTTATGAGCATATTCATAGGTATGTTCAGGGAGCTGCCTTGTCTATGGCAGGTAAACCACCCTGATTATAAGAACCAAACAAAGAGGAAGGCAGCGCTGGATGAATTGCTGCAATTTGTGAAGCCGGTGATCCCCACGGCAGACATCACCTATTTGAAGATCCTAATTGGTGCCATGAGGAGTATTTATCTAAGGCAGTGTTTCTCAACTCCAGTCCTCAAGGTGCCCCAACAGGTCATGTTTTCAGGATTTCCATTATTTTGCACAGGTGATTCGATCAGCTTCACTGCCTTAGTAATTACCACAGCCGTTTCGTCTATGGGAAATCCTGAAAACCTGACCTGTTGGGGCGCCTTGAGGACTGGAGTTGAGAAACACTGATCTAAGGGAGCACAAGAAGGTCCAGGATTCCCAGAGATCAGCAGCAGCAGATGACATTTATGTCCCCAGGCTGTGGTACTATGACAGACTGCATTTTCTGTCAGGTCAGACTGAACCCAGGCCAGCACTCTCCAGTCTTCCTTCCACGCTTCCTTCCCCCTCAGCTGAGGCTTCTGACGACCAACCTGGGCCTTCCAGGCAGCAACATGTGGAGGAGCCCAGCTTGAGTCAGGTATAGCATTCTTCTAAAAATTTCGGGTTGTCAAATTAATGATGTTAAATCTATGTTAGTTTGGAGTACTAATTTATGATTGTGATTGATGAACCAAAAAGTAAAATGATGTCCCTTTTTCATACACAGGGAAGTCTCAGCCAGGAGGTGGCCGGGCCAAGTAGGCTGCCCGATACCCAGGTCCCTCCCCTCCGCCTTCAAAGAAAAAGTGGCAGGAAGAGGAGTAACCTGGAGGAGGCTGCAATTGGCCTATTTTGGAAGGCTACTGAGGCCCTCAGAACACCCCACAGTGTGGAAGAGGATTTTGCTGCCATAACAGCCTGCAAAATGCTGCAAATGGAGGAGGGCCAACGTCTCTTATGTGAGTGTGCCATTTTACAAGCTCTACAGAAGGGGTTGAGGGGCCAACTCACATGTGAAAGCCACATTTGTCAGCTCACCCATGGTCCTCCTCCTCCAGGTCCTCCTCCTCCTCCTCCAGGTCCTCCTCCTTCTCCTCCAGGTCCTCCTCCTCCTCCAGGTCCTCCTACTCCTCCTCCAGGTCCTCCTCCTCCTCCAGGTCCTACTCCTCCTCCTGCCACACCTCCAACACCAGAGACACAGTCGGGAAGGAAGCGTGTAAGGAAGACCAGAGAATGATGGCCTGGGTTCAGTCTGGTCTGTCAAAAGATGTAGGCTCTTGTATGACCACAGCCTGGGAACATACATGTCATCTGCTGCTGTTCCTGATCTCTTGGACTTCTGGACCAGTCTGTACTCCCTTATATATGGACTCCTCAGGCCACCAATTTTGCTGTAAAATAATTGATGTGTTCCCTGGGGGCCAAAGGCTTCGCCAATTTCTGCTGTTTATCCAGCGTTGCCTCCCTCTTTGTTTGGTTATGAGCCCTTAACCACTTCAGCCCCGGAAGGTTTTACCCCCTTCCTGACCAGAGCACTTTTTACAATTCGGCACTGCGTCGCTTTAACTGCTAATTGCGCGGTCATGCAATGCTGTACCCAAACGAAATTTGCGTCCTTTTCTTCCCACAAATAGAGCTTTCTTTTGATGGTATTTGATCACCTCTGCCGTTTTTATTTTTTGCGCTATACACGGAAAAAGACCGAAAATTTTGAAAAAAAATTATATTTTCTACTTTTTGTTCTAAAAAAAATCCAATAAACTCAATTTTAGTCATACATTTAGGCCAAAATGTATTCGGCCACATGTCTTTGGTAAAAAAAATGTCAATAAGTGTATATTTATTGGTTTGCGCAAAAGTTATAGCGCCTACAAACTAGGGTACATTTTCTGGAATTTACACAGCCTTTAATTTATGACTGCCTATGTCATTTCTTGAGGTGCTAAAATGGCAGGGCAGTACAAAACCCCCACAAATGACCCCATTTTGGAAAGTAGACACCCCAAGGAATTTGCTGAGAGGCATGTTGAGCCCATTGAATATTCATTTTTTTTGTCCCAAGTGATTGAATAATGACAAAAAAAAAAAAATTACAAAAAGTTGTCACTAAATGATATATTGCTCACACAGGCCATGGGCATATGTGGAATTGCACCCCAAAATACATTTAGCTGCTTCTCCTGAGTATGGGGATACCACATGTGTAGGACTTTTTGGGAGCCTAGCCGCGTACGGGGCCCCGAAAACCAATCACTGCCTTCAGGATTTCTAAGGGCGTACATTTTTGATTTTACTCCTCACTACCTATCACAGTTTCGGAGGCCATGGAATGCCCAGGTGGCACAAACCCCCCCCCAAATTACCCCATTTTGGAAAGTAGACACCCCAAGCTATTTGCTGAGAGGCATGGTGAGTATTTTGCAGCTCTCATTTGTTTTTGAAAATAAAGAAAGACGAGAAAAAAAAAATTTTTTTTTCTTTTTTCAATTTTCAAAACTTTGTGACAAAAAGTGAGGTCTGCAAAATACTCACTATACCTCTCATCAAATAGTTTGGGGTGTCTACTTTCCAAAATAGGGTCATTTGGGGGGGGGGGTTTTGCCACCTGGGCATTCCATGGCTACCGAAACTGTGATAGGCAGTGAAGAGTGAAATCAAAAATTCACGCCCTTAGAAAGCCTGAAGGCGGTGCTTGGTTTTCGGGGTCCCGTACGCGGCTAGGCTCCCAAAAAATCTCACACATGTGGTATCCCCGTACTCAGAAGAAGCAACAGAATGTATTTTTGGGTGTAATTTCACATATTCCCATGGCATGTTTGAGCAATATATCATTTAGTGACAACTTTGCGCAAAAAAAAATAAAAAAAATAAAAAATTGTCTATTTCCCGCAACTTGTGTCACAATATAAAATATTCCATGGACTCGACATGCCTCTCAGCAAATAGCTTGGGGTGTCTACTTTCCAAAATGGGGTCATTTGGGGGGGTTTTGAACTGTCCTGGCATTTTATGCACAACATCTAGAAGCTTATGTCACACATCACCCACTCTTCTAACCACTTGAAGACAAAGCCCTTTCTGACACTTTTTGATTACATAAAAAAATAATTTTTTTTTGCAAGAAAATTACTTTGAACCCCCAAACATTATATATTTTTTTAAAGCAAATGCCCTACAGATTAAAATGGTGGGTGTTTCATTTTTTTTTTTCACACAGTATTTGCGCAGCGATTTTTCAAAAGCATTTTTTGGGGAAAAAACACACTTTTTTAAATTTTAATGCACTAAAACACACTATATTGCCCAAATGTTTGATGAAATAAAAAAGATGATCTTAGGCCGAGTACATGGATACCAAACATGACATGCTTTAAAATTGCGCACAAACGTGCAGTGGCGACAAACTAAATACATTTTTAAAAGCCTTTAAAAGCCTTTACAGGTTACCACTTTAGATTTACAGAGGAGGTCTACTGCTAAAATTACTGCCCTCGATCTGACGTTTGTGGTGATACCTCACATGCATGGTGCAATTGCTGTTTACATTTGACGCCAGACCGACACTTGCGTTCGCCTTAGCGCAAGAGCAGGGGGGACAGGGGTGCTTTTTTTTTTTTTTTTTTTTTTTTTTCTTTATTATTATTATTTTTTTATCTTATTTTTAAACTGTTTCTTTCATTTTTTTTTTAAATCATTTTTATTGTTATCTCAGGGAATGTAAATATCCCCTATCATAGCAATAGGTAGTGACAGGTACTCTTTTTTGCAAAAATTGGGGTCTATTAGACCCTAGATTTCTCCTCTGCCCTCAAAGCATCTGACCACACCAAGATCGGTGTGATAAAATGCTTTCCCAATTTCCCAATGGCGCTGTTTACATCCGGCGAAATCTAAGTCATAAAATGCTCGTAGCTTCCGGTTTCTTAGGCCATAGAGATGTTTGGAGCCACTCTGGTCTCTGATCAGCTCTATGGTCAGCTGGCTGAATCACCGGCTGCATTTTCAGGTTCCCTGTTGAGACAGGAGAGCCAGAGAAAAACACGGAAGACGTTGGGGGGGGGCATTCCCTCCCACTGCTTGTAAAAGCAGTCTAGAGGCTAATTAGCCACTAGGATTGCTTTTACATGAAAGCCGACCGCTGGCTGAAAAGAATGATACCAAGATGATACCTAAACCTGCAGGCATCATTCTGGTATAACCACTCAAAGTCGTGAATGGCGTGCCTGAAGACAAAAAAATGGTTAACAATAAAGCAAAGTAAACGGTAAAGTATAAAAAATTGCATACCTGAAAAGCAAACATGATAAAACATAATAACAATAAAACATTGCAGAATAGAATACAGTAAAAAAGAGCAGAACAATAGAGAGAATAGAGAGAGAGAGAACAATAAAACGCCAACTATGTTTTTTTTATTTTATATTTTTGTATGTGTTTTTTTTTTTTTTTTACACTTTTTTTTGTAACTAACTTTTATAACTGTAACCGGTTCCAGGTTCGGGTCTCTCAAAATGTGATGGCATCTTGGGAGACCCTGTGAAAGTGTGCCTAGTCTGTGCAATGCTGTACCCTACGCTAATACTCAACTAGTGAATGGTAGCGTTCAAAACATTCACCAATGCAAAGACCAGGATTGTCAGGACAGGAGGGACAATAATAGCGGGTGTCATGCCTATATCCGCTCTTGCTGCAGACACGACATCTTTTTTGGGGGGGTTCGCTGGGTAGGGGTACTCAGGAGGACATAAAGAAAATGCCTCTCATGCAGCCGACTGCATTTGGTTGGGGATGTGAATGGGGGAAGTACGGGCGCTGCAGAAGCGGTGGGTTCCCAATTAGGATTGGCGAATGCAGCAGGAAGGGCACTATGGGCACGACGGGCCTGTGTTTGTCTTTTTGGTGGCAGCGGGACACTACTTGTGCTTGCCACCTCACCAGCTTGAACTGCACTTATGGGACTCGCCAAGTCACCAAGTGTTACTGCAGTGCTGGTTTGACTACGACCGGGGTGTACTAGGCCGCTGGTGGTTGCCAGTTCACCAAAACGCTACAAAAAAAACTGTTAGCGATCGCAGGGATCAGGCCTGACTCTGCGAATGCTGCAGTTATGCGTTTAGTCTTTTGTAAGTGACAGTGATTGATCGATACTGCACTTGGGTGGGCTGGGCTGGGCCGGGTGGAGGGGCAAAACGCAGGTGCTAGCAGGTATCTGGGCTGATCCCGCTAACACTGCGTTTGTGGGAACCCTAAACTGCTGGGGACGCTAGTATAGATATGATCGGATCAGATATTGATCCGTTCAGATACTATACCACTAAGGGAGGTGTATGCTGCATGCGTGGGTGTTAGCGGTACTGGCGCTAACCTGACGCTGCCTGGGGCTGGTGCTTGCCAGTTCACCAAAACGCTACCAAAAAAACTGTTAGCGATCGCAGGGATCAGGCCTGACTCTGCGAACGCTGCAGTTATGCGTTTAGTGTTTTGTAAGTGACAGTGATCGATTGATACTGCACTTGGGTGGGCTGGGCCGGGCGGAGGGGCAAAACGCAGGTGCTAACAGGTATCTGGGCTGATCCCGCTAACACTGCGTGTTTGGCAACCCTAAACTGCTGGGGACGCTAGTATAGATCTGATCGGATCAGATATTGATCCGTTCAGATACTATACCACTAAGGGAGGTGTACGGTGCGTGCGTGGGTGTTAGCGGTACTGGCGCTAATCTGACACTGCCTGGGGCTGGTGCTTGCCAGTTCACCAAAACGCTACCAAGAAAACTGTTAGCGATCGCAGGGATCAGGCCTGACTCTGCGAATGCTGCAGTTATGTGTTTAGTGTTTTGTAAGTGACAGTGATCGATCGATACTGCACTTGGGTGGGCTGGGCTGGGCTGGGCGGAGGGGAAAAACGCAGGTGCTAGCAGGTATCTGGGCTGATCCCGCTAACACTGCGTTTTTGGGAACCCTAAACTGCTGGGGACACTAGTATAGATCTGATCGGATCAGATATTGATCCGTACAGATACTATACCACTAAGGGAGGCGTATGCTGCGTGCGTGGGTGTTAGCGCTACTGGCGCTAATCTGACGCTGCCTGGGGCGACGCATATCACCGCCGGGCGATCAGGGGGCTAAACCTTTATTAGGTAATAAACGGCGGGTGCCCTGACACTATAAAAAATAAACGAACAAACCAGCGTCACCCGTAACGGTTATACAGTGATCAGTGGTGAAAGGGTTAACTAGGGGGCAATCAAGGGGTTAAAACATTTATTAGATAGTATATGGGGGTCCCTGTCGCTATAAAACGCTGACGGCGAACCTAAATATTTACCTCCCTAACTAGCGTCACCAGCGACACTAATACAGCGATCAGAAAAATGATCGCTTAGTGACACTGGTGACGGGGGGTGATCAAGGGGTTAAAACTTTATTAGGGGGGGTTAGGGGGGTACCCTAGACCTAAAGGGGGGTAATACTCACTGCCCTAACACTGTAACTGTGACAAACTGACACCATGCAGTTTTTGTTTCAATTATACTTGCCTATGTGTGTTTTCCTTCAAAAAGGACAGTTTGTTTGTGAAGAGACAGGTACATTTCAAAAATACAATGTCAAATTAACAAGAGACACCAACACCAAGCAACCTCCTTGAGATTAAATAATACTCAATAATAATGGTGTTGTGGTAACTTGACACACAAAACACACACAAAAATATTCTGGTCAAAAAAAAAAAAAGATCAGGCTTGAAAAAAATACAAACCAAAAAATAAAAAATTGATAATTTTTTAGTCAGATGTGACAAATCAAAATATAGTGATGAAATCTTGATAAATAATAAAGAAAGAAGTTTGTGAGAACTCTGTGTGACTATGAGCAGCAAAACTACTTCTTTCTTCTAACATTATAAAGAAGAAGCGAGTGCGCTGCATTAAACAATTTCAAACATTGCACCGTGACGAAAGTGCTATATCCATTGCGAATGTTAATTTTACCAGACCGAGCAGTTTCGGAATGTCTTCTGAGCATGCGTGGCACTTTGTGTGCCGGAATTGTCCACACACGGTCGGAATTGACGCGATCGGATTTTGTTGTCGGAAAATTTTATAGCCTGCTCTCAAACTTTGTGTGTCGGAAAATCCGATGGAAAAAGTCAGATGGAGCCCACACACGGTCGGAATTTCCAACAACAAGCTCCGATCGCACATTTTCCGTCGAAAAATCCGACTGTGTGTACAGGGCATAAGAGTTCCTTAATGAACTCTTTTTGTTTCGTGGGCAAAGTAGTGTCTTTCTTCAAGAAGTAGTTCACTGATGACAACCCCCAGTTATGTGGAATTATGGTGTACAGGGATGTCACATTCGCTGTGACCAGCCAGAGGCCCTCCCTGTATGCACAATCCCTCAAAAGATTAATAGTGTGTTTGGTGTCTCTAATATAGGCAGGCAGGGATCTAACCAGTAGTTGGTGAAACCCGTCAATATATTTACCTGCCCGAGAAGTGAGGGAATCAATCCCACTAATGATGGGTCGGCCGGGGAGATGGGCTGAATATTTATGGATTTTGGGCAGGTAATATATGACGGGAATTCTAGAAGCAATGGGTATAAGAAATGATTTCTCCTTTTTGTTAAGTATGCCTGAATCAAACCCATAGTTGACAATTGACTCAAGTTGCTTCTTAAATCTAAACCGTGTGTCAGAAGGGAGTGGAATATATGTCTCCCTATCGCCAACAATCCTGTTAAGTTCTGTAATATGGTCCATCTTGTCTAAGATTACAATACCCCCCCCACACACTTTATCGGCAGGCCTAATCACCAACTCTTTCTGGTTACATAATTAATCCAATCCTAACTGGAGATGTTTGGTCATCCTAGCCTGTTTGACTTTTAGAAGGTCCAAATCTCACAAAAGCACATCTCTAAATACCTTAATATGTGAATATCCATATATGTTTCAAATTTGTTCAAGACTCGGAGGTGGGGGTGCAAATTTGAGGCCCTTATCTAAGAGGGAAATTTCAGCATCAGTAAGGGTAACTTACTGACAAACATTCTATCGATTGTATTTTTATGCAACCTACAGGAGGGAGCCCGACCTCGGTGGTTTTTTTTATAAATACGAGAATTATTTATCCCTCTTTGAATATTGCTTTTTATGGCCCCTTTTCATATTTTTATATTTTTATATTTTTTGTATTTTAATTTTATCCTTTCTTTTTTATGCCTTATCTTTCAATTACCCCATACCAATTGAGGGAGTTGAGATGTATATGGTCGTATCGTGACACAATTCTAGCTGTTGAGTCGTATATGTTAATTCAATAACATGGGTATTCTCATGTGATCGTAACGGTGTCAGATCGAGGTCTGGCTCCTCTTGTGCGTTTCATTTGCTATTTGAATCCAATATGGCGCCCGGGTCAGAACGAGGCTTGGTGATGGCCGTACGTTATTTTAGTGAAGGTTCAGCACATTGCCCATGCCCTAGGAAGACGCAAGGTATTGCGAAACATGTAGGGCGGTGCGTTGTGCTGACGCCATCACGCCACATTTGACCCCGGCACGCGGGTGTTTTGTTTTTTGTTTAGTTAGCTGGATTTTTATCTAATTGTTTGTACATGTCATTTGCGGTTATCCGCTCGTTTTTATATTAATAAAGTGCTTTTGTTTACTACTTACTACACGATCAGCGCCCCCTTTCTTTTGCTCTTTCACTCGTGGCGTTGAGCCCCAGTGTGTTTCATTTCACAGCAAGATTATCACTGTGTCGGGCTCAACTCCTCATCCCTGTGAACCACCTCTATTCACTATCTGAAGCGAAGAAGATACCGGAGACACTTAGACGGCTCATCAGTCCCCCACAGAGGGCTAATCTGTCTGCCTGTATGACCCTGCGCTGGAAGGGGTCCACCATCTCTGGTAAGGGTTTTTTTATATACAGAGTCCTGCCTCTAGGGATGATCCGTCTCTCCATTATCTATGATCCGGGGAGGTGAAGACAGGGACCTCTGAACCTCACCTGCACTGATCCCTACTGTCAATATACATCCATCTTTGCATCTATCTGCTCACGTTGTATTTGCATTGCACTAAGGACATTCGTTCTGGCTTATTGATGCACTTTTGGTGATTGACTTTTTATGTTTATTTATTAATTTTCACGTTATTTATTGTTTTGTCACTATTTATTCATGAAACTTAGGTTGATTTGTGGTTTTATGAGGGGGGATTTTTTCAAGTTATAATTTTTCACCGGAATAATCACATTTATTTGCAATTTAGCGAAACTTTAGTTTTTTACATATGTTTTTATATCATAGAGATATTAGATGGTTTTGTTGCTGCTTTTTATTTATTTATTTTTCTAGCGCTGTATTTTTTCCATTTACAATAATTAGGGAATGATGAAAGAAATACAATACATTAGCAAACATTAAATACATAGAATGTGATGTTAAAGGAGAAAATTTACCCTAATATAGTCATTCTGCAGGACCTGAATGATGGCAGAACAGGTCTCTGGAATAATGATCCCCAGAGCCTGGGGGGAGATGCCTGTTGAGAACTTGATGTCCTGCAGACTTCTCCCTGTCGCCAAGTACCGCAACGTGGCAACTAGCCTCTGCTCGGGAGTGATGGCTTGCCACATGCAGGTGTCCTGCTTGGTAATATAAGGGGACAGTAAAGCCAACAGATGGTGAAAAACGGGGTCCGTCATCCGGAGATAATTCCTGAAATCATCAGGATTATTCTCACGGATCTCCCGCAACAAAGGCATATGAGAGAATTGTCACGCTGGAGTAACCAATTCTTGGTCCATGAACTCCTTCCTGCCCTGTTCATGGACTGGACTTGGGTCAAAGTAAGAACCCCAACACCAAGCCCCTGCACAGCACAAACTCTACGACGAGTAGATACCCGCAACATGGCTTCAAAATGGTCTGCCGGTCAGAACAAACTAACAGAACACACTGAAAATCAGAAAGGCCTGAGAAGAGCGAGCTGAAAATCAGAAACGAGCGGACAAGAAGGCACTGAAAATCAAATACGTACTATAATAATACGCACTGAAAAACAAATGCTAACTGACTACAGGCACTGAAAACCAGATACAAACCCACAAGCACAAACTGAAGAGCAGTAACGATCGGAAAAGCAGGAGGCTGAAAAGCGCGACTCGTTTCTCACCAAACTTCTACTAACACGAGATTAGCAGAAGGAGCCCAAAGGGTGGAGCACTGGCTATTGAACTTCCCTTTTCTAGTGCCGTCATACGTGTTGTACGTCACCGCGTTCTTGACGTTTGGAATTTCCGACAAGATTTGTGTGACCGTATGTATGCAAGACAAGTTTGAGCCAACATCCATTGGAAAAAAACATGGATTTTGTTGTCGGAATGTGCGATCGTGTGTACGCGGTATTAGCATGTACATATGAATCTGACAGAGGAACCTCCCACCATTTATCATAAGAGGGAAGGTTGTCCTGCCGGCAAGCCACTGATATAGGGATGGCCCACCTAGATGTGCCAGGGGCTGAGTTGGGGTCCACTAAATCTTCAGTGGGAAGGTTGATAGGTTGATCATGGCAAGAGTCCTTTGAGAGGTGAAGATGATTTCTTCAGGGATTTTCACCCAGAGCATCATAAGTCAGTCTTTTTTGGTGGGCGAATGATTCTTTTCTCTCTCTGCTCTCTGGTCTCAGGTTTTGTAGGAACACTAGCCTCTTCTTCATGTACAGCTAACTCCTCCTCCTGTGCATCTGACTCTCCCTCTATCAGTATAGGAGAGTGAAAAGTTTCTGCATCTACAGCTGTCAGAAAGATTTGGGGGTTTTCCTGATTTGCCAAATATTGACTTTGAGGTACAAAGTCTGGGACCTCAGGCCTGAGGATCCTATTGTCCATCTCTCTAGGAGGAGAATAGGGGGTGACAGTTTCTGATACTTGCCCATTTATTCATCCTCAGTGTCCTCCTCACCTGTGTTCAGGGGCACAGGTTTGGACCTAGTTACTCGACAGGGTCTCTGAGAGGTTGCTGGAGCAGATTGCGAACCTGACTTCTGTGGCACATGAACTGCTTCTGATAGGGGTAGTAGGTGATTGCGGTGTCCAGCCTTTAGTGGGCCCGTGCTTCCCTCTGGGTGAATATGATATTCTGGCAGCCCTGGAAACTGCAGATAATATAAGGCTGTGACTTCCATCGATCAGCTAATTTGTGTTTTCCCGGGACTCCTACGTTTCTCAATAGTACTCTGTCACCAGGCTGTAAATCCTGTACCCTCACCTTCAGATCAAAGTTTCTTTTGTTTCGCTACCCTCTTGCATCTGAGGCAGCCTGCGCTTTCTTGTATGCTGTCTTTAGACTCTTCCTCAAATGGCCCACATAAACCCAAAGGGATGTCAAGGAGGTGTGCCCCATGGACGTACTGAAGGCTAAGTCTACTGGCAGCCAAGCTTCCCTTCCAAACATTAGCCTATGAGGGAATTAGCCTGTGGATTAATTTTCAGTGCTATTTATAGGCAAGTACAATGGCTGCAATATGTTTTCTCCAATGCTGTTTCTGCTCCGAAGTGAGAGTTCCAAGCATGTCTAAGAGGGTGCGGTTAAATCTCTCTGGCTGGGTGTCCCCTTGAGGTTGGTAGGTGCGCTGTCCCCCAACAATACACCTTATAGCATAAAGATTATGTATGAAAAATGTGCAACCATATAAGACAATGTTCATTAATCAATTACAGTGTCAATCCGTTATAAATTCTATGATGGTAAAAATTGGTGAAACATTAATAAAGTGCAAGGTGTCTTATGATCAATCAAACAAAAAGAGATCAACCAAAAAATGATTATAAAGTGCTCAGGGCAAGTTCGACATGTGATACTCTCTTTGATAGAGATTTAGATAAATTCAAGCTGTGAAAAAATTCAATTTAGGTATGACCACAGTCCAAGGCTCAGTCCTGATAAGTGCAATAAGGAAGAAAGAAAAGGTGCTCCGTGCTAGAGAGTCTCAACACTCCTCCACCCGGTCAGGGGCGGCACCAGGTGGGTGCTTGGGTGTGCTAAAGCACCCCCAAACATTCTTGAAGCACCCTCATAGCATCTCAAAAATTATACACCTGAATTACCAATATAATGTCACACAATTTTTTAAAGAATATTTTATCTGCATGCCCTGTGTGACAAAAAAGGTCTGGGAATTCTTTTATTTAGAGAGGCGCTAGGTTTTAAATGCACTGGGACATGTGGAGCCTCTGCTCTTGCCGGCCGCACTATGGAGGATGGAGAAGCTTGCAGCACAGCCCGTGGAGAAAGGAATTTGTCTCTCTCTCTCTCTCTGCATGAAAGCCACTTTCACCCCTCCTCCTCGTCACCCCAAGGCAGACAGGAGCTGTGTGTGCTTCTATGGAGCTGCTGTGGGCTGAGCCAGGATTAGGACAAGAGGGGAGTTTCCTGTCCCAGCCCCAGAGGAGGAAGGATTACTTCTGAAAATGCAGGTAGGCTGCACCCACCCCCTCACCATCACCTGCCTGGCCCTGATTCTTACTATGGAGTTGCTGTCTGCTGAGGGGGGAGGGACAATGACTTCAGTCCTTATCAATGGAGGAAGGATAAGAATTGTGACTCCAGTCCTCCTCTATTGTTGTGGCAGGCACTGATCTGGATAAGAGGAATACTGTGATCTGGGCACACTAAGGGGTTATACCCCTGTTATGGGCACACTAAGGGAGCAATCTTCTGCTCTGGGCACACCAAGGTGCTAGTCTCCTGCTCTGGGCACACTTAGGGGGCACTCTCCTGCTCTGGGCACACTTAGGGGGCACTGTTCTGCTCTGGGCACACTAAGGGGGCACTTTTCTGCTCTGGGCACACTAAGGGGCTACCGGTATTCTCCTGCTCTGGGCACACTAAGGGGGCACTCTTCTGCTCTGGGCACACTAAGGGGGCACTCTTCTGCTCTGGGCACACTTAGGGGGGCACTCCTGCTCTGGGCACACTAAAGGGGCACTCTTGCTCTGGGCACACTAAGGGGATACTCTTCTGCTTTGGGCACGCTAAGGAGTTTTTCTCCTGCTCTGGGCACATTTAGGGGGCACTTGTCTGCTCTGGGCACACTAAGGAGTTATTCTACTGCTCTGGGAATACTAAGGGGGCACTCTTCTGCTCTGGGCACACTAAGGGGGCACACTTCTGCTCTGGGCACACTTCTGCTCTGGGCACACTAAGGGGGCACACTTATGCTCTGGGCACACTAAGGGGGCACAATTCTGCTCTGGGGACACTGAGGGGGCACACTTCTGCTCTGGGCACACTAAGGAGTTATTCTCCTGCTCTGGGCACACTAAGGAGTTATTCTTCTGCCTTGGGCACACTAAGGGGCACTCTTCTGCTCTGGGCACACTAAGGGGGCACACTTCTGCTCTGGGCACACTAAGGGGGCACACTTCTGCTCTGGGCACACTAAGGAGTCATTCTCCTGCTCTGGGCACACTAAGGAGTTATTGACCTGCTCTGGGCACACTTAGGGGGCACACTTCTGTTCTGGGCACACTAAGGGGCACACTTCTGCTCTGGGCACACTAAGGAGTTATTCTCCTGCTCTGGGAACACTAAGGAGTCATTCTCCTGCTCTGGGCACACTTAGGGGGCACTCTCCTGCTCTGGGCACACTTAGGGGGTGGGTGCAGGTAGGCTGCACGCACCTCCTCACCATCACCGGCCTGGCCCTGATTCTTATTATGGAGCTGCTGTCTGCTGAGGGGGGAGGGACAGTGACTTCAGTCCTTATCAATGGAGGAAAGATAAGAATTGTGACTCCAGTCCTTCTCTATGGTTGTGGCTGGCACTGATCTGGATAAGAGGAATCCTGTGATCTGGGCACACTGAGGGGTTATTATCCTGTTATGGGCACACTAAGGGAACCCTTTTCTGCCCTGGGCACACTAAGGGGGCACTTTTCTGCTCTGGGCACACTAAGGGGCTATTCTCCTGCTCTGGGCACAGTAAGGTGGCACTCTTCTGCTCTGCGCACACTAAGGGGGCACTCTTCTGCTCTGGGCACACTTAGGGGGCACTCCTGCTCTGGGCACACTAAGGGGGCACTCCTGCTCTGGGCACACTAAGGGGGCACTCCTGCTCTGGGCACACTAAGGGGACACTCTTCTGCTTTGGGCACACTAAGGAGTTTTTCTCCTGCTCTGGGCACATTTAGGGGGCACTTGGCTGCTTTGGGCACACTAAGGAGTTATTCTACTGCTCTGGGAACACTAAGGGGGCACTCTTCTGCTCTGAGCACACTAAGGGGGCATTCTTCTGCTCTGGGCACACTAAGGGGGCACACTTCTGCTCTGGGCACTCTAAGTGGGCACACTTCTGCTCTGGGCACACTAACAGGGCACACTTCTGCTCTGGGCACACTAAGGGTGCACACTTCTGCTCTGAGCACACTAAGGAGTTATTCTCCTGCTCTGGGCACACTAAGGAGTTATTCACCTGCTCTGGGCATACTTAGGGGGCACTTGTCTGCTTTAAGAACACTAAGGAGTTATTCTCTTGCCCTGGGCACACTAAGGGGGCAATCTTCTGCTCTGGGCACACTAAGGGGGCACACTTCTGCTCTGGGCACACTAAGAGGGCACACTTCTGCTCTGGGCACACTAAGAGGCACACACTTCTGCTCTGGGCACACTAAGGAGTCAGTCTCCTGCTCTGGGCACATTAAGGAGTTATTCACCTGCTCTGGGCACCCTTAGGGGGCCCACTTCTGCTCTGGGCACACTAAGGAGGCACACTTCTGCTCTGAGCACACTAAGGAGTTATTCACCTGCTCTGGGCACACTAAGGAGTTATTTACCTGCTGTGGGCACACTTAGGGGGCACTCATCTGCTCTGGGAACACTAAGGAGTAATTCTCCTGCTCTGGGCACACTAAGGGGGCACACTTTTGCTCTGGGCACACTAAGGGGGCACTCTGTTGCTCTGGGCACACTAAGGAGGTACTCCTTTACTCTGGGCACACTAAGGAGGTACTCTTTTGCTATGGGCACACTAAGGGGTGTACTCTTCAGCTCCGGGCACTCCAAGGGGCTATTTTCCAGCACTGGGCACACTAAGGAGGCACTCTTCTGCTCTAAGCACACTAAGGGGGCAGTATTCTTCTCTGGTCACAGAAAGGGGCTTTTTTCCTGCTCTGGGCACACTTAGGGGGCACTCTTCTGCTCTGGGCACACTAAGGGGTTATTCTCCTGCTCTGGGCACACTAAGGGGGCACTCTTTTGCTCTGGATACACTAAGGGGGCACTCTTCTGCTCTGGGCACACTAAGGAGTTATTCTCCTGCTCTGGGCACACTAAGGGGGTACTCATCTGCTCTGGGCACACTAAGGGAGTACTCTTCTGCTCTAACACACTAAAGGGCTATTCTCCTGCTCTGGGCACACCAAGGGGCTAGTCTCCTGCTCTGGGCACAATTAGGGGGCACTCTCATGCTCTGGGCACTTTTAGGGGGCACTGTTCTGCTCTGGGCACACTAAGGGGGCACTTTTCCGCTCTGGGCACACTAAGGGGCTATTCTCCTGCTCTGGGCACACTAAGGGGGCACTCTTCTGCTCTGGGCACACTAAGGGGGAACTCTTTTGCTCTGGGCACACTTAGGGGGGCACTCCTGCTCTGGGCACACTAAAGGGACACTCTTGCTCTGGGCACACTAAGGGGACACTCTTCTGCTTTGGGCACAAAGGAGTTTTTCTCCTGCTCTGGGCACATTTAGGGGGCACTTGTCTGCTCTGGGCACACTAAGGAGTTATTCTCCTGCTCTGGGCACACTAAGGGGGCACACTTCTGTTCTGGGCACACTAAGGGGCACACTTCTGCTCTGGGCACACTAAGGAGTTATTCTCCTGCTCTGGGCACACTAAGGAGCTATTCTCCTGCTCTGGGCACACTTAGGGGGCACTCTCCTGCTCTGGGCACACTTAGGGGGTGGGTGCAGGTAGGCTGCACCCACCTCCTCAACATTACCGGCCTGGCCCTGATTCTTATTATGGAGCTGCTGTCTGCTGAGGGGGGAGGGACAGTGACTTCAGTCCTTATCAATGGAGGAAAGATAAGAATTGTGACTCCAGTCCTTCTCTATGGTTGTGGCTGGCACTGATCTGGATAAGAGGAATCCTGTGATCTGGGCACACTGAGGGGTTATTATCCTGTTATGGGCACACTAAGGGAACCCTTTTCTGCCCTGGGGACACTAAGGGGGCACTTTTCTGCTCTGGGCACACTAAGGGGCTATTCTCCTGCTCTGGGCACAGTAAGGTGGCACTCTTCTGCTCTGCGCACACTAAGGGGGCACTCTTCTGCTCTGGGCACACTTAGGGGGCACTCCTGCTCTGGGCACACTAAGGGGGCACTCCTGCTCTGGGCACACTAAGGGGGCACTCCTGGTCTGGGCACACTAAGGGGACACTCTTCTGCTTTGGGCACACTAAGGAGTTTTTCTCCTGCTCTGGGCACATTTAGGGGGCACTTGGCTGCTCTGGGCACACTAAGGAGTTATTCTACTGCTCTGGGAACACTAAGGGGGCACTCTTCTGCTCTGGGCACACTAAGGGGGCATTCTTCTGCTCTGGGCACACTAAGGGGGCACACTTCTGCTCTGGGCACTCTAAGTGGGCACACTTCTGTTCTGGGCACACTAACAGGGCACTCTTCTGCTCTGGGCACACTAAGGGTGCACACTTCTGCTCTGAGCACACTAAGGAGTTATTCTGCTGCTCTGGGCACACTAAGGAGTTATTCACCTGCTCTGGGCATACTTAGGGGGCACTTGTCTGCTTTAAGAACACTAAGGAGTTATTCTCCTGCCCAGGGCACACTAAGGGGGCAATCTTCTGCTCTGGGCACACTAAGGGGGCACACTTCTGCTCTGCGCACACTAATGCCCCGTACACACGGTCGGACTTTGTTCGGACATTCCGACAACAAAATCCTATGTTTTTTTCCGACGGATGTTCGCTCAAACTTGTCTTGCATACACATGGTCACACAAAGTTGTCGGAAAATTCGATCATTCTGAACGCGGTGACGTAAAACACGTACGTCGGGACTATAAACGAGGCAGTAGCCAATAGCTTTCATCTCTTTATTTATTCTGAGCATGCGTGGCACTTTGTGCGTCGAATTTGTCTACACACTATCGGAAATTCCGACAACGGATTTTGTTGTCGGAAAATTTTATCTCCTGCTCTCCAACTTTGTGTGTCGGAAAATCCGATGGAAAATGTGTGATGGAGCCCACACACGGTCGGAATTTCCGACAACTTGGTCCTATCACACATTTTCCATCGGAAAATCCGACCGTGTGTACGGGGCATAATGCCCCGTACACACGGTCGGATTTTCCGATGGACAATGTCCGATCGGAGCGTGTTGTCGGAAATTCCGACCGTGTGTGGGCGCCATCGGACATTTTCCTTCGGATTTTCCGACACACAAAGTTGGACAGCAGGAGATAAAATTTTCCGACAACAAAATCCGATCGCGTCAATTCCGACCGCGTGTGGCCTGTTCCGACGCACAAAGTGCCACGCATGCTCAGAAGAAATTCCGACACGGGACAGCTCGTTCTGGTAAACTTAGCGTTCGCAATGGATACAGCACTTTCGTCACGCTGCAATGTTAAAAATGGTTTTATACAGCGCACTCTCTTCTTCTTTATAATGTGACAAGAATTAAGTAGTTTTGATGCTCATATTCACACACACTTCTCACAAACTTCTTTCGTTACTATTTATCGGGATTCCCTCAATATATTTAGATTTCTCACATCTGACAACATATTTTTTTTTTTTTTTTTTGACTTTAATGTAGATTTTTTTTTGTGTTTATCTTTTTTAATTTTTTTTTTTGGTGATTTTGATTTGTACTCCCGAAAATGTTTGTGTGTTTTTTGTGACAAGTTCCCACAACACCATTATATGTTGTTGTATTTAATCTGTAGGAGATTGTTTGGTGTTGTTGTCCCTTGTTATTTTCACATTGTACTTTAGAAATGTACCTGAATCGTTACCAACAAACTGTCCTTTTTGGATGAAAACACACACAGGAGAGTAGAATTTCCTGAAATTTTTTTTATTAAGAGGTCACAACTCCAAAAAAAAAAAAGAGGGAGGCAACGCTGGAGAAACTGCAGAGATTGGCGAAGCCTGGGACCCCCAGGGCAGACATCAATTATTTAAAAGCAAAATTGGTGGCCTGAGGAGTCCTTATCTTAGGGAGTGCAGTCTGGTCCAGAAGTCCCAGAGATCCGGAAAGCAGCAGATGACATCTGTGTCCCCAGGCTGTGGTCATACGAGAGACTGCATCTTCTGTCAGACCAGACTGGATCCAGGGCCATCACTCTCAGGTCTTCCTTCCACGCTTCCTTCCAGGCTTTGGCTGTGGTGGTGGAGTTGTGGCAGCAGGAGGAGGAGGATGGTCCCTCTCCATGACATCCGTCTTGGGTGTCAGTTCCCCACTCTCCCCCTTACGAAGGACTTTATAAAGCAGGTCCTCACAGAGCCTGCGTTGGCCCTCCTGCATGCCCTGCAATTTTGTGGCAGCCATGCAGGCAAAGGCCTCTTCAGGACTGGGGAAGGCTCGGAGGGACGCCGAAGCCTCCTGGATCAGCCTGTATGCTGAATCCTGCACAGGACTGGGAGCCATCTTCCTGGCCCTTTTGTATGGCAGGTGGAGGGGAGGAACCTGAGACTCAGTCAGGCTGCGACTGGTCCCAGGCTTCTCTTGGCTGACACTTAGCCCCACCGTCTCCTGGCTGCCACTAATCCCCGCCTCCTCCTGGCTGCCACTAATCCCCGCCTCCTCCTGACTGCCACATTCCACAGCCTCCTCCTGGCTGAGGTCTTCCTGTGTATGAAAAAGGGACATAGTTTTAGTATTTTTTACATCAATCACACACAATTTTCACCTCCTGACTGCTGCAATTTGAATGTTAACAAATATAACAGATGATCATTCTGAGCCCAGCATTTTTCATTCTTGTCCCAATTTTGGGTGCCCACTACTGTCTATTGATATGTAAAACACTTTCAAGCAGCAATTAGTGATCAATAATAACATCTAATAAACATCATTTATTTATTGCCCAGAAATCTGTAGAAGAATGCTATACCTGACTCCAGCTGGGCTCCTCCACTTCTTCCTGGCTGGAAGGCCCAGGTTGGACATCGGAAGCCTCAGCTGGTATGGAAGGAAGCGTGGAAGGAAGAGTAGAGAGGGATTCCCTGACCTCAGTCTGGTCTGACAGAAATCGCAGTCTCTCATAGTACCACATCCTGGGGACATAAACGTCATCTGCTGCAGCTCCGGACCTCTGGGAATCTGTGACCTTCTTGCGCTCCCTCAGATAAGTGCTCCTCAGGTTACCAATTTTAGCTTTCAAATAAGGGATGTTTGCTGTGGGGACCACCGGCTTCACCAACTCCAGCAGTTTCTCCAGCGCTGCCTGCCTCTTTTGTTTCCTATAATGGGGTGTCTGACCTGCCACAGACAGGTCAGCTCCCTGTACTGGTCTATGAACAGGGGAAGGAAGTTGTGGTCATTGAAGCCATCCATTTTCTCTGCAAGACACAGCACAAGACAAACCCTAATGTCAGGCCAAACTCCCCTAATCTTGTTACAATATAGGCTTCCATTTCGAAGCAGTATAGGCCCAAGTTTAGATCTTACCTTCGTTAGCACGATCGGCGTGTCCGATGCTCCTTCCTCCGCTCACAGATCGTACGTAAGACGCGCGCGTTACGATTTATACACACTGCGAATGCGTATAACTCCGCCCGCCCCTGACATTCTTTCTAGTCTATTCCCCGCCCCTTTTCGTTCGGCGCAGTGGGGGGAAGAGCACATGGCGGATAGACAGCAGGATCGTGCTAACTGTAGCAACGAGGAGGAGGAGGAGGAGGAAAGGCCGGAGCCTGAAACGTCCCGATCCAGAAGGAGATTAAAGGACTCCAATATGTCCTTTGGGGAGATGTTGGAAATGGTGGACATCCTGAAGAAGGCCGACTATGAGGGAAAGTATGGGCCTTACCCCAACCCCAACATCCGAAAGGCCAAGATCATGGCGAAAGTGGTCAGGAGTCTGCACCGGAATTTCGGGGTACGACGATCGAAAGATCAGCTCAGGAAGCGGTGGTCGGACCTGAAATTACGAGAACATGAGCAGTACAGAAAGATCCGGAGAGTGCTGCAAAAAAGTAAGTAGTTGTGCTGTGTTCCTATTTTTTTGTTGTTTATTACGTTCGTGCTGCTCCATGTGCTTTTAGGAACTGTTGTACAGTTTAAAATGGCAACTTTCATGTTCATGGGCACATTATTCGTTCGGATCACACATTTTTCTTTCGGACTATAAAATACCATTGTTTAGGCCATATGCATTTGGCCACCATTTTGAGGCCCTATACTTGTCTTCAAAGAATTGGGTTGTGTAGATGGCTTTGTTACTAGAATGAAATGCAAACTAGATTGTGTGTAAGGAGAGGACACTGAGCAGCTGTTTTCACATCTGGACACTGGAGCACTAGTGTGGGACACAAGAACACCATTTTTATTAGGGGGGCCACACAGGTGCCCCGGTGTATACTATAGGGGGGGCTACATCTGTGAAGCTTGTACCAAACAGGTAAAGTATTGCAGCTTGACAAAGGGCAATAAAAAATATACATCTTGGAACTCGGCTAAAATAGACAATTGTACCCCACTTCCAAGCAATGTTTCACCTTTATAGTTCTGCCATCAAATATCTGTGTGCTAAGTATACCATTTTTGTTTTACATAGGGGATAAAAGACTCGGAGGACACCCCTCATCCCAGGAGACCAGAGCCCCCCCCCCCCTCTGGAAGAAGGGGAAATCCCCCCAACACAAGATGAGCAGGAGGATGAAGACGTGGTGGAAATAGTCACCACAACAGGTGAGTGTCTGCAACCACAGGCTCAGATAAGAGATGGATGGCGGCATTTTTTTGGCAAACCTAATTTATTTTGGGGTTCCTCTCTTTTTAGGTGATCGTGAGGTTGTGGATGAAGATCCTTTCACATCCGAAAGTGCCCAGATCCTGATCGGGGAGATCATGGGTGTAATTTACAATTGCAAAACATCAATCAAAACATCAATGATGTTATTCCAAAATATAAAAACATCATTGATGTTTTGGGGCGAGTTTAAAGCCCCTCCAAATCACTTTCTTTTTTTGTGTGCTACAATGTGCAAAATGTTTTTGTGATTTTTCCCCAAGCCAAATTTGGAGGATGCACACAGTGTGCCAACATGTGCTATCTGCCATCACGGGAGATCAATGAACGCGTTTTGGGGGTGCAACCCCTTCCTCAATAATAAAGTAGCGGTGAGGAAGGGCTTTCTCCCCCAAAACACGTCCCTTGATCCCCCGTGATGGCAGATAGCACATGTTGACATTGTTAAATTTGTGTGCATCTTCCAAATTTGGCTTTTTCTGGGGTGACTTCACCCCATCTGAACGCAATATCAAACACAGTTACTAAATACTCATGTCTGATATAGCCTTCCAGTTCTACCAAACGTGAACTTGTAAGATCAAGATTTGTGTCTTTTCTTGTTGGTTTTACACAGGCCTGTTTTCTATAAAATGGACATTTTGATTTTGGATAATGGCACCACAAAAATTGTTATACAACAAACATGTCGGTTAGTCAGAAAAACCTTTGGTAAATGCACGTGTGATTGTGCTGGTATTAAAAAGATTGTTCATCAAGAATGTGTGGATTATTGTCTCAACGCTACAACATTTTTGGGGTGATGTAATTGTTGTTTGATGAGAAAATGGGGGTAATTTCCTAAGGGCAAATACTCTTTGCACTACAAGTGCAGTTTCAGTGTAGTAGTGCAAAGTGTCTTTGCATTTAGTAAGTAACAGCCAACAGTGCTTTGTAAGGTTACACAATCACGACATTTTCTGGACTTCCCACATTTCTGTCAGGGTCAGCTCAAACAAACACAAGCAGTAAATGTCCACAAAGAAGAGCCTGGGGGGAGATGCCTGTCGAGAACTTGAGGTCCTGCAGGCTTCTCCCTGTGGCCAAATACCGCAAGGTAGCGACCAACCTCTGCTCCGGAGTGATGGCTTGCCTCATGCAGGTATCCTGCCTGCTGATATAGGGGGTCAGTGAAGCCAACAAACGGTGAAACACGGGGTCCGTCATCCTGAGAAAGTTCCTGAAATCATCAGGATTATTCTCACGGATCTCATGGAGCAAAGGCATATGAGAGAACTGGTCACGCTGAAGCAACCAATTCTTGGTCCATGAACTCCTCCCCACCCTGTTCATGGACTGGACTTGTGTCAAGGTCAGGACCCCAACACCAAGCCCCCGCACAGCACGAACTGTACGAGGAGTACGCATACGAAACATGGCTAGAAAACGGTCGGCTGCTCAGAACGAAGTAACAGAACGCACTGAAGAACAGCAAGGCCTGTGAAGAGCGACCTGAAAAACAGCAACGAGTGGACAAGATCGCACAGAAAACTCCAATACGAACTGACTGCACGCACTGAAGAGCAGATACAAACCCACAAGCACAAACTGAACGGCAGAAAACGATCTGAAAGCCACGAGTCTGAAAAAGCGCGAATCGTCTCTCACCAAACTTTTACTAACACGAGATTAGCAAAAGGAGCCCAAAGGGTGCTGCGCTTGGTTCTGAACTGGCCTTTTCTAGTCTCGTCGTACGTGCTTGACGTCACCGCGTTGTTGTCGATCGGAAATTCCGACAACTTTGTGCGACCGTGTGTAGGCAAAACAAGTTTGAGCCAACATCCGTCGGAAAAAATCCTAGGATTTTGTTGTCGGAATGTCCGAACAAAGTCCGACCGTGTGTACGGGGCATGAGAGGGCACACTTCTGCTCTGGGCACACTAAGAGGCACACACTTCTGCTCTGGGCACACTAAGGAGTCAGTCTCGGCACATTAAGGAGTTATTCACCTGCTCTGGGCACACTTAGGGGGCCCACTTCTGCTCTGGGCACACTAAGGAGGCACACTTCTCCTCTTGGCACACTAAGGGGGCACACTTCTGCTCTGAGCACACTAAGGAGTTATTCACCTGCTCTGGGCACACTAAGGAGTTATTTACCTGCTGTGGGCACACTTAGGGGGCACTCATCTGCTCTGGGAACACTAAGGAATAATTCTCCTGCTCTGGGCACACTAAGGGGGCACACTTTTGCTCTGGGCACACTAAGGGGGCACTCTGTTGCTCTGGGCACACTAAGGAGGTACTCTTTTACTCTGGGCACACTAAGGAGGTACTATTTTGCTATGGGCACACTAAGGGGGTACTCTTCAGCTCAGAGGCGTAACTAGAAACCTCAGGGCCCCGGTGCAAGAAATCATGAAGGCCCCCCCCCCCCCCGAAAAGCATGATTTTGATACTATATTTTTTCCACTGTACAACAAAGTAAAACATTTCTGTTTCTGATTTCAACTTACCGTAACTGTCCCCAGTGCAGCCAGTGTCACCAATGCAGCCTGCCCGTGTCCACCGGTGTCCCCAGTGCAGCCGGTGTCCCCAGTGCAGCCGGTGTCCCCAGTGTCCCCAGTGCAGACAGTGTCCCCAATGCAGACAGTGTCACCAATGCAGCCTGCCTGTGTCCCCAGTGCAGCCAGTGTCCCCAGTGCAGCCAGTGTCCCCAGTGCAGCCAGTGTCCCCAGTGCAGCCGGTGTCCCCAGTGCAGCCGGTGTCCCCAGTGCAGCCTGTGTCCCCAGTGCAGCCAGTGTCCCCAGTGCAGCCAGTGTCCCCAGTGCAGCCAGTGTCCACATGTGTCCCCAGTGCAGCCAGTGTCCCCAGTGCAGCCTGCCCGTGTCCACCTGTGTCCCCAGTGCAGCCGGTGTCACCAATGCAGCCGGTGTCCCCAGTGCAGCCGGTGTCCCCAGTGCAGCCGGTGTCACCAATGCAGTCTGTATCACCAATGCAGTCTGTGTCCCCAGTGCAGCCGGTTTCCCCAGTGCAGCCAGTGTCCCCAGTGCAGCCAGTGTCCCCAGTGCAGCCAGTGTCCCCAGTGCAGCCAGTGTCCCCAATGCAGCCTGCCCGTGTCCACCTGTGTCCCCAGTGCAGTCGGTGTCCCCAGTGCAGCCAGTGTCACCAATGCAGCCAGTGTCCCCAGTGCAGCCGGTGTCACCAATGCAGCCAGTGTCCCCAGTGCAGCCAGTGTCCCCAGTGCAGCCTGCCCGTGTCCACCTGTGTCCCCAGTGCAGTCTGTGTCCCCAGTGCAGCCGGTGTCACCAATGCAGTCTGTGTCCCCAGTGCAGCCAGTGTCCCAAGTGCAGCCGGTGTCACCAATGCAGTCTGTGTCCCCAGTGCAGCCAGTGTCCCCAGTGCAGCCAGTGTCCCCAGTGCAGCCAGTGTCCCCAGTGCAGCCAGTGTCCCCAGTGCAGCCTGCCCGTGTCCACCTGTGTCCCCAGTGCAGCCTGCCCGTGTCCACCTGTGTCCCCAGTGCAGTCTGTGTCCCCAGTGCAGCCGGTGTCACCAATGCAGTCTGTGTCCCCAGTGCAGCCGGTGTCCCCAGTGCAGCCGGTGTCCCCAGTGCAGCCGGTGTCCCCAGTCCAGCCAGTGTCCCCAGTGCAGCCAGTGTCCCCAGTGCAGCCAGTGTCCCCAGTCCAGCCTGCCTGTGTCCCCAGTGCAGCCGGTGTCCCCAGTGTAGCCAGTGTCCCCAGTGCAGCCAGTGTCCCCAGTGCAGCCAGTGTCCCCAGTGCAGCCTGCCCGTGTCCACCTATGTCCCCAGTGCAGTCTGTGTCCCCAGTGCAGCCGGTGTCACCAATGCAGTCTGTGTCCCCAGTGCAGCCAGTGTCCCAAGTGCAGCCGGTGTCACCAATGCAGTCTGTGTCCCCAGTGCAGCCAGTGTCCCCAGTGCAGCCAGTGTCCCCAGTGCAGCCAGTGTCCCCAGTGCAGCCTGCCCGTGTCCACCTGTGTCCCCAGTGCAGTCTGTGTCCCCAGTGCAGCCGGTGTCACCAATGCAGTCTGTGTCCCCAGTGCAGCCGGTGTCCCCAGTGCAGCCGGTGTCCCCAGTGCAGCCAGTGTCCCCAGTGCAGCCAGTGTCCCCAGTGCAGCCTGCCTGTGTCCCCAGTGCAGCCGGTGTCCCCAGTGTAGCCAGTGTCCCCAGTGCAGCCAGTGTCCCCAGTGCAGCCAGTGTCCCCAGTGCAGCCAGTGTCCCCAGTGCAGCCTGCCCGTGTCTACCTGTGTCCCCAGTGCAGTCTGTGTCCCCAGTGCAGCCGGTGTCACCAATGCAGCCAGTGTCACCAATGCAGCAGGTGTCACCAATGCAGCCGGTGTCATCAATGCAGCCAGTGTCACCAATGCATCCAGTGTCCCCAGTGCAGCCAGTGTCCCCAGTGCAGCCAGTGTCACCAATGCAGCCTGCCCGTGTCCACCTGTGTCCCCAGTGCAGCCAGTGTCCCCAGTGCAGCCGGTGTCCCCAGTGCAGCCAGTGTCACCAATGCAGCCTGCCCGTGTCCACCTGTGTCCCCAGTGCAGCCAGTGTCCCCAGTGCAGACAGTGTCCCCAATGCAGACAGTGTCACCAATGCAGCCTGCCCGTGTCCACCTGTATCCCCAGTGCAGCCGGTGTCCCCAGTGCAGCCGGTGTCCCCAGTGCAGACAGTGTCCCCAGTGCAGACAGTGTCCCCAGTGCAGACAGTGTCCCCAGTGCAAACAGTGTCACCAATGCAGCCTGCCCGTGTCCACCTGTATCCCCAGTGCAGCCGGTGTCCCCAGTGCAGCCGGTGTCCCCAGTGCCACCTATGTCCCCAGTGCAGCCTGTGTCACTGGTGCAGCCTGAAGGGGGTGGTGGTGGCACTGGAGGGGGGGGGGGTGGCACTGGAGGGGGTGGTGGTGGCACTGGAGGGGGAGGGTGGTGGTACTGGAGGGGGACCTCTGACTGATCCCATCCCCCCACCACCACCACCACTGATCTCATCCCTATCCCCCCCACCCCCCATCTCCTCTGTTGTAGAGGTGATGGGGGGTGGGGGGATAGGGATGAGATCAGTGGTGGTGGTGGGGGGATGGGATCAGAAAGAGGCAGAGCCGCAGAGGTGGTGGAGGTTGGGATCGATCGATTGGAGTGCAAAATGGGGACTTACCGCCAATCAATCGATCGATTCCCCCTCCTCAGAAGAAAGAAGTCAGAAACAATCCTTCGGAATCTGCGTGCCTGCTCCTCCAGCCCAGGATGCTTTGCTTGCCTCAGGACAGGATAGGTCACACGCCGCCGCCGTAGGTACTGCACAGAAGCTGAGCTCCTCCCCCGCCTTCAGTGAATCGGTGACAGGCCTCAGCTCAGCGCTTCTCGTGCAGGCGTAGCGGGTGAAAGCCCCCCTCCCTCCTGACACAGTGACAGTGAAACATGATGGATGGACACACACACACACACCTCCGGACAGTCAGGTGGGCCCCTCACACGGCGGGCGGGCGGGCGGACCCCTCACACGGCGGGCGGGCGGGCGGCTGATGGGCCCCCTGAAGTGGCGGAGAACTACAGGGCCCAGTCGCACTTGCGACTGTTGCGACCCCTATAATTCCGCCACTGCTTCAGCTCCGGGCACACCAAGGGGCTATTTTCCAGCACTGGGCACACTAAGGAGGCACTCTTCTGCTCTAAGCACACTAAGGGGGCAGTATTCTGCTCTGGTCACAGAAAGGGGCTTTTTTCCTGCTCTGGGCACACTTAGGGGGCACTCTTCTGCTCTGGGCACACTAAGGGGTTATTCTCAGGCTCTGGGCACACTAAGGGGGCACTCTTTTGCTCTGGATACACTAAGGGGGCACTCTTCTGCTCTGGGCACACTAAGGAGTTATTCTTCTGCTCTGGGCACACTAAGGGGGTACTCATCTGCTCTGGGCACACTAAGAGAGTACTCTTCTGCTCTAACACACTAAAGGGCTATTCTCCTGCTCTGGGCACACCAAGGGGCTAGTCTCCTGCTCTGGGCACAATTAGGGGGCACTCTCATGCTCTGGGCACTTTTAGGGGGCACTGTTCTGCTCTGGGCACACTAAGGGGGCACTTTTCCACTCTGGGCACACTAAGGGGCTATTCTCCTGCTCTGGGCACATTAAGGGGGCACTCTTCTGCTCTGGGCACACTAAGGGGGCACTCTTCTGCTCTGGGCACACTTAGGGGGGCACTCCTGCTCTGGGCACACTAAAGGGACACTCTTGCTCTGGGTACACTAAGGGGACACTCTTCTGCTTTGGGCACAAAGGAGTTTTTCTCCTGCTCTGGGCACATTTAGGGGGCACTTGTCTGCTCTGGGCACACTAAGGAGTTATTCTACTGCTCTGGGAATACTAAGGGGGCACTCTTCTGCTCTAGGCACACTAAGGGGGCACACTTCTGCTTTGGGCACACTAAGGGGGCACACTTATGCTCTGGGCACACTAAGGGAGCACACTTCTGCTCTGGGGACACTGAGGGGGCACACTTCTGCTCTGGGCACACTAAAGAGTTATTCTCCTGCTCTGGGCACACTAAGGAGTTATTCTCCTGCCCTGGGCACACTAAGGGGCACTCTTCTGCTCTGGGCACACTAAGGGGGCACACTTCTGCTCTGGGCACACTAGGGGTGCACACTTCTGCTCTGAGCACACTAAGGAGTTATTCTCCTGCTCTGGGCACACTAAGGAGTTATTCACCTGCTCTGGGCATACTTAGGGGGCACTTGTCTGCTTTAAGAACACTAAGGAGTTATTCTCCTGCCCTGGGCACACTAAGGGGGCAATCTTCTTCTCTGGGCACACTAAGGGGGCACACTTCTGCTCTGGGCACACTAAGAGGGCACACTTCTGCTCTGGGCACACTAAGAGGCACACACTTCTGCTCTGGGCACACTAAGGAGTCAGTCTCCTGCTCTGGGCACATTAAGGAGTTATTCACCTGCTCTGGGCACACTTAGGGGGCCCACTTCTGCTCTGGGCACACTAAGGAGGCACACTTCTGCTCTGGGCACACTAAGGGGGCACACTTCTGCTCTGAGCACACTAAGGAGTTATTCACCTGCTCTGGGCACACTAAGGAGTTATTTACCTGCTGTGGGCACACTTAGGGGGCACCCATCTGCTCTGGGAACACTAAGGAGTAATTCTCCTGCTCTGGGCACACTAAGGGGGCACTCTGTTGCTCTGGGCACACTAAGGAGGTACTCTTTTACTCTGGGCACACTAAGGAGGTACTCTTTTGCTATGGGCACACTAAGGGGGTACTCTTCAGCTCCGGGCACACCAAGGGGCTATTTTCCAGCACTGCTCACACTAAGGAGGCACTCTTCTGCTCTAAGCACACTAAGGGGGCAGTATTCTTCTCTGGTCACAGAAAGGGGCTTTTTTCCTGCTCTGGGCACACTTAGGGGGCACTCTTCTGCTCTGGGCACACTAAGGGGTTACTCTCCTGCTCTGGGCACACTAAGGGGGCACTCTTTTGCTCTGGATACACTAAGGGGGCACTCTTCTGCTCTGGGCACACTAAGGAGTTATTCTCCTGCTCTGGGCACACTAAGGGGGTACTCATCTGCTCTGGGCACACTAAGAGAGTACTCTTCTGCTCTAACACACTAAAGGGCTATTCTCCTGCTCTGGGCACACCAAGGGGCTAGTCTCCTGCTCTGGGCACAATTAGGGGGCACTCTCATGCTCTGGGCACTTTTAGGGGGCACTGTTCTGCTCTGGGCACACTAAGGGGCTATTCTCCTGCTCTGGGCACATTAAGGGGGCACTCTTCTGCTCTGGGCACACTAAGGGGGCACTCTTCTGCTCTGGGCACACTTAGGGGGGCACTCCTGCTCTGGGCACACTAAAGGGACACTCTTGCTCTGGGCACACTAAGGGGACACTCTTCTGCTTTGGGCACAAAGGAGTTTTTCTCCTGCTCTGGGCACATTTAGGGGGCCCTTGTCTGCTCTGGGCACACTAAGGAGTTATTCTACTGCTCTGGGAATACTAAGGGGGCACTCTTCTGCTCTAGGCACACTAAGGGGGCACACTTCTGCTTTGGGCACACTAAGGGGGCACACTTATGCTCTGGGCACACTAAGGGGGCACACTTCTGCTCTGGGGACACTGAGGGGGCACACTTCTGCTCTGGGCACACTAAAGAGTTATTCTCCTGCTCTGGGCACACTAAGGAGTTATTCTCCTGCCCTGGGCACACTAAGGGGCACTCTTCTGCTCTGGGCACACTAAGGGGGCACACTTCTGCTCTGGGCACACTAAGGGGAACACTTCTGCTCTGGGCACACTAAGGAGTCATTCTCCTGCTCTGGGCACACTAATGAGTTATTCACCTGCTCTGGGCACATTTAGGGGGCACACTTCTGCTCTGGGCACACTAAGGTGCACACTTCTGCTCTGGGCATACCAAAAGGCTAGTCTCCTGCTCTGGGCACACTTAGGGGGCACTCTCCTGCTCTGGGCACACTTAGGGGGTGGGTGCAGGTAGACTGCACCCACCCACTCACCATCACCGGCCTGGCCCTGATTCTTATTATGGAGCTGCTGTCTGCTGAGGGAGAGGGACAGTGACTTCAGTCCTTATTAATGGAGGAAGGATAAGAATTGTGACTCCAGTCCTCCTCTATGGTTGTGGCTGGCACTGATCTGGATAACAGGAATCCTGTGATCTGGGCACACTGAGGGGTTATTATCCTGTTATGGGCACACTAAGGGAACCCTCTTCTGCTCTGGGCCCACTAAGGGGGCACTTTTCTGCTCTGGGCACACTAAGGGGCTATTCTCCTGCTCTGGGCACAGTAAGGGGGCACTCTTCTGCTCTGGGCACACTAAGGGGGCACTCTTTTGCTCTGGGCACACTTAGGGGGCACTCCTGCTCTGGGCACACTAAGTGGACACTCCTCTGCTTTGGGCACACTAAGGAGTTTTTCTCCTGCTCTGGGCACATTTAGGTGGCACTTGGCTGCTCTGGGCACACTAAGGAGTTATTCTACTGCTCTGGGAACACTAAGGGGGCACTCTTCTGCTCTGGGCACACTAAGGGGGCACACTTCTGCTCTGGGGACACTGAGGGGGCACACTTCTGCTCTGGGAACACTAAGGAGTTATTCTCCTGCTCTGGGCACACTAAGGAGTTATTCACCTGCTCTGGGCATACTTAGGGGGCACTTTTCTGCTCTGGGAACACTAAGGAGTTATTCTCCTGCTCTGGGCACACTAAGGGGGCACACTTTTTCTCTGGGCACACTAAGGGGGCACACTTCTGCTCTGAGCACACTAAGAGGCACACTTTTGCTCTGGGCACACTAAGGAGTCATTCTCCTGCTCTGGGCACATTAAGGAGTTATTCACCTGCTCTGGGCACTAGGGATGAGCTGAACACCCCCCTGTTCGGTTCGCACCAGAACAGGCGAACAGGAAAAAAGTTTGTTCGAACACGCGAACACCGTTAAAGTCTATGGGACACGAACATGAATAATCAAAAGTGCTAATTTTAAAGGCTTATATGCAAGTTATTGTCATAAAAAGTGTTTGGGGACCTGGGTCCTGCCCCAGGGGACATGGATCAATGCAAAAAAAAGTTTTAAAAACGGCCGTATTTTCAGGAGCAGTGATTTTAATAATGCTTCAAGTCAAACAATAAAAGTGTAATATCTTTTTAAATTTCGTAGCTGGGGTGTGTCTATAGTATGCCTGTAAAGGGGCGCATGTTTCCCGTGTTTAGAACAGTCTGACAGCAAAATGACATTTTAGCCCGGGTTCAAATCTATGCGAATTAGATGCGGCTTACACCGCATCTAATTCGCAGGACATTTTAAAATACATTTTAAAATACATTCATATGAATGCATCTGGTTCACATATGTGCGTTGCATTCGCACTGCGCATTGCACAAAAAATGTGTGCGTTTTTTGGACATTGCGGTGCGAACTACAAGCCTATTATCTCCTATGGGAACGCATCTGATTCGCAGATGCATTGCGTTCTGAACAAGGATTTTCTCTTTCTCCTCACTACACCTCCCCCTCTCCCCCCCCCTCCCTCCCCCTCTCCCTGCTCTCTGATCCTGAGCAAAAACGCAATGAATCCAATGAAAACAGGAGATTTTTATCTCCCCAGTGAAACCTGAGCTTCAATTCGCACCGCACATGTGTGAAACCGGGCTTAAAGAAAAAAAGTCATTTAAAACTACTCGCGGCTATTAATGCATTGCCGGTCCGACAATAGACATAGAAGTTCATTGATAAAAACGGCATGGGAATTCGCCACAGGGGAACCCCGAACAAATTTTTTTTTTAAAAAAGGACGTGGGGGTCCCCCTAAATTCCATACCAGGCCCTTCAGGTCTGGTATGGATATTAAGGGGAACCCCGGCCAAAACTAAAAAAAAAAAAAATGATGTGGGGGTCCCCCTAAATTCCATACCTTCAGGTCTGGTATGGATTTTAAGGGGAACCCCTCACCTAAATTTTTTAAAAAAACAGCGTGGGGTCCCCCCAAAAATCCATACCAGACCCTTATCCGAGCACGCAACCTGGCAGGCAGCAGGAAAAGAGGGGGGACGAGAGAGCGCCCCCCCTCCTGAACTGTACCAGGCCACATGCCCTCAACATTGGGAGGGTGCTTTGGGGTAGTCCCCCAAAACACCTTGTCCCCATGTTGATGAGGACAAGGGCCTCATCCCCACAACCCTGGCCGGTGGTTGTGGGGGTCTGCAGGCGGGGGGCTTATCGGAATATGGAAGCCCCCTTTAACAAGGGGACCCCCAGATCCCGGTCCCCCCATGTGTGAAATGGTAAGGGGGTAAGTGATGGTACCCCTACCATTTCACTAAAAAACTGTCAAAAATGTTAAAAATGACAAGAGACAGTTTTTGACAATTCCTTTATTTAAATGCTTCTTCTTTCTTCTTTCTTCTATCTTCCTTCATCTTCTTCTGCTTCTTCTGGCTCTTCTGGTTCTTCCTCTGGTGTTCTCGTCCAGCATCTCCTCCGCGGCATCTTCTATCTTCTTCTCCTCTGGCCGCTCCGCACCCATGGCATGGGGGGAGGCTCCCGCTCTTCTCTTCATCTTCTTCTCTTCTTCATCTTCTTCATCTTCTTCTCCGGGCCGCTCCGCACCTATGCTGGCATGGAGGGAGGCTCCCGCTGTGTGACGTGTCTCCTCTTCTAACGGTTCTTAAATAATGGGGGGCGGGGCCACCCGGTGACCCCGCCCCCCTCTGACGCGCAGTGACTTGGCGGGACTTCCCTGTGACGTCACGGGGAATGCCACAGGGAAGTCCCATCATGTCCCGTGCGTCAGAGGGGGGCATGGTCACCGGGTGGCCCCGCTCCCACGTTATTTAAGAACCGTCAGAAGAGGAGACGCGTCACACAGCGGGAGCCTCCCTCCATGCCAGCATGGGTGCGGAGCGGACCGGAGAAGAAGATGAAGAAGATGAAGAAGAGAAGAAGATGAAGAAGAGAAGAAGATGAAGAGAAGAGCGGGAGCCTCCCCCCATGCCATGGGTGCGGAGCGGCCCGAGGAGAAGAAGATAGAAGACGCCGCGGAGGAGATGCTGGACAAGAACACTGGAGGAAAAACCAGAAGAGCCAGAAGAACCAGAAGAAGAAGGAAGATAGAAGAAAGAAGAAGCATTTAAATAAAGGAATTGTCAAAAACTGTCTCTTGTCATTTTTAACATTTTTGACAGTTTTTTAGTGAAATGGTAGGGGTACTTTTGTACCCCCTTACCATTTCACACGGGGGGGCGGGATCTGGGGGTCCCCTTGTTAAAGGGGGCTTCCAGATTCCGATAAGCCCCCCGCCCGCAGACCCCCACAACCACCGGCCAGGGTTGTGGGGATGAGGCCCTTGTCCTCATCAACATGGGGACAAGGTGTTTTGGGGGGCTACCCCAAAGCACCCTCCCGATGTTGAGGGCATGTTGCCTGGTACAGTTAAGGAGGGGGGGACCGCTCTCTTGTCCCCCCTCTTTTCCTGCGGCCTGCCAGGTTGCGTGCTCAGATAAGGGTCTGGTATGCATTTTTGGGGGGACCCCATGCCATTTTTTTTTTTACATTTTGGCGAGGGGTTCCCCTTAAAATCCATACCAGACCTGAAGGGTCTGGTATGGAATTTAGGGGAACCCCCACGTCATTTTTTTTTAAATTTTGGCCGGGGTTCCTCTTAATATCCATACCAGACCTGAAGGGCCTGGTATGGAATTTAGGGGGACTCCCACGTCATTTTTTTTAAATTTTGGTTCGGGGTTCCCCTGTGGGGAATTCCCATGCCGTTTTTATCAATGAACTTCTATGTGTATTGTCGGACCGGCAATGCATTAATAGCCACAAGCAGTTTTAAATGACTTTTTTTCTTTAAAATGTCATTTTGCAGTCAGACTGTTTTAAACACGGGAAACATGCGCCCCTTTACAGTCATACTATAGACACCCCCCAGCTACGAAATTTAAAGGGATATTACACTTTTATTGTTTGACTTTAAGCATTAATAAAATCACGGCTCCTGAAAAAACGGCCGTTTTTAAAACTTTTTTTTGCATTGATCCATGTCCCCTGGGGCAGGACCCAGGTCCCCAAACACATTTTATGACAATAACTTGCATATAAGCCTTTAAAATTAGCACTTTTGATTTCTCCCATAGACTTTTAAAGGGTCTAAAGGCGAATTTGCCCCGAACACCCCAAATTGTTCGCTTTTCGGCGAACTTGCGAACAGCCGATGTTCGAGTCAAACATGAGTTCGACTCGAACTCGAAGTTCATCCCTACTGGGCACACTTAGGGGGTCCAATTCTGCTCTGGGCACACTAAGGGGGCACACTTCTGCTCTGGGCACACTAAGGAGTTATTCACCTGCTCTGGGCACACTAAGGAGCTATTTACCTGCTCTGGGCACACTTAGGGGGCAATCATCTGCTCTGGGAACACTAAGGAGATATTCTCCTGCTCTGGGCACACTAAGGGGGCACTCTTTTGCTCTGGGCACACTAAGGGGGCACTCTTTTGCTCTGGGCACACTAAAGAGGTACTCTTTTACTTTGGGCACACTAAGGAGGTACTCTGTTGCTCTGGGCACACTAAGTGGGTATTCTTAAGCTTGGGGCACACCAAGGGGCTATTTTCCTACACTGGGCACACTAAGGGGGCACTCTTCTGCTCTAAGCACACTAAGGGGGCACTATTCTGCTCTGTTCACAGAAAGGGGCTATTTTCCTGCTCTGGGCACACTTAGGGGGCACTCTTCTGCTCTGGGCACACTAAGGGGTTTTTCTCCTGCTCCAGGCACACGAAGGGGGCACTCTTCTTGCTCTGGGCACACTAAGGGGGTGCTCTTCTGCTCTGGGCACACTAAGGGGGCACTCTTCTTGCTCTGGGCACACTAAGGGAGTACTCTTCTGCTCTGGGCACACTAAGGGGTACTCTTCTGCTCTGGGCACCCTAAGGGGGTACTCCAGCTCTGGACACACTAAGGGGTTATTCTCCTGCTCTGGACACACTAAGGGGGAACTTATCTGCTCTACACACTAAGGGGTTATTCTCCTGCTCTGGGCAAACTAATAGAGGGGGGAACTTATCTGCTCTGGGCACACTAGGGGGGCACTCATCTGCTCTGAGCACACTAGGGGGCACTCATCTGCTCTGGGCACATTATGGACTATTCTCCTGCTCTGGGCACACTAAGGGGTTATTTTCCTGCTCTGGGCACACTTAGGGGGCACTCTTTTGCTCTGGGCACACTAAGGGGGCACTATTCTGCTCTGGGCACACTAAGGGGGCACTCTTCTGCTCTGGACACACTAAGGGGGGTTACACCTGCTCTGGGCACATTAAGGGATTATTCTCCTGCTCTGGGCACACTAAAGGGGCACTCATCTGCTCTAGGCACACTAAGGGGTTATTCTCCTGCTCTGGGCACACTAAGGGGGCACTCTTCTTGCTCTGGGCACACTAAGGGGGTGCTCTTCTGCTCTGGGCACACTAAGGGGGTACTCTTCTGCTCTGGGCACACTAAGGGGGTAATCTTCTGCTCTGGGCACACTAAGAGGGCACTTATCTGCTCTGCACACTAAGGGGTTATTCTCCTGCTCTGGGCACACTAAAGGGGCACTCATCTGCTCTAGGCACACTAAGTGGGCACTCATCTGCTCTGGGCACACTAGGGGGGCACTCATCTGCTTTGGGCACACTAGGGGGGCACTCATCTGCTCTGGGCACACTAGGGGGAAACTCATCTGCTCTGGACACACTAGGGGGGCACTCATCTGCTCTGGGCACACTAGGGGGCACTCATCTGCTCTGGGCACATTATGCACTATTCTCCTGCTCTGGGCACACTAAGGGGTTATTCTCCTGCTCTGGGCACACTTAGGGGGCACTCTTTTGCTTTGGGCACACTAAGGGGGCACTATTCTGCTCTGGGCACACTAAGGGGGCACTCTTCTGCTCTGGACACACTAAGGGTTTTTTCACCTGCTCTGGGCACATTAAGGGATTATTCTCCTGCTCTGGGCACACTAAGGGGGCACTCATCTGCTCTGGGCACACTAAGGGGTTATTCTACTGCTCTGGGCACACTAAGGGGGCACTCTTCTTGCTCTGGGCACACTAAGGGGGTACTCTTCTGCTCTGGGAACACTAAGGGGGTACTCTTCTGCTCTGGGCACACTAAGAGGGCACTCATCTGCTCTGCACACTAAGGGGTTATTCTCCTGCTCTGGGCACACTAAAGGGGCACTCATCTGCTCTGGGCACACTAAGTGGGCACTCATCTGCTCTGGGTACACTAGGGGGACACTCATCTGCTCTGGGCACACTAGGGGGGGCACTCATCTGCTCTGGGCACACTAGGGGGAAACTCATCTGCTCTGGACACACTAGGGGGCACTCATCTGCTCTGGCTGACAGGGAACTCTTCTGCTCTGGTTTTTAGGGGCACTGATCTAAGGGGTCACTCCTGCTCTGGGCACTCTAAGGGGTCACGCCTAATCTGGGTACTCTAAAGGGGAACTACTAATTTTGACACTTTAATGGGAAGTCTGGTCTATATGGGCACTGATCAAAGGGGTCACTCCTGCTGTGGGAACTCTGAGGGGACACTCCTGTGTTGGGCACTTTTTCGGCTCTGGGCACTCTGAGGGGCCCCACTCCTGCTCTGGACATACTGAGGTAGGCACTCCTGCTCTGGGCATTCTAAGGAGAAACTCTGATCTACATGGATAGTGTGATCTAAAGGGTCACTTCTGCTCTGGACTCTCCTAATCTGGGCACTCTAAGGGATCAATCCTGATCTTGCCACTCTTAAGGGGTCACTCCTAATCTGGGCAATCTAAGGGTCATTCCTGACCCCCCCCCCCCCAAGTTATTTGCTGCTCACTGTCCACCCACTGAATTCTGCTCACTGACCCCCCTCCCCCACTGTATGCATTGCCCAGGGGGCACACTGACCACCATTCTGGTGACCACACACACTGTGCTGACCTCTTCCATGTATATTCTCTGTTGTATGTTTCACAACGAAGGGGGCCCCCTGACTGCTATAATCCTGGAGGTTAATTATTGTACAGTGCTGGGGGTTAATTATTGCGTAGTTCTGGTAGTTAATAACGCACATTCATGGGGCTGATTACTGTGCTGTGGTTCATTATTGTGCCATGCTGGGATTTAATTGTTCTGCCATGCTAAGGGGCTAATTATTGTGCAATGCTGGAGGTTTATTATTGTGCCATGCTTGCCATTCATTATTGTGCCATGCTGGTATTTAATTGTTCCATGCTAAGGGGTTAATTTGTGTGCCATGCATGTGGTTTAATATTGGGCCATGCTTGTGGTTTAATATTGTGCCGTGCTTTGTTGTTCATTATTGTGCCAGGCTTTGCGGTTCATTATTGTGCCATGCTTGTGCTGCACTGGGGGATTACTTTTGTTCTGAGCTGGGGGTTAGTTGTTATGCTGTGCTGGGTGTTATGGCTGGCCCTGACATGTACTGGGGATTATCTGGCCCTTATTCTTGCTGGGGAGCTATTGCTGACCCTGACACTTGCTGGGGATTAATATTGCTAGTCCCATTTGGGCTTGTTATACTCAAACAATCAATTCTGTGTGCCCCAAGGCCCTATTTTGTCTATATAAAGTGAAAAGACTGCTCACTTTTCAGTCACGCTTACTTTTGACGACTTTTGGCCATGCCACAGGAACGCGGTGCCACTTTTGGCCACGGGATTGCGGTGCACTGAGGGCGCCACATGAGCTCCCCTACTTTTTCTCCCAGCACCCACACAGCACCCCCCAAAAAAATTGTCTGGAGCTGCCCCTGCACCCGGTTGCTCGTGTGTATAAAAGCAAGCTGCTTACCAGATCCCCTGATCCACAAGGGATCAGAACACACTCTAAGGTATGTTCCCCCAGGTAGCTGCTGTTCGCTCCCAATGGACTCCAAGCCACTCTGATCAGTAACCAATCAGCTCAGTTTAAATTTGCAAAGCAAGGAGGAGAAATCAAAGTGCAAACTGCATGACCTTTCATTATAAATAAAAAGTATTGCACTTACAACATGGAATAAATCTTATGGCATAAAACATCCACAGTACACTCCACTCAATCGGCTTGTGCTTGCTGACGTCACCACTAGCTCCGCCCAATGCATTTCCCCTAAACAGTATACAGACCTAGGAAAAACCCTGTGACAGCAGACCGTCCATAGCTGCTGGAGGTCACCCCTGGGGGGGACTAGCCATGAAAAACACATCCAGAATTTTCCGTAAAGTGCTTAGGACATAGGCTGTACCTACAATAACACTATAATATATCTGATTTGAGCAATGTCATGGATGAATTATCACCAGTTCACACAGAATGATTGACAATATAAAAAAAACTTTTATTGGACCTCTAAGGTCACATAGACAAACCACAATTGGTATGCTACAGCAACTGAGGGCCATCACAACCTATTCCATCAGTGATTCCTGACTTTTGCGGTGAACTTTTCCACAGCCGAGGATTATTCCCCAACATCTCCATCTATGGGCAAGTAGGCTGACACAGCCACCAGATTGTGCTTGGGGCAGTTTGGTGTTTTTAGCATATGGTTATCCATTGAACTGACCAGTTACAAAATCATTATTTTTATAGCCAATTGTGGTTTGTCTATGTGACCTTGGAGGTCCAATAAATGTTTTTTCAATCCTTCTGTGTTGAGCAATGTCTTGGATGAATTATCACCAGTTCACACATAAGGATTGAAAATATAAAAAAAAACATTTATTGGACCTCCAAGTAGGGATGAGCCGAACACCCCCCGGTTCGGTTCGCACCAGAACCTGCGAACGGACCGAAAGTTCGCACGAACGTTAGAACCCCATTGACGTCTATGGGACTCGAACGTTCGAAATCAAAAGTGCTCATTTTAAAGGCTAATTTGCATGGTATTGTCCTAAAAAGGGTTTGGGGACCCGGGTCCTGCCCCAGGGGACATGTATCAATGCAAAAAAAACTTTTAAAAACGGACGTTTTTTCGGGAGCAGTGATTTTAATGATTCATAAAGAAAAAAAAAAAGTGAAATATTCCTTTAAATATCGTACCTGGGGGGTGTCTATAGTATGCCTGTAAAGTGGCGTGTGTTTCCCGTGCTTAGAACAGTCCCTGCACAAAATGTCATTTTTAAAGGAAAAAATCTCATTTAAAACTGCTTGCGGGTTTAATGTAATGTCGGGTCCTGGCAATATGGATGAAAATGAGTGAGACAAACGGCATGGGTACCCCCCAATCCATTACCAGGCCCTTTGGGTCTTGTATGGATATTAAGGGGAACCCCGCACCCAAATTAAAATAAGGAAAAGTGTGGGGCCACCAGGCCCTATATACTCTGAACAGCAGTATACAGGCGGTGCAAACAAGACAGGGACTGTAGGTTTGTTGTTAAGTAGAATCTGTTTGTAATTTTGAACGGGTACATTTTTAACGTGTTTAGCTCCAGCCAAAAAATCTTTTTTAAGCTTTTTGGAAAACATAGGGAAGGGTTATCACCCCTGTGACATTTGTTTTGCTGTCTGTCCTCCTCTTCAGAAGATTTCACCTCACTTTTTGTTCCAATGACAAATGTTTTTTGAAAATTTGGGGTTTTTTGTGGAACAAGGATTGGAAAGCATCAGTGGAAAGGAGAAATGTTTTTCCCATATTAACTCTTACAGGAGAGAATTTCCGTTCCTAGGGGTAGATTTCATCTCACATCCTGTTGTCTCCTTCCGTTTGCAAGTAGGAGTCGTTTGTAAGTTAGATGTTTGAAAGTAGGGGCCTGCCCTATATACTCAGCAGAAATTTGGGCCTTAGGTGTTGTTGTGGCCACAACACTGTAAGCCCTGGGCCCTGCTGTGAAATATTAGATCGAGAATTGTAATTACATGCCCCTGTTGAACAGGGGCAGAAAAATTGGGCCTTTGGTGGTGGTGGTGGTGCTGGTGCCACAACACTGTAAGTCCTCACTCGCTCTTGGTGGGTGCAGAAATGGGCCCTGCTGTGAAATATTAGATCAAGAATTGTAATTACATACCCCTGTTGAACAAGGGCAGAAAAATTGGGCCTTTGGTGGTGGTGGTGGTGCTGGTGCCACAACACTGAAAGTCCTCACAGACACTCTAATTGGAACGCAGGAACGAGCCCTGCTGCAAAGTATTGCATCAAAAATTGTAATTACACGCCCCTGTTAAACAGGGGCTGAAAAATTGGGCCTTAGGCACTGGTGCTGCTGCAACAACCCTGCAACCCCTCACAGATACTCTAGTAGGAACGCAGAAACGAGCCCTGCTGCAAAGTATTGCATCAAAAATTGTAATTACACGCCCCTGTTAAACAGGGGCTGAAAAATTGGGCCTTAGGCACTGGTGCTGGTGCCACAACACTGCAACCCCTCACAGATACTCTAGTTGTAACGCAGAAATGAGCCCTGCTGCAAAGTATTGCATCAAAAATTGTAATTACACGCTCCTGTTAAACAGGGGCTGAAAAATTGGGCCTTAGGCACTGGTGGTGGCGCCCAGAACCAAAAATGTTCTTACAAGCTATCAGCGTGATCATTGAGGAGGAAGAGGATAATTACTCAGGGATAGTCACTCAGCATTAGCATAGGCAGTCTTTGAAGGGATCTGAGATTTCAAAAAAAATGATTCGGTTACATCAGCATTAGGTGCTTGGTAGCTGGTGGTGATCCAAGACTGATTTATTTTTATGAAGGTCAGTCGATCGACCGAGTCGGTGGACAGACGCACCCTGTGATCGGTTACAAAGCCTCCAGCAGCACTGAATGTGCGTTCCGAAAGAACGCTGGATGCAGGACAGGCCAGTAGCTCAATTGCATACTGTGCAAGCTCTGGCCAGTGATCCATCCTCAAGACCCATTAACCCAGAGGATTTTTGGTGGGAAAGGTGTCCAAGTCAGATCTTGCCCCTAGGTATTCCTGCACCATGTAAAACAGACGCTGGCGATGGTTGCTGGAACCGATCATACCTTGGGGCTGCGGACCATAAAATTGTATGAATGCATCGGTCAGACGGCCACCTTCTCCACCGCTCCTTCTTTGACTGACCGAAGCCTCAGCAACACGTTGTCCAGAAACAGGAGATTGTAACCTCCCAGTCTCTGGGAACGCGTTGCACAGACCTTTCTGCAAGGCCTCCCGAAGATGTTTCATCCTCTGCTCCCTCTGCGATGGCAAGATAAGGTCCGCAACCTTACCCTTGTAACGTGGATCAGGGAGGCTTGCCAGCCAGTATTGGTCCTTCTCCTTGATACCACGAATACGAGGATCCTTACGCGGGCTTTGCAGGATCAGGGAGGCCATGCAGTGTAGGTTTGCTGAGGCATTCGGTCCAGAGTCCTCTGGGTCACTAAGGACGACATGGTCCGCAGCCACCTCCTCCCAGCCACGTACAAGTCCATGTGTTTATTGGGACTGATCCCTTAAAGACTGCTGCTGATGCTGAGTGCCAGGCTCCACCTCCATTCTGACACAATCTTCCTCCTCGTCCTCTTCCTGTGTGATTGACGGGCACGCAGGAACACTGTCTGGATAAAGGGGGCCTTGAGAGCAAAGGAAGTCCTCCTCTTACTGCCTCTGTTCTGCCTCAAGTGCCCTGTCCATTATTCCACGCAGCGTGTGCTCCAACAGGTGGACAAGGGGGACAGTGTCACTGATGCATGCACTGTCACTGCTCACCATCCTCGTGGCCTCCTCAAATGGTGACCTGATCATGGCCCACTGGCGTGGGGAAAAAAAAACAAGCTCCCCTGACCCTGTCCTGGTGCCATAGTGGCACAGGTACTCATTGATGGCCCTCTGCTGCGTGTGCAGCCGCTGCAGCATGGCCAACGTTGAGTTCCACCTGGTGGGCATGTCACAGATTAGGCGGCTCTTGGGCAGGTTAAACTCCTTTTGGAGGTCCGCCAGCCGAGCACTGGCATTATATGACCGGAGGAAATGCACACAGACTTTCCTGGCCTGCCTCAGGACATCCTGTAAGCCCAGGTACCTGCCCAAGAACCGCTGCACCACCAAGTTAAGGACGTGAGCCAAACAGGGCACATGGGTCATTTGTCCCTGTCGGAGGGCAGAGAGGAGGTTGGTGCCATTGTCGCAAACCACCATTCCTGCCTTAAGTTGGCGTGGCGTCAACAACCTCTGAACCTGCCCCTGCAGAGCTGACAGAACCTCTGCCCCAGTGTGGCTCCTGTCCCCCAAGCGCACCAGCTCAGGTACCGCATGGCATCTTTTGGCCTGCGTACTTGCGTAGCCCCTTGAACGGCTACGGAGCACCGCTGGTTCCGAGGAAAAAGCACAGGAAGAGGCCATGGAGGAAGAAGAAGAGGAGGGGGTGGAGGAGAGAGGTGTGTCACAATCATTAGTAGTGGCATTTTGGAGGCGTGGTGGTGGAACAACCTCCAACACTACTGCACCTTGTCCTGCATCCTTCCCAGCTGCCAGCAGAGTCACCCAATGCGCCGTGAAACTTAGGTAACGTCCCTGTCCATGCCTGCTGGACCACGAGTCAGCGGTAATATGCACCTTACCGCTGACTGCCCTGTCCAGCGAGGCATGGACATTGCCTTCCACATGCTGGTAGAGAGCCGGAATCGCCTTCCGTGAGAAAAAGTGGCGTTTGGGTACCTGCCACTGAGGAACCCCACATTCCACAAACTCACGTAAGGGGGCAGAGTCTACCAACTGAAAAGGCAGCAGTTGAAGTGCTAGCAATTTTGCCAAGCTAGCATTCAACCGCTGGGCATGTGGATGGCTGGGAGCAAACTTCTTTCGGCGGTGCAGCAGCTGGGGCAGGGAAATTTGCCTGGTACAATCTGACGTCGTTGTACCAAAAGCAGATTGCCCACAAGTACTTGGCTGTGACACACCTAATTCTACACCTTCATTCCTCTCAGTGCAGATCTCAGAGAGGACTGAAGGTATAGTGGGGTTGGAGATCTCAGCTGATGAGGAGCAAGGAGAGGGCCTCTTTGTTCTTTGGTGTGGGTCTTTTAGATACGCTTGCCAACGAACTGCATGGCAGGTCAACATATGTCTGGTCAAGCATGTGGTACCCAAGCGGGAGATGTTTTGGCCACGCGAGATACGCTTGAGACATATGTTGCAAATAGCAGCGGTGCGATCTGATGCACTCGTCTCAAAAAAGGCCCACACCAAAGAACTTTTTGAATAACGCGCAGAGACTGCAGCGCCCTGCACATGTGGAGCTTTGGGGTGTGATGCAGTCAATGTGCTGCCCTTAGGCTGGCCCCTGGAGGGCATCTTGCCTCGTTGGTGATGTGCCGCCTCCTCCTCCTCTCTCCTATCAGGCACCCACGTTGAGTCAGTGACCTCATCATCCCCTCCCTCCTCATCACTGGAGCAAACCTGGCAGTATGCTGCAGCAGGGGGAGCATGACTGCCAGATTGCTGTCCTTCTTGGGCACCCCCTCTATCCGTGCTCATGTTAATGCCTTCATCGAGCTCAGTATCATCATCAGAGCCTTCCAAACGCTGGGCATCCTCCTGGAGCATGTACCCAACACTGTGGTCAAACAGTTCGAGGGACTCCTCAGGAGGACATAGTGGGGCTAGGGAAGGAGTCACTGATGACATTGAGCCGAGGGAAGAGGCCGCTGCTTTGCCAGACAAAGTACCCTGAGCATGGGTGAGAGAGGATGAGGAGGATGAGGACGGCTTGGTCATCCACTCGACCAAGTCTTCCGCATGTTGCGGCTCAACACGGCCAGCTGCCAAAAAAAAGGCCAAGCGTGTCCCACGGCCACGTGCTGATGAGGATGCACCGTCTCCATGACCAGCACTAGACACAGAGCCTGCTTGCCCTCTCTTATTGGCTTGTGACTGTCTGCCTCTCCTTCTTGGCCTTCCAGACATACTAATGGCCTGTAGCTGCACTAAGCTGGGATATATATATATATATATATATATATACTGATACTGCAGCTAGCAAAATCAACTGCCGGCCTGTAGTATGAGAACACCACCAACCTTCTACAGGTAGCTTTAGCTGAACACTGTGCAGAGCTCGCAAAAAACTAACTTGTAGCTTTTTTAGCTGCCTGCGGTAGTGATAGGATCAGGAAAACACCACCAACCTTCTACAGGTAGCTTTAGCTGAACACTGTGCAGAGCTCGCAAAAAAATAACTTGTAGGTTTAGCTGAACACTGTGAGGAGGACACACCACACTAAGTTGTAGTTTTAGCTGAACACTGTGAGCAGGACGCACTACACTAACTTGTAGCTTTAGATGAACACTGTGCAGAGCTCGCAAAAAAATAACTTGTAGGTTTAGCTGAACACTGTGAGGAGGACGCACCACACTAACTTGTAGTTTTAGCTGAACACTGTGAGCAGGACGCACTGCACTAACTTGTAGCTTTAGATGAACACTGTGCAGAGGTCTCACTACACTAACTTGTAGTTTTAGCTGAACACTGTGAGGAGGATGCACTACACTAACTTGTAGTTTTAGCTGAACACTGTGAGGAGGACGCACCACACTAACTTGTAGTTTTAGCTGAACACTGTGAGCGGGACGCACTACACTAACTTGTAGCTTTAGATGAACACTGTGCAGAGCTCGCAAAAAAATAACTTGTAGGTTTAGCTGAACACTGTGAGGAGGACGCACCACACTAACTTGTAGTTTTAGCTGAACACTGTGAGCAGGACGCACTGCACTAACTTGTAGCTTTAGATGAACACTGTGCAGAGGTCTCACTACACTAACTTGTAGTTTTAGCTGAACACTGTGAGCAGGACGTACTACACTAACTTGTAGCTTTAGATGAACACTGTGCAGAGCTCGCAAAAAAATAACTTTTAGGTTTAGCTGAACACTGTGAGGAGGACGCACCACACTAACATGTAGTTTTAGCTGAACACTGTGAGCAGGACGCACTGCACTAACTTGTAGCTTTAGATGAACACTGTGAGGAGGACGCACCACACTAACTTGTAGTTTTAACTGAACACTGTGAGCAGGACGCACTACACTAACTTGTAGCTTTAGATGAACACTGTGCAGAGATCGCAAAAAAATAACTTGTAGGTTTAGCTGAACACTGTGAGCAGGACGCACTGCACTAACTTGTAGCTTTAGATGAACACTGTGAGGAGGACGCACCACACTAACTTGTAGTTTTAGCTGAACACTGTGAGCAGGACGCTCTACACTAACTTGTAGCTTTAGATGAACACTGTGCAGAGCTCGCAAAAAAATAACTTGTAGGTTTAGCTGAACACTGTGAGGAGGACGCACCACACTAACTTGTAGTTTTAGCTGAACACTGTGAGCAGGACGCACTGCACTAACTTGTAGCTTTAGATGAACACTGTGAGGAGGACGCACCACACTAACTTGTAGTTTTAGCTGAACACTGTGAGCAGGACGCACTACACTAACTTGTAGCTTTAGATGAACACTGTGCAGAGATCGCAAAAAAATAACTTGTAGGTTTAGCTGAACACTGTGAGGAGGTCTCACTACACTAACTTGTAGTTTTAGCTGAACACTGTGAGCAGGACGCACTGCACTAACTTGTAGCTTTAGATGAACACTGTGCAGAGGTCTCACTACACTAACTTGTAGTTTTAGCTGAACACTGTGAGCAGGACGTACTACACTAACTTGTAGCTTTAGATGAACACTGTGCAGAGCTCGCAAAAAAATAACTTTTAGGTTTAGCTGAACACTGTGAGGAGGACGCACCACACTAACATGTAGTTTTAGCTGAACACTGTGAGCAGGACGCACTGCACTAACTTGTAGCTTTAGATGAACACTGTGAGGAGGACGCACCACACTAACTTGTAGTTTTAACTGAACACTGTGAGCAGGACGCACTACACTAACTTGTAGCTTTAGATGAACACTGTGCAGAGATCGCAAAAAAATAACTTGTAGGTTTAGCTGAACACTGTGAGCAGGACGCACTGCACTAACTTGTAGCTTTAGATGAACACTGTGAGGAGGACGCACCACACTAACTTGTAGTTTTAGCTGAACACTGTGAGCAGGACGCTCTACACTAACTTGTAGCTTTAGATGAACACTGTGCAGAGCTCGCAAAAAAATAACTTGTAGGTTTAGCTGAACACTGTGAGGAGGACGCACCACACTAACTTGTAGTTTTAGCTGAACACTGTGAGCAGGACGCACTGCACTAACTTGTAGCTTTAGATGAACACTGTGAGGAGGACGCACCACACTAACTTGTAGTTTTAGCTGAACACTGTGAGCAGGACGCACTACACTAACTTGTAGCTTTAGATGAACACTGTGCAGAGATCGCAAAAAAATAACTTGTAGGTTTAGCTGAACACTGTGAGGAGGACGCACCACACTAACTTGTAGTTTTAGCTGAACACTGTGAGCAGGACGCACTGCACTAACTTGTAGCTTTAGATGAACACTGTGCAGAGGTCTCACTACACTAACTTGTAGTTTTAGCTGAACACTGTGAGCAGGACGCACTGCACTAACTTGTAGTTTTAGCTGAACACTGTGCAGAGGTCTCACTACATTAACTTGTAGTTTTAGCTGAACACTGTGAGCAGGACGCACTGCACTAACTTGTAGCTTTAGATGAACACTGTGCAGAGGTCTCACTACACTAACTTGTAGTTTTAGCTGAACACTGTGAGCAGGACGCACTACACTAACTTGTAGCTTTAGATAAACACTGTGCAGAGCTTGCAAAAAAATAACTTGTAGGTTTAGCTGAACAGTGTGAGCAGGACGCACCACACTAACTTGTAGTTTTAGCTGAACACTGTGAGCAGGACGCACTGCACTAACTGTAAATAGTATAGCTGCCTGACTGTGGTACTAATAGGATCAAAAGAACACCAGCAATTTTCTTCAGGTAGCTGTAAATACTGTAACAAGACAAGCCTGCCTGTCAGTAAGAAGATAACAGGAACGGATCTAGCTAAACTAAATACAGTGTACATATATATATATATGCAACACCTGGGATGCATATATATATATACACAATACACTGTAAGTGCAGCTAACTCACTGATTTTCCTGCCTAATCTAGCTAGCTCAAATGAAATGACACTGTCTCTCTGTCTATCTATCTCTCTCTCAACGCCGGAATACACTACACAGGGCCGCCGTGCAGGCGGCCTTATATAGTGTGGGGCGTGTTCTAAACCTCCTGAGCCATAATTGGCCAAAGCCACCCTGGCTTTGGCCAATTACAGCTCTCTCTACCGACGGCGCTGTGATTGGCCAAGCATGCGGGTCATAGTGCATGCTTGGCCAATCATCAGCCAGTAATGCACTGCGATGCCGCAGTGAAATATGGGCCGTGACGCGCCACATGAATTTGGCGCGAACGGCCCATAACGTTCGGAATTCGGCGAATGACCGAACAGCCAATGTTCGAGTCGTACATGGGTTCGACTCGAACACGAAGCTCATCCCTAACTCCAAGGCCACACTGTTTTACTGCATTTCTTAAAGCAGTAGATACTCCTTTGTGAATGGAGCCCACTGTCTCCTTCTCCTTGTTTCTGTAGTCCAGGACATGGCTACATAAACAAAACACGCAAGACATTTTGGGCATAGAAAAAAAAACTTCTGTTCTATACTTGTAATGTAGTATTTTGTTTGAGAGGGTCAAACCTCTTCTACCCCCAAAACTAACAAAAAAAAAAAGCTGCTTTACTTTGTTGGCCGATCACAATGCAGTCACCTGAATCTCTGCTACCAAAGTATGATGACTTGAGTCACAATGTACAAATATTGGGTGACATTCTAACAAAGTCATACTAATATTTTAAAAGTTTAATTAATCCCAAACATCAGAAAATAGGATACAGACTGGAAGATTGCTGTAGTGAAGATAACAATATTACAGGATGGAGCCCGGCTCTCATAAACTCTACCATGTACACGGCTTCCACTCCCGGAATTTGCTAGACACGTACTGTTCAAAAAATTATTTGTGCATAAAGTATATATTAGTAGAAATTAAGCATAACTATTTATTTGCAGAACGGTCTTGTACAAGTGAAAATATGACTGAAACAGAGGGTGAATAAATCATATATTTAGATAAACCAGGTAGAGACAAAGTAGAATTTCTGCTGATCCATTCTTTAGGAAAATCAAAAAGCCCTCTAGCGGCACACTGTCACTGCTGTCAGGGCTTCCATCTTCACACAGTCTTCTTTCTGGGTTCACGGGCTCTGTCAGCTTGAATGGCCGAGCCTTGATGATGCACACAGGAGTCGCGGTCTCAGCACAGAGCTCTGAATGGACAGCACTGTCCTTTCAGAGTGCAATGTGCATGCACCAGTGTCATCACTGGCTACTACTAAACTAAATATCTCTTAAACGGTGCACACTTAGGAGATATTTACTGTACATATAGGCAAGTCTTATAGGTCTGTAAGTATAAATCAAAAAGTGGTCTATACTACTGCTTTACCTTGCTGTTGGAGTATAAGAATATACTGTACATAGGGAGGTTGAACATTAGCAAGAGATCACACAAACAAATGTGTTAATATCAATCATCTCCACTATAGGGAGTCCTGGTTGTCTACCCCTGGCAGAGTCCCAGGCTATATGTGTCGAATATTCCTACAATGGGATCTTCCTAACATAATTCTCTTTGGTTATGTACAAATCATGCTGTAAGGGATGGTGAAAACCCATTGTAATGGACACAGCAGGTGTACAGAGCCGGGACCTCAGCATAGAGATAGAAGAAACTGGTTTAACTGAAATATCAGTTTTTAATGAACTGACCTATAAAAAATATGCCCTCTTCTTGAATGGCCTATATTAATATTTAGATGTCACATAGTTGTGCTTTAACTGTCCTGAATTCAAATGCATTGTATAGAGACTATTCCACAGCTCTCCTTGAAGGTTGTTTTGAATCTTTTACTGCAGGTGACTTTAGGGGAGATGTGTTGATTGATATCAGTATTGGTCCCCTCATACACCATCTCTATGCAGCGCAGGAATATTTCAGAGATATCATCCTTCTCAAACCTTCTGATCACTGTATTATAGAAGTGAAAAAATGGACAGACAGCCGAACCGGAGCATTTGATTGGTCACACACCACTACAGTTGCTACAGAATTGGCAGGAAAGAGGTAAAGTATCTGCCAGTTTTTTGTCCTAGTCAGGCTGAATACCTGGTGTGATGAACTAGTAGCATTGGGAGGAGGACCAGACATACTTTTTAAAACATTTGTGATTTCATTTTTGTATTTAATTATTAATAATATTAATACTTATTTAATTATTGTATTTTTAATTAGTCTTTTCAACTTGTGAGGAGATGTGTAAATCAGGTGATAATATTACGAGGGAAAAAGTTATGTTAACTCCTTTACGCTTAGGGTAAAACAAATGTAAATGCCTAAGCCCTATTTTGCAATTTTGACAGTTAGTAAAGTTAGTAAAACCGTACATATCATCAATACTTTGTGCATCCAAGTGGATTATACCTTGTTTTTTTCAGGACAAATTGGGCTTTCATTTGGTGGTAAATGGCAATGGATATCTCCTGATATATTTTTTTAAATTATTATTATCAAAGGAAAACTAGCCCAAAATAGTAAAAAAAAAAACAAATTTTTAAATGTAACTGTATATTTCTTGCTACTACCATAACTTACCACCAAAGAACTACCCAAAATAAATTCTCCTGCTCCTGGCAATCCCAGCGATACCACATATGTATATTTTATGTTGTTTGTACCCATAGTACAGCCCAGAAACAATAGTGCGCATTTTGCTTTTTTTTTTCACTAACTGACACTGATACTAATTTTAAAAAAATCCTGTCCAAAAAATACTGACCCTGACCTTGATCCAAACACTAACCCTGGCACTGACCTACTAGATCAAACCTTGATCCAGGTATTTATGTTAATTTTTTTTTATTTTATTTTATTATTTTTTTTATCATTTTTTTTATTTTCGTCACACTTTTTTTTTCTATCTCTGCAAGGACAGAAAATGATACAATGTATCTCTCTTGTCCATTCACAGAGATAGAAAACATGGGGACGGGCTTCACAGTGACTAAACACTGATAGATAGCCAATTAGAGGCTATCACAGCGATCAGATGACCCAGAATTGGCCGTTCTGGGTCCTGATAGTCAGAACAGGACCCCAATTTCTGTGCTGGGAGTGCGCCTTGCGATACGCTTCCAGCACGAAGGGTGATATGCAAATAAGCGGAAAAAAGCCCAGTCCAGTGGGCCGCATATTTGCATACGGTTGGCGTGAAGGGGTTAATGATGCATTAATACTCCACTAACATCAAATGTAATACTGCTAGAAGAACCTTTTTTTGGGTATGCAGCATATGATCCCCAGCAAAAGAGGTAGAGGGCGTTGGTGGTTAGTGGCTAGCTGTAAGTGCTTCATCTCTATGGTAAATGGTTGGAGTCGACACTCCTCTTCCACTGATATCTGAAAGTCTCTTCTACAGCTCAGAAGTGTTAACAGTATTCAACAGCTCAAACCCAATATACTCAATGCCTCTCATAATATCAGTTAAATGCTTTATGTGACAGGGGATTTGCTTCTTCCTTCCAGTGACCAATGTGAGAAGGAAATCGGACTCAGGGCGGCAATTAAACATGTTGTAAAATTCGATATCAACCAGGAAAATCTCACGGGCTCAATTGAGCTACCACAAGCCGACTGCCTTGTGTTCTGGGGTATTCTGGAAGTCATCAGCAAAGATCTTGAAGAATTTGTGAGAAACTTCAGGAAATTCGCAAAGCTTCTCAAACCTGGTGGGTGCATTATGTATTATGGAGCTTTAAATTGCACATTCTATATTGTTGGGGGAGAGAAGTTCAATGTTTGTAAGTATAATGAAAGTGACTTTAGAAGTATGCTTAGTAATGAGGGGTTTGTTATCACCCATTTGGAGGTTTCCCAAAGAAAGGCTGAGAGCGATCTGATGGATTTTGATTCAGTTATGTTCTGTACAGCTTATAAAGAATAGAAGATTTAAGCCTCATTCGCACCATTGTGTTAGAAAGTGCACATGAATTTCATGAAAGAACATAGTTGCCGCATACATATGATCGCACATTCCGACAACAAAATCCATGTTTTTTTTCTGACGGATGTTGGCTCAAACTTGTCTTGCATACACACGGTCACACAAAGTTGGTCGGAAATTCTGAACGTCAAGAACTCGGTATTGTACAACACGTACGTACGAGCCAAGATAAAGAGCCAAGAAAAGTTCAATAGCTAGTGCTGCTCTTCTGCTTGATTCCGAGCATGCGTGGCACTTTGTGCGTCAAAATTGTGTACATACGATAGGAATTTACGACAACGGATTTTGTTGTCAGAAAATTTGAGAACCAAATCTCAAATTTTGAGCGACGGAAATTCCGATGAAGTCCGATGGAGCCTACACACGGTCGGAATTTCCGACAAAAGTCTCCCATCGAACATTTTCCATCGGATAATCCGACCGTGTGTACGGAGCAAGTGTGTTTTTACTGCAATTTTAATGTGTAATGTTAAAATGTAATACAAGGCAAAATGTGGATGGGAGCTTTGCGTGCGTTTTCCATGAATTTCTTCCTGGGAAATGTACCATGTGATTTAAAAAATGCAGTAATTTAAAAAAAAATGTGAATTTTCTATGCATCACCATGTGTTGCTTTGACTACAAGACCCCTTTCACACTGTGCCGCCACGGCGTCAGCGGTAAAGTGGTGCTATTTTTAGCGCCGCTTTACCGTCGTCTTAGCGGCGCTATTCGGCCGCTAGCGGGGTGGTTTTAACTCCCCGCTAGTGGCCGAAAAGGGGTTAAATCCGCCCGCAAAATGCCACCGGAGGTATCGCAGCGCTGCCCCATTGATTTCAATGGGGAGCAGCGTTGGAGGAGCGGTGAGTTTACCGCTCCTTCACTGACCCAAAGAAGCTGCTGGCAAGACTTTTTCTGACGCCCTGCCAGCGCACCACTCTAGTGTGAAAGGCCTCGGGCTTTCACACTGAAGTGAATGGAGCAGCTGTTTTAGGGCAGTTTGCATGTGCTATTTTTAACGCTATAGCGCCTGCAAAACGCTCCAGTGTGAAAGGAGTCTAAGGCAAAAGACATTTTACCAAAAACTCACAAATGATGCAGAAAGCAGGATTTGTGGAAAAAAAATGCACTGCCCTCTTACACAACACATTGATGTGAACAGCTTCATAGATAAGTGTTTCTCAACCTGTTTTCTGTCATGGCGCCCTTTAAAATATTGCACCCCATTCTAAAATTAAAAAAGAAAAAATCTTAACTAATAGTTTTACATAAAAACAGTGTGCAGGGACATCTGCACAAGTAGGATACCCAACATCAGAGATTATTTATTCTTAAAAATGCACACTGGTACTGACTAGCATTCCAGCTTTTCTCTTCTGCCCCAGTTTCTTTCCCTCAATCAGCGGATGTGACCCCAGTGTTGACAGAGAGGGGTAGATAAAGGGGCAAACAAGGATGTCTTCAGGCGCCTGGCGTCCTTCTCAACCTATGCCATCATCAGTTGTTGGGAAACCAGCAGCTGGCCAACACAATGCCCAATGCACAATGTAATGCTGCACACTAAAATCCTGTTGCTTTGTGTGACGAAAAAGACAGGCATGATACACCCTCTGGTTTGTTGACAATCTTTGGGAAATTTTTAGTCATTTTGCCAAGGCACCCCTAAAGAGTCCAGAAGGCACCCCAGTGTGCCATGACACCCTGGTTGAAAAAGACTGTCATAGATTATAATGGCAACTAGTTTTCATGAGCTTTCGTTATGCTGTGATACTGGGTTGTAGTGAATATGATAAAACAAGGGTACAAATGGGTCCTTAGGCTCGGTTTACATATATGTAGATTGGATTAGTTTTTAACCGCATTCAAATTGCATAACATGTGAGTGTGACCAGCTTCGCACCTGAATCTCACCTGAACCGGTGAACAGAAACGCACAGGGAAAACCGCACTGCAGATATGTGAACCCAGCCTTAAGTAGCAAACAAACCCCAGAATTGTACTTCAGCAAGTCACCTATGTACTGGTAGAGCACCTCAAATGTTGAGGCAGTCCTCTGAATATAGAGATCATCAACCACAAACCTGCTTCCAAACCCTGAACACCAACTTTTCACACTGACAGAAATAGGCCGTTGATATCTAGGCAGGCTGCCAAGGATACAGAAGCCTTGAAGAAGGCATCCTAAAACTTTAGAAACATGTTAGCATCTTTGATTGATTTTTGAGCTAATAAAACAATAAAAAAATTCAGATTCCAGAACTTTTATTTGTGGTGTTTATACACCTTGACTTATCCACTATTTAGCCCGTTATTAACTCTCAGTAACCCTAATTCATTTTCCTTAAACCTTTCTTCCCTTATTTGCTTCTCTGTTTTTTTTTTTTCATCAAAGAGTTTTATTGAAGGTTAATGAAGTTTAACAATCAAAGCCACTTTACATTGTTAATCTGATACAAATGAACATAACATCTAATTAACATCAGGTGTATTAGCTATCAGCTAGACTAAGTTATAATAAACAGACTATGAGTCATGTTGGCGTACTGCCCAAACTGGGGGTATGTAGGAAAGTGATTGCGTTTGAGGTTATCCGTTGCCTCACCCAGTTAGGTATCTGGAGCAAACTAAGTTAGTATGGCATATATTATATCTATCAATTAGCTCTGAGTTCTTTGGGAAATTTTCATTATTCAAGAAAAAGAAAGAAGTGGTAAACGGAAGAGAAGGAAAGAGGTGAAGAAGTAAAAAGAAAAGGGGTTATCTGCAAAGTAGTAATGTCTCTCTCCTTGGCCTCTGCGGTACGCTAGAGCTTGACTCGGGGGGAGCGAGAAGCTCTTTTGTTCAGAAGAGTGTTAATTGCTCATTAAGTGATCGTATTTTGATGTAACCTTAAAATGGAGCCAGGGGGACCATGTCTTGTGGTATCTTTCTATGTCATCGGAGGTTTGGGCCAGTATATCTTCCATGTGACAGATCTCGGATACTTTCTGAAGCCACTCCTTTACTGAAGGAGCCTTTCTCTGTTTTTTTAACTGATTTTCTTTTTACTGTTCATTTATTTTTTATTTTTGTCTGTGTGTCTCATTCATTTTTGCAGCTTCTCCTCTCATAAATACCTAAAAAAAAATTGTTTTTAATCTTTTAGTTATTCGTAAATAATCTCATCATGCTTTGTACCAGAACCATATGTTATGTGCAGACAACGTTTACATACAGTGGTATTATGTTCTATCTGTCCGGAAATTGGTTGGTGGCTATAAGCTTCAAGCTTGATGTATCAACATTGAGCATGTTCCTCCTATCCCTTCTTTGCCTTCCATAAGGCAAGTTCATTTTTGGCTAAGAAGAGGTAACTTCAATTTCATTTAAAAACACATTGATACAGAAGACTATGATATACCAACTGTCCAGACATTTCTAATTTAGTTCAGTTTCCTTTCGGGTGTCCAGACTTTGGCAATTAAAAATGCATATTTAGTCACATCCACAACTCCAGATGTATGTAATTTGTCCAGAAATGCTCCACACCTTAACCAGTCCTATAATAATGCTGCAAATTTCATTAGTGATAGGCTTGTACTGCAGATAATGGTCACTCATTCATAAAGACTTTCCTTGGTTATTTAAAGGGTGCAGAGCTGCATAAAGCAGATACCATGGAGTTAAGGAGAGGTTTAAGAAAAGTAGTGATTAGCACATTTTGATTAGGGGAAATGATGAAAGATCTTTAAAAAATTGCCCCAGCAGTAATTTTCAGAATATGTCAGTTAGCCAAATTGTGGCTTTTCATTTTATACATTTGCCAACGCCCCAGTGATGGGGACACATTGGCTTTAGAATAAAACAGTTTGGACTTGAAATCTTGTGGCATGGGACATTTATCCACCCCTTGATCCTTAGGTGGGAACAATTGTACTCTGTGAGGGGAGGAAATAGCTGGAGGTGATCAGGCAAGAGTTTATGACAAAAACTGGGGAAAAATGGGAAAAAAGTAGCAAACAATTTTGTGTAAGGAGTAACAAGATAAAAAAATAAGAGAACATGCACTGCCTAATGGGGAAGAAGGGGTAAGTTACATAAATATCTCAAGGGGTTGTAGCCCAGTCTGAATGTGGGGAGGTACAGCTTGGTGCGGTGGCAGTAAACACTCAGAGCACCCAGATACAGGCAACAGAACTTGTGTTAACGTTAAAGCTCATGATTAGGGATGAGCTTCGTGTTCGAGTCGAACCCATGTTCGACTCGAACATCGGCTGTTCGACCGTCCGTCGAATTGCGAACGTTATGGGCCGTTCGCGCCAAATTCGTGTGGCGCGTCACGGCCCATAATTCACTGCGGCATCGCAGTGCATTGCTGGCTGATGATTGGCCAAGCATGCACTATGACCCGCATGCTTGGCCAATCACAGCGCCGTCAGTAGAGAGAGCTGTAATTGGCCAAAGCCAGGGTGGCTTTGGCCAATTATGGCTCAGGGGATTTAGTACACGCCCCACACTATATAAGGCCGCCTGCACGGCGGCCCTGTGTAGTGTGTTCCGGTGTGCTGATAGAGAGAGAGACAGACAGTGTCATTTGATTTGAGAGCTAGATTAGGCTAGATCTGTTCCTGCTCTTTACATTTAGTGCAGTGCGTCCTGCTCACAGTGTTCAGCTAGATCTGTTCCTGCTCTTTACATTTAGTGCAGTGCGTCCTGCTCACAGTGTTCAGCTAGATCCGTTCCTGCTATTTACATTTAGTGCAGTGCGTCCTGCTCACAGTGTTCAGCTAGATCTGTTCCTGCTATTTACATTTAGTGCAGTCAGTGCGTCCTGCTCACAGTGTTCAGCTAGATCTGTTCCTGCTATTTACATTTAGTGCAGTGCGTCCTGCTCACAGTGTTCAGCTAGATCCGTTCCTGCTATTTACATTTAGTGCAGTCAGTGCGTCCTGCTCACAGTGTTCAGCTAGATCCGTTCCTGCTATTTACATTTAGTGCAGTCAGTGCGTCCTGCTCACAGTGTTCAGCTAGATCCGTTCCTGCTATTTACATTTAGTGCAGTGCGTCCTGCTCACAGTGTTCAGCTAGATCCGTTCCTGCTATTTACATTTAGTGCAGTGCGTCCTGCTCACAGTGTTCAGCTAGATCCGTTCCTGCTATTTACATTTAGTGCAGTCAGTGCGTCCTGCTCACAGTGTTCAGCTAGATCCGTTCCTGCTATTTACATTTAGTGCAGTCAGTGCGTCCTGCTCACAGTGTTCAGCTAGATCCGTTCCTGCTATTTACATTTAGTGCAGTCAGTGCGTCCTGCTCACAGTGTTCAGCTAGATCCGTTCCTGCTATTTACATTTAGTGCAGTGCGTCCTGCTCACAGTGTTCAGCTAGATCCGTTCCTGCTATTTACATTTAGTGCAGTGCGTCCTGCTCACAGTGTTCAGCTAGATCCGTTCCTGCTATTTACATTTAGTGCAGTGCGTCCTGCTCACAGTGTTAGGCTAGATCCGTTCCTGCTATTTACATTTAGTGCAGTCAGTGCGTCCTGCTCACAGTGTTCAGCTAGATCCGTTCCTGCTATTTACATTTAGTGCAGTCAGTGCGTCCTGCTCACAGTGTTCAGCTAGATCCGTTCCTGCTATTTACATTTAGTGCAGTGCGTCCTGCTCACAGTGTTCAGCTAGATCCGTTCCTGCTATTTACATTTAGTGCAGTGCGTCCTGCTCACAGTGTTCAGCTAGATCCGTTCCTGCTATTTACATTTAGTGCAGTGCGTCCTGCTCACAGTGTTCAGCTAGATCCGTTCCTGCTATTTACATTTAGTGCAGTGCGTCCTGCTCACAGTGTTCAGCTAGATCTGTTCCTGCTATTTACATTTAGTGCAGTGCGTCCTGCTCACAGTGTTCAGCTAGATCTGTTCCTGCTATTTACATTTAGTGCAGTCAGTGCGTCCTGCTCACAGTGTTCAGCTAGATCCGTTCCTGCTATTTACATTTACTGCAGTGCGTCCTGCTCACAGTGTTCAGCTAGATCTGTTCCTGCTATTTACATTTAGTGCAGTGCGTCCTGCTCACAGTGTTCAGCTAGATCTGTTCCTGCTATTTACATTTAGTGCAGTCAGTGCGTCCTGCTCACAGTGTTCAGCTAGATCCGTTCCTGCTATTTACATTTAGTGCAGTGCGTCCTGCTCACAGTGTTCAGCTAGATCTGTTCCTGCTATTTACATTTAGTGCAGTCAGTGCGTCCTGCTCACAGTGTTCAGCTAGATCCGTTCCTGCTATTTACATTTAGTGCAGTGCGTCCTGCTCACAGTGTTCAGCTAGATCTGTTCCTGCTATTTACATTTAGTGCAGTCAGTGCGTCCTGCTCACAGTGTTCAGCTAGATCCGTTCCTGCTATTTACATTTAGTGCAGTGCGTCCTGCTCACAGTGTTCAGCTAGATCTGTTCCTGCTATTTACATTTAGTGCAGTGCGTCCTGCTCACAGTGTTCAGCTAGATCCGTTCCTGCTATTTACATTTAGTGCAGTCAGTGCGTCCTGCTCACAGTGTTCAGCTAGATCCGTTCCTGCTATTTACATTTAGTGCAGTGCGTCCTGCTCACAGTGTTCAGCTAGATCCGTTCCTGTTATCTTCCTACTGACAGGCAGGCTTGTCTGGTTACAGTATATAAAGCTACCTGAAGAAAATTACAGGTGTTCTATCCCAGCTTAGTGCAGCTACAGGCCATTAGTATGTCTGGAAGGCCAAGAAGGAGAGGCAGACAGTCACAAGCCAATAAGAGAGGGCAAGCAGGCTCTGTGTCTAGTGCTGGTCTTGGAGACGGTGCATCCTCATCAGCACGTGGCCATGGGACACGCTTGGCCTTTTTTTCGGCAGCTGGCCGTGTTGAGCCGCAACATGCAGAAAACTTGGTCGAGTGGATGACCAAGCCGTCCTCATCCTCCTCATCCTCTCTCACCCATGCCCAGGGTGCTTTGTCTGGCAAAGCAGCGGCCTCTTCCCTCAGCTCAATGTCATCAGTGACTCCTTCCCTAGCTCCACCATGTCCTCATGAGGATTCCCTCGAACTGTTTGACCACAGTGTTGGGTACATGCTCCAGGAGGATGCCCAGCGTTTGGAAGGCTCTGATGATGATACTGAGCTCGATGAAGGCAGTAACATGAGCACGGACAGAGGGGGTGCCCAAGAAGGACAGCAATCTGGCAGTCATGCTCCCCCTGCTGCAGCATACTGCCAGGTTTGCTCCAGTGATGAGGAGGGAGGGGATGATGAGGTCACTGACTCAACGTGGGTGCCTGATAGGAGAGAGGAGGAGGAGGAGGAGGAGGAGGCGGCACATCACCAACGAGGCAGGATGCCCTCCAGGGGCCAGCCTAAGGGCAGCACATTGACTGCATCACACCCCAAAGCTCCACATGTGCAGGGCGCTGCAGTCTCTGCGCGTTATTCAAAAAGTTCTTTGGTGTGGGCCTTTTTTGAGACGAGTGCATCAGATCGCACCGCTGCTATTTGCAACATATGTCTCAAGCGTATCTCGCGTGGCCAAAACATCTCCCGCTTGGGTACCACATGCTTGACCAGACATATGTTGACCTGCCATGCAGTTCGTTGGCAAGCATATCTAAAAGACCCACACCAAAGAACAAAGAGGATCTCTCCTTGCTCCTCATCAACTGAGATTTCCAACCCCACTAGACCTTCAGTCCTCTCTGAGACCTGCAGTGAGAGGAATGAAGGTGTAGAATTAGGTGTGTCACAGCCAAGTACTTGTGGGCAATCTGCTTTTGGTACACCGACGCCAGATTGTACCAGGCAAATTTCCCTGCCCCAGCTGCTGCACCGCCGAAAGAAGTTTGCTCCCAGCCATCCACATGCCCAGCGGTTGAATGCTAGCTTGGCAAAATTGCTAGCACTTCAACTGCTGCCTTTTCAGTTGGTAGACTCTGCCCCCTTCCGTGAGTTTGTGGAATGTGCGGTTCCTCAGTGGCAGGTACCCAAACGCCACTTTTTCTCACGGAAGGCGATTCCAGCTCTCTACCGGCATGTGGAAGGCAATGTCCATGCCTCGCTGGACAGGGCGGTCAGCGGTAAGGTGCATATTACCGCTGACTCATGGTCCAGCAGGCATGGACAGGGACGTTACTTAAGTTTCACGGCGCATTGGGTGACTCTCTGGCAGCTGGGAAGGATGCAGGACAAGGTGCAGTAGTGTTGGAGGTTGTTCCGCCACCACGCCTCCAAAATGCTGATTGTGACACACCTCTCTCCTCCACCCCCTCCTCTTCTTCTTCCTCCATGGCCTCTTCCTCGGAACCAGCGGTGCTCCGTAGGCGTTCAAGGGGCTACGCAAGTACGCAGGCCAAAAGATGCCATGCGGTGCTTGAGCTGGTGTGCTTGGGGGACAGGAGCCACACTGGGGCAGAGGTTCTGTCAGCTCTGCAGGGGCAGGTTCAGAGGTGGTTGACGCCACGCCAACTTAAGGCAGGAATGGTGGTTTGCGACAATGGCACCAACCTCCTCTCTGCCCTCCGACAGGGACAACTGACCCATGTGCCCTGTTTGGCTCACGTCCTTAACTTGGTGGTGCAGCGGTTCTTGGGCAGGTACCCGGGCTTACAGGATGTCCTGAGGCAGGCCAGGAAAGTCTGTGTGCATTTCCGCCGGTCATATAATGCCAGTGCTCGGCTGACGGACCTCCAAAAGGAGTTTAACCTGCCCAAGAACCGCCTAATCTGTGACATGCCCACCAGGTGGAACTCGACATTGGCCATGCTGCAGCGGCTGCACACGCAGCAGAGGGCCATAAATGAGTACCTGTGCGACTATGGCACCAGGACAGGGTCAGGGGACCTTGGTTTTTTTTCCCCACGCCAGTGGGCCATGATCAGGGATGCATGCACTGTCCTGTCACCATTCGAGGAGGCCACGAGGATGGTGAGCACTGACAGTGCATGCATCAGTGACACTGTCCCCCTTGTCCACCTGTTGGAGCACACGCTGCGTGGAATAATGGACAGGGCACTTGAGGCAGAACAGAGGCAGGAAGAGGAGGACTTCCTTAGCTCTCAAGGCCCCCTTTATCCAGACAGTGTTCCTGCGTGCCCGCCGATCACACAGGAAGAGGACGAGGAGGAGGAGGAGGAGGAGGAGGAGGAAGATTGTGTCAGTATGGAGGTGGAGCCTGGCACTCAGCATCAGCAGTCTTTAAGGGATCAGTCCCAAGGAACACATGGACTTGTACGTGGCTGGGAGGAGGTGGCTGCGGACGTTGTTGTCCTTAGTGACCCAGAGGACTCCGGACCGAATGCCTCAGCAAACCTACGCTGCATGGCCTCCCTGATCCTGCAAAGCCTGCGTAAGGATCCTCGTATTCGTGGTATCAAGGAGAAGGACCAATACTGGCTGGCAACCCTCCTTGATCCACGTTACAAGGGTAAGGTTGCGGACCTTATCTTGCCATCGCAGAGGGAGCAGAGGATGAAACATCTTCGGGAGGCCTTGCAGAAAGGTCTGTGCAACACGTTCCCAGAGACTGGGAGGTTACAAACTCCTGTTTCTGGACAACGTGTTGCTGAGGCTTCGGTCAGTCAAAGAAGGAGCGGTGGAGAAGGTGGCCGTCTGACCGATGCGTTCAGACAATTTTTTGGTCCGCAGCCCCAAGGTATGATCGGTTCCAGCAACCATCGCCAGCGTCTGTTTTACATGGTGCAGGAATACCTAGGGGCAAGATCAGACTTGGACACCTTTCCCACCGAAAATCCTCTGGGTTACTGGGTCTTGAGGATGGATCACTGGCCAGAGCTTGCACAGTATGCAATTGAGCTACTGGCCTGTCCTGCATCCAGCGTTCTTTCGGAACGCACATTCAGTGCTGCTGGAGGCATGGTAACCGATCACAGGGTGCGTCTGTCCACTGACTCGGTCGATCGGCTGACCTTCATAAAAATTAATCAGTCTTGGATCACCACCAGCTACCAAGCACCTGATGCTGATGTAACTGAATCATTTTTTTCAGATCCCTTCAAAGACTGCCTATGCTGATGCTGAGTGACTATCCCTGAGTAATTATCCTCTTCCTCCTCAATCATCACGCTGATAGCTTGTAAGAACATTTTTGGTTCTGGGCGCCACCACCAGTGCCTAAGGCACAATTTTTCAGCCCCTGTATAACAGGGGCGTGTAATTACAATTTTTGATGTAATACTTTGCAGCAGGGCTCGTTCCTGCATTCCAACTAGAGTGTCTGTGAGGGGTTGCAGTGTTGTGGCACCAGCACCAGTGCCTAAGGCCCAATTTTTCTGCCCCTGTCTAACAGGGGCGTGTAATTACAATTTTTGATGCAATACTTTGCAGCAGGGCTCGTTCCTGCGTTCCAACTAGAGTGTCTGTGAGGGGTTGCAGTGTTGTGGCACCAGCACCAGTGCCTAAGGCCCAATTTTTCTGCCCCTGTCTAACAGGGGCGTGTAATTACAATTTTTGATGCAATACTTTGCAGCAGGGTTCGTTCCTGCGTTCCAACTAGAGTGTCTGTGAGGGGTTGCAGTGTTGTGGCACCAGCACCAGTGCCTAAGGTCCAATTTTTCTGCCCCTGTCTAACAGGGGCGTGTAATTACAATTTTTGATGCAATACTTTGCAGCAGGGCTCGTTCCTGCGTTCCAACTAGAGTGTCTGTGAGGGGTTGCAGTGTTGTGGCACCAGCACCAGTGCCTAAGGCCCAATTTTTCTGCCCCTGTCTAACAGGGGCGTGTAATTACAATTTTTGATGCAATACTTTGCAGCAGGGCTCGTTCCTGCGTTCCAACTAGAGTGTCTGTGAGGGGTTGCAGTGTTGTGGCACCAGCACCAGTGCCTAAGGCCCAATTTTTCTGCCCCTGTCTAACAGGGGCGTGTAATTACAATTTTTGATGCAATACTTTGCAGCAGGGCTCGTTCCTGCGTTCCAACTAGAGTGTCTGTGAGGGGTTGCAGTGTTGTGGCACCAGCACCAGTGCCTAAGGCCTAATTTTTCAGCTCCTGTTCAACAGGGGCATGTAATTACAATTCTTGATCTAATATTTCACAGCAGGGCCCTGTGAGGGCTTACAGTGTTTTGGCCACAGCAACACCTAAGGCCCAAATTTCTGCTGAGTATATAGGGCAGGACCCTACTTTCAAACATCTAACTTACAAACGACTCCTACTTGCAAACGGAAGGAGACAACAGGAAGTGAGATGAAATCTACCCCTAGGAAGGGAAATTCTCTCATGTAAGAGTTAATATGGGAAAACAATTTCTCCTTTCCACTGATGCTTTCCAATCCTTGTTCCACAAAAAAACCCAAATTTTCAAAAAACATTTTTCATTGGGACAAAAAAGTGAGGTGAAATCTTCTGAAGAGGAGGAAAGACGCAAAACAAATGTCACAGGGGTGATAACCCTTCCCTATGTTTTCCAAAAAGCTTAGAAAAGATTTTTTGGCTGGAGCTAAACACGTTAAAAATGTTCAAAATTACAAACAGATTCTACTTAACAACAAACCTACAGTCCCTGTCTTGTTTGCACCGCCTGTATACTGCTGTTCAGAGTATATAGGGACCTTTCCTTATTTTAATTTGGGTGCGGGGTTCCCCTTAATATCCATACAAGACCCAAAGGGCCTGGTAATGGACTGGGGGGTACCCATGCCGTTTGTCTCACTGATTTTCATCCATATTGCCAGGACCCGACATGACATTAAACCCGCAAGCAGTTTTAAATGAGATTTTTTCCTTTAAAAATGACATTTGGTGCAGGGACTGTTCTAAACATGGGAAACACGCGTCACTTTACAGGCATACTATAGACACCCCCCAGGTACGATATTTAAAGGAATATTTCACTTTTTTTTTTTTACTTTAAGCATCATTAAAATCACTGCTCCCGAAAAAACGGCCGTTTTTAAAAGTTTTTTTTGCATTGATACATGTCCCCTGGGGTATGACCCGGGTCCCCACACCCTTTTTAGGACAATACCATGCAAATTAGCCTTTAAAATGAGCACTTTTGATTTCGAACGTTCGAGTCCCATAGACGTCAATGGGGTTCTAACGTTCGTGCGAACTTGCGGTCCGTTCGCGGGTTCTGGTGCGAACCGAACCGGGGGGTGTTCGGCTCATCCCTACTCATGATTCACAACAAGCCTTGCAGGAAGGCACCCGACCCAGGACACTCACAGGATGTAACAGTGATGTGTGGCAGAGCAGGTCTCAGATGTGCCAACAGTGTCTGTCTCAAGGAGCCAAATGCAGCCTGGCCGGTCCATATCCTATTGGGGAGGCTTCCAGGAAAGATGGCATTTCCATATCCTTTAAAAGACAAGAAATAACTCACACGATGCCAGATGACAATCAACTAAGAAAGAGCTGCCGCAAGCACCCCGATGTGTTCCCATACATTTCTAATAAAACAACAGAAAATTATGCTGCACTACTGCCCTCCAAGTGAAATAAACAAAACCAATTACAATCCTCACAGGTAAATGGATGAACTAAATAAAATAACAAATTGACCAACAATCAATCTTCGGTGAAAAAATAGGCGAACATACAAATATATAACAAAGAGGTGTAAAAAAAATGCAAACAATCCAAAATGAGAATAAGGAAAGAAAGGCTAAGTGATATACCCTTGTATATCTAAACACTAAAAAAAGGTCAATATACCCTCTCCAGGGGTGCCAATATCTAATAGCAAAATTTGTAAACGCAATGCACAGTGATGTAATGAAATAGGTAAAAACAATGCAGAGTGATGTATAAAAATAGGATGAGGAAAAATAGAGTGAATATCTGTAACAAATGAAATAAAATATAAAAAAAATAAAATAAAAAACAGGGGTGCCAACACATAAGTTAAAAAAAAAATAGGTTCAAGCAATGCACAGTGATGTGATGCAATAACATGAGGAAAAATAAACACAGTAGGTATCTGTGTACAACAATAGCAAAATTAACACTAGTGCTTCAAAATATCAAAAAACATGAATAGGCATAAATAATAAATAATAAATGTCCATGAAAAACCTTAAAATGGTGCTTATTTTTTTTGTAATTCTTTATTTTTTCATAGAAAGTGTGTATAACAATTAACATGTCCAGCATAGGTACATAACAAAAGTCAGGTAAAAAACTCAGACAAGATTACAAGGCGAGGTCAACAAATCAAATTATCTGACTTTGCGCCGTGTGTAAGGCACATGAGGGAGGACCCCGGTGTAGCAATACTAAATGGGGCCATGTAGACACCCAGACAACCTTTTGCTTGACCTGGAGCTGGTGACAGCACATACCAAGTTATGCAACACAACAACATTATATAAATTTTGTAATTGTTTAGGGAGCCAAGGGACTCAAAAAACTGGTAGACCCAAACATGAGACATGTGGAAATGTAATGCACCTTAAGATTTTCACTATATCTGATCAGATAACCCATGAGTGGGAGAGAGTTATAAAGAAACAGATAACCCCGAAAGTGAGAGACGGATGGGGACCAGGAAAGAGGGGGGTAGAGCGAGGGTGGAGGTGGGTGAGTGGCAGAAACTAGAAACAGAAGATGAAGAAGGATTTGAGTAAAATAGAATAAGGTAAGGTAATGCAGTGTAATGTAATGCCCTCTGTCTAGGGGGCGGGACCAGCCCATTGTGTCAGTTAGTCTGTGCCATTTCTTGGAGATAGGTGTCTGTGTATATAAAATGTTGCCAGGGTCTCCAGGTCTCCAGGAAGGTCTCCTCTCTATTGTGCAGGGTGGCAGCGAGATCCCCCATGTCTCTCAGTTCGTTCACTTTAGCAAACCACAAGGACTTTGCCGGCGGGTTCTCCGATCTCCAACAGAGGGGGATACAGGCCTTGGTGGCATTCAGTAACTGAATGGTGAAGGAGGTCTTATATTTCTTGATGGGTCATTCCAACAGGTGAAGCAGACAGGCCGCAGGGTTCCCCTCCAGAGAGACATTGGTTAAGTGTCTAATTGTGCGGGCCACTTCATGCCAGAATGGGGCGAGTCTGGGACATGCCCAAAAAACATGTAATATCGTCCCCTCTGCAGTGCCACAATGCCAAAAGAGGTTAGATACCTGCGGGAAGAAATGGTGTAGAGTGGTGGGCTAAAATGGTGCTTATAACACACATCCGTCTTTCATTTAAACAAACTGTGACTGCGATCCTCCACCAGCCCCCATGCACGTTCACCTCCAGCAAAGACCCCAAGGGTCAGATGACACTTTGCAATCAAACTCCAATGCTGCCCAGCCGTTTGACGGGCATCGTGATTGACGATTAATTTACATCGGGGGACACTGTTTTTTTTAAAGAACTTTTCAAAAACTGTGTGTTTTTCTTTCTTTTTGATGAATGAGTAGGGGTACAATGCCTCATACTCATTCACATGGGAGGGGGCCGTGATCTGGGGGCCTCCTTGTTAAAGGAGGCGTCCAGATTACGATAAGCTCCCCCACCCACAGACCCCCTCAACCTTCACCCAGGGTTGTTGGGAAGAGGCCCTTGTCCCATCAACATGGGGACAAAGAGCTTTGGGGTGAGGGGGCAGAGTCCCCCTACCCATAAGCACCCCCCTATGTTGAGGGCATGTAGCCTGGTAGGGTTCAAAAGGGTATTGGATTTGGGGGGGGACACCACACCATTTCTTTTTTTAGTTATGACGTGGGGGTTCCCCTCAAAATCCATAGGGCCTGGTATGGACTGGGGGATGGACCCCCACACCATTTTTTTTTAACATTTTTCTATTGCCAGCAAATTCGGCAATGTTTTTTTTTCATTCAGCTGTCAGCAGTGAAGCCCGCTGACAGCTGATGACTCATCTGTTAGTAAGGACAAAGAGGCAGGCTTCCCAACCTGCTCCTTAACAACCTATTCACTGAATTCTGCTGCTCAGCCCAAACCGCTCGCCCATCCCTACTGGTTAGGTAGTGAACACCTATGAACTCAGTTATTAGAATACTACCCACAACTGTCTTACAACTCCAATTGCAAAAAAGTTGGGACGCTGTGTAAAATCTGCATAAAAACAGAAAGCAATGATACGCAAATCGCATAAACCCATATTTAATCACAATAGAAAATATTTGTAAAGTGTGATAAAGTTTGTACACAAGGTACCTACGTCCCAAAATATTGCATAGGGAAAAATAGCACTGCAGCAATACAAATGTTTATGGTACCATCAGAGACATAACAACACTTTGCATAGATTAAAAACAGGATATTTTGTTACAAAAAATATAAAATGTTATAAACTATTGATCACGCCTAAAGAGATCACATTAATATCTCTCTTAAAACTGGACTATTATTATTGATAAATGGTGTTATGAAGTTCTACAGATCAGTTGGTACAATCTTGGACACATTTAGCCAGTTCTTCTCAACATGTTTTGTGGAATTACCGCTTTTTCAGGAGTATTTGAGAGAGTGGATTACCTGCAGAAAACAATAAAAAATACAACATATCATACAAAAAAAATATAGTATATCATGAAAAATCATTACTTTGTGCATTGTATAAATATGTCCCATAGCTGAAGAGGAGATTCAGCTTACTCAACACTTCCAAATGGACCAACATACAGGACTGCACCAAAAATCTCCTCGGCGAGTGTGGGAGCAAAGTACAAAGAACAATGGTCTCTATAATGGTAAAAAACAACAGAAAATGCTATAGCATTTCAATTTCATATACACTGCATTCAAATGCACATGATACAGATACCCATTCCACACAATGTATACACACCACAACCAGCCAAAATTTCTCAAACCATCAATGTCAGGCGATGGACAGAGGTAAATAGGGGGACAGTATATTGGATCTCACATCCCCAGGGTATAAAGCCATCAAAATGCATCTCTACAACATATAGAAACATCAATATAAGGAGGTCTATCACATAGTTTAGATTGAGACTTAAGAGCATCCTTGAACACCCCAAGTGTATCTATGTTTCTCACCTTTATAATGTAACTACTGATACATGTGTAGGCTTCATTCAGGGTTTTACAGACTCCAGGGTATAGTGATCATTATCATATATGATAGATACATGTGCTAATATAAATGTCCACAAAAGGTCGTTAGCATGGGACCTGTGTGCTTCTCTCAAAGTTAGAAATGCCATCCAGCATAGACAGGTGAAAGATGTACAAAAAACTGAAAATTGTATACTTACCTGACGTAATTTTCCTTTCCTGATGCAAAGCATGACAGCATACATGAATGGGATAGGGTCCGCCCCTTACCCAATCAGGACTGGTTATACTATATATAAATGAGTCGCTTCCCCCCAGACGGCGTTCTCGTAACTATACTCAAATGCGAAACCCACAAGGGAGGGACCTGTATGCTGTCATGCTTTGCATCAGGAAAGGAAAATTACCATCAGGTAAGTATACAATTTTCAGTTTTCCTGACACAAGCATGACAGCATACACGAATGGGATTTAGCACGCCAACAAAACCTATAAGGGAGAGCCACGCTGAAGTGTTTGAATCAACAGAAATTAAGTCAACTCCCCTGCTTCCAATGTTGCTTAATTGACTTTGCAATAGGCAAAAAAATGGTTTGTAGTATATGAACCTTGTTGATATCCTGTAAAATTCGGACCTCTGAATCTTGCCCATGAGCACACCACCCATCTGATAAAGTAAGCTCTGCACTAGATTGATGAATTTATCTTCATCCCATAAGCCCCTTAGGCTACTCTGACCCGAGATAATGGCATTGTCTTAATGGACAGTGAAAAGTCTTTTTCTGATACTGTCAGGCCTGAATAGGCCACTGTCTGACCTTCTGGAGAAGGGCCACTTCCATGTATTTCTTCCACATAGAGTCCATTACTCCAGCTTGTGGTAATGCAGACATTTCAGTTTGGACATGCCAGAAGGGTGATGTCTTGACCCAGAAGCAAAGATGCAGACCCTCGTCTGGTGCTGGAGAGAAGGAAGCCTATTCCTATTTTGTTTGATTATGATAGCAATAAGGTAGTTTACCGCTTAACACTTGGATCTCTGAAATAATTCTCACAGACGTGATATCCTTAAGAAAAACTGCTTTAGTGTCACTGAACCCATTGAGGTAGTCTTGTTCTGAAAAATGGAGGAGTGGGACAACCTTCCCAACACTAGTTGCACTGCAAGTTCTAAGGGGAAAGAACAATCTATACCGGTCTTTTGGAATTGGTTCCCCCAGATGTGCAACGGTCACTGGATCTCAGGAATTGAGGACCTGATCAAGACTTGACTACTGCTCAATCCCTTATTTTATATTACTTGCAGGCATCACAATCTTTGCAGCCAGGAGCAGAGGATTCTATCCTTACGTTTTGTGAGATTTCCCATGTTCTAGTATACCTGGGTTTGCCGCAGGTTCCCCTGGAATCCACAAGGTTTCAAATAATAGTAGTGAGACCCCTCGATAAGCCTTTCTAACTCGGTCTCCGAGTTGCTTGATCCAACGTGGCTGAATTTGGATGTACTTGGCTCCGCCGTGTAAGGTCTGAGATCTCAGGAAGAATAGAATAGGAGGTTCTTGGGCTAAAGACTGTACTTTGAGGACACCATGGCCTGTAAGGCCACTGGATCATTATTACCCTTTTCCCAGCTGTGTGACTATGGATGCTGGTTGAACTAGATGGACTTGTGTCTTTTCAACCTGCCTAACTATGTACTATGATCCTGATGAAGAGCTTGGAGATCACCGAGTCTGGTGGCTATATAGGCTAACCTGCCGACCCAGCTGGATGTTAGTAGATCCACCGCTTCAACGTCTGGGAAACTCCACTTGCAGGAATAACTTCTATTTCTGACCATTGAGTTTACTGCCAAGTTGAGATTCATTGAACCGCTTGTTGGTCTAGGGACTCACCCTTGACATCCAAGGATTCGTATTTTACGGTATCTGACAGGAAGTTCTGGGAAGCCAGAACAGAGCGATGAGATTTTACTGTTGGCAAACCTGAATGGGAGATACCTCTTGCCATGATGAAAGGAGATTACCTATTGCCATCTGTTTGGAGCATAACTGAGGCCTCCTAGGCTGTGTTGCCCAAATGACTTCTCCACTTGGGAATCACTGTACCCCTGATGTTGGACACTTCGTCCTCCATTGGCCTTTGTCATTGACCTTGAGCTAGGAGGTCACTTGAGGTGAATAGACTTTGATGATTGTTATGCCTGGAAGTTGATAACATTAACTATTCTTAGCCACCATCAACGGGACTAGTCTCATATGTAGGGTAATCTTCCCTGGAATAGGAAGCAAATCTTTAATTACCTTGGAAGGCCAGTTTATGATGTTCTCAATCTTACAGTGTGTCCAACCGACTGCATGAATTACTGCAGACTACTTCTTGTCCATTTGAGACCATGGGATACAAACAGATGGGATAGAGTTAGGACTTGCCTCCACGAAAGACTTAATACTGTCACTTTCCATGAGGGCACTCTACAGTATTCTTCTGAATGTCTAAAATGTCATTATTAGGATGAGATTAGTTGGTCTTCCCTCTAAATCAGGGTTTGCCAAGACCTGGAGGATGTTGAGCCACCCGCAGCTGTTGTCCACATAAGGAACCTGCAGCCCTTGCTCCTGCAAAATGGCCACTACTGGATGCAATGTTCTGGAAAATGTCTAGAGTATGTGGAAAGGTCAAAAGTTGTTGAATAAGTCCAAAGTGAAACTGTCAGAAGCCTGGGCGTACCAACATGCGTATGTACACATCAGCTAGCTCTAGAGAAACTGCAGCTGCTTTATCTGATAGTTTGAGTGATTGTCCTCAATGACTCCATATGACGTTTTGGATCTTGATCCTTTGTTTCATATCTTGCCTAAATCTGCTGTCCGACTAACAATGGACCAATGGTTCCTGTTGGACAAGATTTGGTAACATTTGCTCAAAGCCTTGATTGCTCTAAAGAACCAAAGTGGGAATTAAAGGAGTTATGCCTCGTACACACGAGCGGAATGTCCGACAGAAAAAGTCCAATGGAAGCTTTTCATTGTATATTCCAATCTTGTGTATTCCTCATCGGTCTTTTTTCGAAAATTCTAACGGACCTAGAAATAGAACATGTTCTAAATATTTCCGATGGAACCAATTCCTATCGGGAAAACCGCTCGTCTGTATGCTGTTCCGACGGACCAAAAACGACGCATGCTCTGAAGCAAGTAAGAAACAGAAGCTATTGGCTACTGGCTATTGAACTTCCTTTTTCTAGTCCCGTCGTACATGTTATACGTCATTGCGTTCTTGACGGTCAGACTTTGGTGTGATCGTGTGTACGCAAGACAGTTTCAGCAGAATTCCGTCAGAACTCCGTCAGAAAAACCTTCAGAGTTTATTCCGATGGAAAAACCGGTCGTGTGTACGCGGCATTAGAAGAGTGGGAAGAAATTCTATTGACTTCCTTACTGCAAAAAAGTACACCCAGAATCTTCAGTTGCCCCAAGGTTTTGTTGCAGACAGATCACATCACAAAGACAAGTGCTGCACAGGCCCCACTGATCCTGAGTCTCCTGCCCAAATATGCATTAATTTCTGTAATATAACACCTACTGGGCACATTTGAGTGAAAAGGAACTTTGCTGCTCCTTTAGAAGAGCAGGCTTGAGCTTAGGTGATCTTCCAATCTCTTCTCTAGCTCTTCTCAGGCCCTGTCACCAACTCTTTGTTCTGGCCCTAGGTGACTATCCTAAGGGATTAGTCCCTGATCTGGACATCACTGATTCCATCTTAAATCACATTCTATTTGACTTAGAAGAGGTATATGCAGTCAGTGGGTTAAGCCATATGGCTTAACTAGGGATGAGCTCCGAGTTCGAGTCGAACATTAGCTCCAGTATATTTATTATATATATATATACATTCCAGGCTTTGCAAAATCGGAAGTTTGGAAACCACCTGTGAAGTAGATGGCACAAAAATGAAGCTGAATTTCTCTTTCCAGGTGAAAATATCTACAGCTGAAGATTTGCAAGACAGCGGAGCGGAGGGTATGTTTGCCACACTACACTTTTATATCCACCACATATGGATATATTTACATAAACCTAGCTCCAACAGCATAGGTATTTTTGCCTCCACTGGTGGGAGGTTACTCACTTTTTACACCACTTGGTACAATAGGGTAGCGCCACGTACCTCACTTTTTTCCTTTATTTTATGTAAGTTCCCTTGGGAACCTAACAGGGGGGGCTGCAACCCTCAACTTTCCTGAGCGCGGAGTATACCATATATTTGATATTCAGTACTGTATGAGGTGCAGATATATCTCGCTGCAGACCGTTCCTGTTGTTCTCTTCCTAATATACTACAGGCAGGCAGTTCATTCAGTTAGCTGCAGTATATTCAGTACTGTATCCTGCGCAGCTAGATCTCGCTGCAGACCGTTCCTGTTGTTCTATTCCTAATATTCTACAGCCAGTTCATTCAGTTAGCTGCAGTATATTCAGTACTGTATCCTGTGCAGCTAGATCTCGCTGCAGACTGTTCCTGTTGTTCTCTTCCTAATATACTACAGGCAGGCAGTTCATTCAGTTAGCTGCAGTATATTCAGTACTGTATCCTGTGCAGCTAGATCTCGCTGCAGACCATTCCTGTTGTTCTCTTCCTAATATACTACAGGCAGGCAGTTCATTCAGTTAGCTGCAGTTTATTCAGTACTGTATCCTGTGCAGATAGATCTCGCTGCAGGACCCTGTTATTCTCTTCCTAATATACTACAGGCAGTTCATTCAGTTAGCTGCAGTATATTAAGTATATATACATCCCAGCTTTGTGCAGCTACATCTCACTGCAGGCCATTCCTGGTGTACCTATTCAAAAACATTACAAATACATCAAATATAGTATGTCTGGCCAACAAGGAGAGACAGACGCTCACAGGCCACTAAAAGAGGGCAGGCAGGCTCTGTGTCTACAGCCAACATTGCTGGTCGTGGACATGGTGCATCCTCAGCACGTGGCCATGGGGCACGCTTGTCCTTTTTTTTGGCAGCTTACCGGCCTCTTCCGGCTCAATGTCATCAGTCACTCCTTCCCTAGCCCCACCATCATGCCCAGAGGAGTCCCCCGAACTGTTCGACCACAGTGTTGGGCACATGCTGCAGGAGGATGCGCAGCATTTTGAAGGCTCTGATGATGGTACCCAGATTGAGGAAGGCAGGAACGTGAGCCCAGAGACAGGTGGTGCCCAAGAAGGACAACAAACTGGCAGTCATGTTCCCCCAACTGCAGCAGACTGCCAGGTTTGCTCCAGTGACGAGGGGATGATGAGGTCACTGACTCTACGTGGGTGCCTGATAGGAGAGAGGAGGAGAAGGAGGAGGCACATCTCCAATGAGGCAGGATGCCATCCAGGGGACAGCTTAAGTGCAGCCAACCGACTGCATCACACCGCAGAGCTCCGCATGTGCAGGGCGCTGCTGACTCCGCACGTTTTTCCAAAATTTCTTTCGTGTGGGCCTTTTTTGAGATGTGTGCAGCAGATCTCACCGTTGCTGTTTGCAACATATGTCTGAAGCATATCAAGCGTAGCCAAAACAGCAGTCATTTGGGCACCACATGCTTACCAGACATATGTCGAACTCACATGCAGTCCGTTGGCAAGTGTGCTTAAAAGACCCACACCAAAGAACTAGCACTCCAACTGCTGCCTTTTCAGCTGGTAGACTCTGCCCCCTTTTGTGAATTTGTGTAATGTGCGGTACCTCAGTGGCAGGTTCCCAAATGCCACTTTTTTCATGGAAGGCGATTCCGGCTCTCTACTGGCATGTGGAAGGCAATGTCTGGACAGGGCGGTCAGTGGTAAGGTGCATATTAACGCTGACTCATGGTCCAGCAGGCATGGACAGGGACGTTACCCATCTTTCACAGCACACTGGGTGACCCTGCTGGCAGCTGGGAAGGATGCAGGACAGGGTGCAGTATTGCTGGAGCTTGTTCCGCCACCACGCCTTTAAAATGCTACTAGTGGTGATTCTGCCACTCCTCTCTCCTCCACCCCCTCCTCTTCTTCTTCCTCCATGGCCTCTTCCTCTATGGATTTGTCCTTGGAACCAGCGGTGCTCCATATTCGTTCAAGGGGCTACGCAAGCACTCAGGCAAAAAGATGCCATGTGGTACTTGAGCTGGTGTGCTTAGGGGACAGGAGTCACACTGGGGCAGAGATTCTGTCAGTTCTGAAGGGGTAGGCTCAGAGGTGTTTGACACCACGCCAGCTTCAGGCAGGAATGGTGGTTTACGACAATGGCACCAACCTCCTCTCTGCCGTCCGATGAGGACACTTCACCCATGTTCCCTGTTTGGATCACGTCCTTAACTTGGTGGTGCAGTGGTTCTTGTGCAGGTACCCAGCTTACAGAATCTCCTGAGGCAGGCCAGGAAAGTCTGTGTGCATTTCTGCAGGTCATATAATGCCAGGGCTTGGCTGGCTGACCTCCAAAAGGAATACAACCTGCCCAAGAACCTCCTAATCTGTGACATGCCCACCAGATGGAACTCAACGTTGGCCATGCTTCAGCGGCTCCACATGCAGCAGAGGGTCATCAATGAGTACCTGTGCCACTCTGGCATCAGGACAGGGTCAGGGGAGCTTGGCTTTTTTTCAAAACGCCAGTGGCTCATGATCAAGGATGCATGCACTGTCCTGTCACCATTTGAGGAGGCCACGAGGATGGTGAGCAGTGACAGTGCATGCATTAGTGATACTGTCCCTCTTGTCTACCTGTTGGAGCACACGCTGCGTGGAATAATGGACAGAGCACTTAAGGCAGTACAGAGGGAGGAAGAGCAGGACTTTCTTACCTCTCAAGGCCCCCTTTATCCAGACAGTGTTCCTGTGGGCCTGACGATCACACAGGAAGAGGAGGAGGATTGTGTCAGCATGGAGGTGGAGCCTAGCACTCAGCATCAGCAGCAGTCTTCAAGGGATCGTTTACAGTCCCCAGAAACACATGCACTTGTACGTGGCTGGAAGGAGGTGGCTGCAGATCAGGTCATCCTTAGTGACCCAGAGGACTCCGGACCGAATGCCTCAGCAAACCTATGCTGCATGACCTCCCTGACCCTGCAAAGCCTGCGAAAGGACCCTCGGTTTCATGGTATGAAGGAGAGGGATCAGTACTGGCTGGCAACCCTCCTTGATCCACGTTACAAGGGTAAGGTTGCGGAACTTATCCAGCCGTCGCAGAGGGAGCAGAGAATGAAACATCTTCGGGAGGCCTTGCAGAAAGGTTTGTGCAACGTGTTTCCAGAGCCAGGGAGGGTACAAATTCCTGGTCCTGGACAACGTGTTGCTGAGGCTTCGGTCAGTCACAGAAGGAGTGGTGGAGAAGGTGGCCGTCTGACAGATGCGTTCAGACAATTTTTTAGTCCGCAGCCCCAAGGTCTGATCGGTTCCAGCAACCATCGCCAGCGTCTGATTTATATGGTGCAGGAATACCTAGGGGCAAGATCAGACTTGGAGACCTTTCCAACCAAAAATCCTCTGGGTTACTGGGTCTTGAGGATGGATCACTGGCCAGAGCTTGCACAGTATGCAATTGAGCTACTGGCCTGTCCTGCATCCAGCGTTCTTTCGGAATGCACATTCAGTGCTGCTGGAGGTTTTGTAAATGATCACGGAGTGCGCCTGTCCACCGACTCGGTTGATCGGCTCACCTTCATAAAAATGAATCAGTCTTGGATCACCAGCTACCAAACACACTGATGTAATCGACTAATTTTTTTTATGAATGTGAGATCCCTTGAAGACTGCCTATGCTGATGCTGAGTCGCTATCCTGCTATGCTGAGTGACTATCCTATTCCTCCTCAATGTTCATGTTGATAGCTTGTAAGAACATTTTTGGTTCTGGGCACCACCAGTGGCTAAGGCCCAATTTTTCTGCCCCTGTTCAACAGGGGCGTGCAATTACAAATTTTGCTGTAATATTTTGCAGCAGGGCTTGTTCCTGCGCTCAACTAGAGTATTTGTGAGGGGTTGCAGTGTTGTGGCAGCACCACCAGTGCCTAAGGCCCAATTTTTCTGCCCCTGTTCAACAGGGGCAATTAATTAAATTTTTTGATCTTATATTTCACAGCAGGGCCCATTCCTGCCCCCACCAAGAGTAACTGTGAGGGCTTACAGTGTTGTGGCAACACCACCACACCACCAAAGGCCCTATTTTTCTGCCCCTGTTCAACAGGGGCATATAATTACAATTTTTGCTGTAGTATTTTGCAGCAGGGCTTGTTCCTGCACTCAACTAGAGTATCTGTGAGGGGTTGCAGTGTTGTGGCACCACCACCAGTGCCTGAGGCCCAATTCTTCTGCCCCTGTTCAACAGGGACGTGTAATTACAATTTTTGATCTTATATTTCACAGCAGGGCCAGTTCCTGCACCCACCAAGAGTAACTGTGAGGGCTTGCAGTGTTGTGGCAACACCACCACACCACCACCAATGGCCCAATTTGTCTGACACTGTTCAACAGGGGCATGTAATTACAATTCTTGATATAATATTTCACAGCAGGGCCCATTCCAGCGCCCACCAAGAGTAACTGTGAGGGCTTACAGTGTTCTGGTACCACCAACACCTAAGGCCCCAATTTCTGCAGCGTATATAGGGCAGGCCCCTACTTTCAAACATCCGACTTACAAACGACTCCTACTTACAAACGGAGGGAGACCACAAGAAGTGAGAGGAAATCTACCCCTAGGAAGGGAAATTCTCTCCTGTAAGAGTTAATATAGGAAAAAGGTGTCTCCTCCACTGATGCTTTATCACCAATCCTTGTTTCACTAAAAACCCCAAATTTTCAAAAAACATTTGTCATTGAGACAGAAAGTGAGGTGAAATCTTCTGAAGAGGTACACAGACAGCAAAACAAATGTTATAGGGGTGATAACCCTTCCCTTATGTTCTCCAAAAAGCTTAAAAATAGATTTTTTGGCTGGAGCTACACTTACAAAATGTACCTGTTCCAAATTCAACTTAAGAACAAACCTACAGTCCCTGTCTTTCTTGGGACCGCCTGTATACTGGTGTTCAGAGTATATAGGGCCTGGGGGCCCCACACCTTTTCTTTTTTAATTTGGGTGTGGGGTTCCCCTTAATATCCATACAAGACCCAAAGGGCCTGGTAATGAGCTGGGGGGGTACCTATGCTGTTTTTCTCAATAATTTTCATCCATATTGCCGGGACCCAACATTACATTACAGCTGCAAGCAGTTTTACATGACTTTTATTCCTTTAGAAATGTCATTATGTGCAGGGACTGTTCTAAACACGGGAAACACGCGCCACTTTACAGGCATACTATAGACACCCCCCAGGTACGATATTTAAAGGGAATATTTCACTTTTATTTTTTCACCTGGGGCAGGACCCGGGTCCCCAAACCCTTTTTAGGACAATAACTTGCATATTAGCCTATAAAATTTGCACTTTTGATTTCTCACGTTCGAGTCCCATAGCCTTTATTTTTTTTTCGGTCCGTTCGCGTGTTCTGGATTCGAACCGAACCAACGGGGGTGTTTGGCTCATCCCTAGGCTTGACTAACCCCACAGAATAGTAGGAGGATGTCAGGAAAAGCCTTCCAGCAAATGTTCTAGCAATATGAAGGCTGAAAGAACGCCCGTGCTCGGAAGGGCTGTCCGGCGCACGCGCATACGCAATAGCGCGAATAGCGGCGCACGCGCTCCTTGTGACAGCACTTGGCGCCAAGATGTGCTATTTAAAGGGGACTGATGCCTTGCTGCCTTGCTGTCCAGTCTACAGCGTTCCTGAAGACCCCTGCTGCCCTGTTACCTTGTTACCTGAATGTATTATCTAACTTGGCCTGTTCCTGACTTCCCTGTTTGCTGCCTGCCCCAATCCCAGCTTGGACATTGACTATTCTTTGGATTGCCCTTCTGTATCTAATCTGTAGCCTGTGTTTTGACCCGGCTTGTCTACACCTCCCTGCCTGTCTGCATCCTGCTACTGGACTACAGCGCACCTCCCTGCCTGTCTGCACCCTGCTGCTGGACTACAGTACACCTCCCTGCTGTCTGCATCCTGCTGCTGGACTACAGTACACCTCCCTGCTGTCTGCATCCTGCTGCTGGACTACAGTACACCTCCCTGCTGTCTGCATCCTGCTGCTGGAGTACAGTACACCTCCCTGCTGTCTGCATCCTGCTTTTGGACTACAGTACACCTCCCTGTCTGCATCCTGCTGCTGGACTACAGCGCACCTCCCAGCTGATTACAGGACCCAGCCCTCTACTCCAGCCTTCCAGTGAGGCACTTGTGCCCCTTTGTACTCTCGAGCTCCTGTCAACACTACCAGGGGTTCCCGAGTCAGAGGTATACAAGAGGCATTTCCCTGCACTCTGGGCTCTACCTACCAGGTACGTGACAGTACCGGGCAGGCATGTCCGAGCCCACGCAGGGAACCTCGCCCATGGAGGACTTATGCCGTCATCTAGCTGGACTTACTCAAGCTGTTAAGGACTTACAAGACGGTTATAACCGACTGTAAGAGCGTGTCCAAGTTCTATCTACCCCAGCTCCTGGAACGTCCACTGCTCCTTCAGTGGTCATGCTTCCGCCAGAACCCAAAGTCCCCACACCAGAAAGGTTCTCCGGGGATCGCAGCAAGTATAGGGCATTCCGTAATGCCTGTGAACTTTTCTTTGCATTACAACCCAGAACCTTTTCTCTCGAAACTGCTGGTCCCTCTCGCCCAGTATAGATGTTACCACGTGTACCAAATCCTCCCGTTCACACTTCCGCTAATACTGTTAGGGGGCTAACGGTCTTCTTCTAGGAGCAAGTGAACCTCTTCTCTAGCATATCCTGATTGAGTGTTCCCCAAAAAACCATTCAGATCTGGAGATCATTCCGACAAGAAAATAATGACACAACAGTCAAATGTCTGGAATGTTCTGCTTTTTACTTCCGTAGACAATCACTTATATAATCAAAACGACATCACAAAAAAAGTTCAACCCTTTCATTAATATACAGACATTACGTATACATCAGATGATTAAAAAGCACCTAAAAATGAGACATTATTTCTTCATACAGAAACTATCAACAAGGAAAAACCTTCATGCGTCATTTCGGGGAAATCATGTTATTTACAAGGATTTGAAACTAACTTTTGATAGATGTCACATATACATATTATTCTAAGATGGATACATATTCTTATAGCTAAAATAAAGGACAGCAAGCTAAAATATCCTTACAATCCCCTCTTTGATCACACATGTATATATATACATGTATGATCTCACTTCCTTATCATGGCGATATTCTCAGCTTGCTTCTGATGATACATACTGAGATAAGTTTTATTGGGAGATGAGGGATCTGAAATGCGAGTGGCTCTATTAATAAGGCACATAATAAGCTTGTACACAAGATAAAGGAAAAGGAAAAAGAATATCCAAGAGAATATCCCTCCAAATCCAAAATCAACATTTCCAAAAGGACTCCAGGTCTGGGCTATGTTATGAGCCTCTTGTTGCAGCTTGGCCACCTCTTTTCTATGCTGAGCTATCACATCATAACAATCTGGTACCTCTATACTGGTATTATGTACCCAAGTACAACATTCATAATCCTCAGTCATTTCACATAATCCTGTATGGGCTAAATGTATGCTTTCAATGGCTAAGTCATGCAATTCTAGTTGTTTTCTAATAGCCCTAGTTTCAACATTAAGTTAGAAATGTCATCAGAGTTCTTTTCCATCATCTCATCAATAATTCCTAAATAATTATTTAACCTTTTCATCAAATCTATTCCCCATCCTGTCCAGGAAGGGAACCATGCTCAGGCCATATCCTTCTCAAGGAATAACTCTCTCTTGTTACGATGTTTCAATGGATACCTTGGGTGTATACTAGATTCAAGCAAATGACTCCCATCACTATCACCTATCACCCCCATTATGGGCACCAGTGAGGCCAGGTAACACCAGCCTTGGACCTCTTGTGGAATCCAAGGATAACAAGTCTTTCCACAACAAACATAAGTGTGGTTACCAAACGAGAAGGGCGTATTCACAGCAGTCTCTTGATCTATTGCTGTAACTGCTGCTAAAACCTGAAACAAATGCTGTACAGATTTACTACTATCATTTTCAGAGGCAAGAGTCTTTTCAAAATCAGCCCGTACTCTGACCTTAACGTGGTGTGTTTGATATAAAGAACAAGACTTCCCACTAGGGGCATAGCAATTAGAAATGTTCAAAACCGATTGACTACAGATATGAGCATTTCTAGTAGAATTCCCTAAATTGAAACATCAGTTAGGATTATGACTTCTATTGATGATGTGAAAGGAAATGGTGTCATTAGTTCTTCTGCTGACATTCAAAAGGTCAAGGGGAATCTTTCCTTTTAAAAGGGGAGTAATATTCAAAGATATAACCATTAGGGGTATCCTAACAGTGCTAGGGTGCAATTTGCCACAAATCCAACATTTCTGAAATCCTGATTTCTGAACATAAGCATATTTGAATTTTAGCAAAAGCATTTTATCAGCAAAATTATCCTCAATGTCTCTCTTGTTTCTAACTTGTATCACTGTAATGTTCTCCTATGTATGTGTGTTTCCACAAATACTTTTAATGCCACCCAAATCTTCAGGATGGCAAATAACAGTTAGTGAAGATCCAAGTGGGCGGGAACATCATCAGGGTGATCAGGAACAGGAAGCAAAATGTTTTGCCAGTAGTCTGTGGTGAAATAAGCGAGGTCATCTTCTCTGGCCGGACCTGCTTTTCCAGGAACTCCTCCTTCATCTGCTTGGACTTCAGCTTGAGGGCCTCCTGTATTAAGGATCTCCTTCCTGCTCTTGGGGCCTTTTTGCAACCTTTTTCACTCGGCTGGCATGGATCCCGGACTAGCAGTTTTCCACCAGGATAGCCGTTCTGATCACTGCAATCACCATAGTAGGAGGTCCAAAGGGATACTCTTGCTTCTTATTTCTGTTCAGCTGTTGGACCACCACGGTGTCTCCCTCCTTGAAGAGGTGAGTAGCTTCCTGTGAAGAAAAAAGAGAGGTGCGAGCAACATTTCTTTGACTGTATCCAATATTTCAACCAGTTTTCTTACATATTCTTCCTGTATTAAGTCTAAATCTCCCTTTTCTACCATTAAAGGTGCACTGGCCCAAACTTCGAAAAAAAACTCTTTTATGCCAGGACTGCTGGGAGGACCCTTCTCCAGTTGGCAAAGGTTCCTCCTGTGGCCTTTCTTATCTTATCTTTTATTGTTCTGTTCATCCTTTCTACTATTCCTGAACTTGGAGGGTGATAGGGAATGTGAAACTTCCATTCTATCTTGAGAGTTTTTACCAAGTCCTGGCAGACCCTGGCTATAAAAGCTGGACCATTTGAGAACATGTCCACAATTTATCAAAATATATTCCTGTCTTTTGCCTAGTTTGGGCCTGTATGTGAAATCAGCCGTGACTTGTATACCTGCGTGGCCTATTCCGTGGTACTGTGAATGCACTTGCTGTTGGTATACATGGTTTCCCCTCTTTGCAGAGAAGTCCAGACCTTGGATCTCTCTACACACCCTTTCCATTCCAGTCCCTTAACTCATAATTTGATGCATAATCCTGGGGATCTGCAAGTGACTTTTCAAAAGGGGATAGGACAGGTATCAGCATAACAATTTGGATGTCTGCTGTCTGTGAAATAGCAGCTTATTTAGCAGCAAGGTCAGCCAGACCTGCTCATTTCCCCGGCTATCTCTGTCTGTTGGCCTATGTATGCTCTGCAGTGTACTATAGCCTAGAGCAAGAACCATCCACAAAAACATCCTGTGTGTCTGGTAGTGCTGTGGAAGATAAATCAGACCTGAGTGATGTGTCTTGGTGAATGAGGTTTATGCAGTCATGTTATGGCACAACCTCATCCTGTTCTCCTGTTTAATCCTAAAAGGGCGTTTAAAATCACCTCATATCCGCTCAAACTCTGAGCAGACATGTGCTGTGTATGTACACTTTTCAACAAGATTGACACATTGTAAGTTATGTGAAGTGTGGTGTCGTGTCCCAGAGTGAAAGAAGTGACCATCTCAACCACCATGGCACAGGACGCTAGAGCGCACCGGGACCATCTTTGAGAAAAAAACTACAGGGCACAGTCTCCCACTATATTCCTGGGCCAGTACTCCCGCCATGGTTCTGCAATTTTCCCTGGCAAACAAGTGAAACATTTTGCCATATTCAAGGAGGCCTGAGGCTCGGGCTGGTAACCATTATACATTTCAACATGGCAAAATATGGCAAAAACATTTAACATTTCATCAGACCATTTTACAGAATCAGACATTTCAGAGACATTGCTTCAAAAACATTGCTTGTCTCAATATATTGTCATTGAAAGAGCAGTCAGGTATCCATTGGCGGCAGTAACCAATCATACCTAGGAAGGTGAGCATGTCCTTCCTATTAAGTGGGCGGGGCAGACCCATTCAGAGCCACAGCTCTTTTATGACTGACTCTTCTTTCTCCTTTTGTGAGCACAAATACTCAACTGTTTTTTTTTTTTTTTTGACAACATTGTAACTTTTTCTTAAACATTTTGTAACCACATACATGTAACCATTTCAATAAAGATAGGCTATCAGCTCGGCAGACCTCCTCTGAAGAACTACAAATCAAAAAATCACCAACATTTGCAACAGTACAGAACCATGAGGGGCAGTCCAGGGCCCAAGGATGACTTGGAGTACAGTGGCCATGTCTCCTCGTCTACAGGGATGAAAAAAAAAAAACATTCTTTAAATCAATCACAGTAAAATACTCTGCATCGCATGGCATGGCGGTAAGTATTGATGACACATCAGGCACTACTTGGGCAATTGGTACCACTAAGCTATTGATGTCCCTTAGGTCTTGTACAAACCTATAGTCACCATTTGCCTTTTTTTTTTTTTTTTTTTTTTACTGGGAGTATTATAAGGCGAGACAATTTCCCTTAAGATTCCTTTCTTTAAGAAATCCTCTTTCTCTGTATGTAACTCCCTCTTTGTCCTTGCCCCCTTTCCTCTTTTTATAAAAGTTTCCCCTTTGATTTCCTAAGAAATCATTTTGCTAATGTGTTGATACTGGTGTTTGTTTTGGGATGTCAAAACATCCTGCTGCGTCTTTTTCAATCAACGTTTTTTTTTTTCAAGACAGACTTTAATAAGTCTGTATTTAAAGGACTGTGCATTTCATCTTAAGTGTTAAATCCGGCGTCTTGTGTAATGAAAGGAAAACTTTATATAACTGCGTAGCTACTTCCTGTTTTTTTCCTCCGTGCTTTCTGCTTGTTTTAAAACTACGTGTTTTGTATTCTGACCCTTTACGGCGTGCGCAGCCTCTACAGCTTTCAACTTCTGTGTTGTGGTATGTAAGATTTAACCCTTAATTTCCCATGACTCTGCTAAACCCATCGTGGACAATGTATGGGCTAGGACACTATAGGGAGCCTCGGTCCAGCCGATCTCCACAACATATATATTTATTTTTTCTTTCTAAACATTCTAATTAGATACTAAGTCTCTTTTTTCCTTTTTGCAGTATGCCAACAGGTTCAAACAGTGCCTTCAATTGCGGTAGTACTAATGCCACAAACAATTCCCCACTATCTATTACAGTCAGTGAGATATTAGTACTTGAACCCTGTTGGCAAAAAGCCAAATGTCCAAATTTTGCACCTGACTTCCCCTTTGCAAGAGATGTCAGTAGCAAAAAGAATTATTCAAATAGCATGTTTTAATCAAAAGTTATCCTCACCAATTTACCTTAAAAAAAGTGTTATTAACGCTCTACCCATATTTTAAATGGTAAAAACGTCCCTAATGTCACAATACTTCAAAGACCTGGGACAGACTTGATAAGTCTCCCCTGCTCTTCCAATAAGTGAAATTACTCCCTTCACTGTCAATCCTTCTTAAAACACAAATTTGTGTAAACCAGTAATACAATCAGGACACTTTTGAAACCCCTTTTTTTTTTTTTTTTTTTTTACTTTCCCTAAGATGACACTGAAAGTCTGATTACTGCAAGGCAAATAAAATATTTTTACTCACTGCATCAATGCCAGAATCATCCTGCCAACTATATATATATCTTATACTTTAGAGTCAAAGCATTTATATATAAATCATTAAAAGTCAGCATCAATACATCACCAAATATTGTAACATCACTCTACGTTTCATTATAATACAATGACAATACAATGCAGTGGAAAGGTGTCATCTTACCTTATGACATCTGACAAATTCCACACAGACAAAACAGATGACCTTATTTTATCTACTTATTTTATCTCCTAAGCGAAAGAAAGGCAAGCAAAGAGGTTTGGGTTTTTCCGGGACACTCCATCAGATATCTTTATAAAACTTCTTACAGTACTGTATTATATTACTTTGGGTTTCTCAGAACCCCTTGGACTAACTCAGAGTCCTTTCTTTTTAGAACTATCTCAGAGTTCTTTGGACTAACTCAGAGTCCTTTGGACTAACTCAGAGTCCTTTGATCCGTCACCCGAACGAATCTCTGCGAGATTCATACATTTACATAAATGTTTTTAACACTACACCTTCTGTTAACCCCATATAAGGAAACGGTCTTTTAAACTAAAGTCACGGTGAAAGAAATAATAATAATTAAATCAGACTCACCGGACTTTAGAAACTTGGATGATGATCTTGGATGATGATCATCTCATGAACAATGACCGCCCCACCGCTGCCACCAAAACTCTGTTAGGGGGCTAACGGTCTTCTTCTAGGAGCAAGTGAACCTCTTCTCTAGCATATCCTGATTGAGTGTTCCCCAAAAAACCATTCAGATCTGGAGATCATTCCGACAAGAAAATAATGACACAACAGTCAAATGTCTGGAATGTTCTGCTTTTTACTTCCGTAGACAATCACTTATATAATCAAAACGACATCACAAAAAAAGTTCAACCCTTTCATTAATATACAGACATTACGTATACATCAGATGATTAAAAAGCACCTAAAAATGAGACATTATTTCTTCATACAGAAACTATCAACAAGGAAAAACCTTCATGCGTCATTTCGGGGAAATCATGTTATTTACAAGGATTTGAAACTAACTTTTGATAGATGTCACATATACATATTATTCTAAGATGGATACATATTCTTATAGCTAAAATAAAGGACAGCAAGCTAAAATATCCTTACAAATACTTCTGACCCAATGCAACTAGGTTTGATCCGTCCTTCTCTGACTCCTGAAGAACGTCAACACCGGCGGGCTAATAACCCTTGCCTCGATTGCGGGGAATCTGGACACTATGTGAGGACTTGTCCCGCAAAGATCCTTAAGCACACTTCCCTCTCCTCTACTTCCTTACCTGCTGTGTTTAATAATGCAACTCATTTGGCTATCTCCATTTCTCTACAGCTTCCAGGAGGGAATACTCAAGCAACCGCCATAATTGATTCCGGAGCCTGCAGCGGGTTTATGGACTTATCTTTCGCCCGCAAACTCCAAATCCCTCTACGACCCAGAGCACAGGTACTGTCTGTACACCTAGCCGACGGATCAGCTAATAAATCTGGGCCTGTAACACAAGAGACGGTTCCTCTAAATACCATCATTTCCGGCAACCATCGGGAACTACTCTGTCTTGACATCATCGAGTCTCCCTTGTTTCCCATCATACTGGGCATGCCCTGGCTCAAAGCCCATAATCCACAAATTGACTGGTCTACTGGAAAAATCAGTTTTCACTCCCCCTACTGCCGTCAGCATTGCCTACAGGGAGCTACCAACGTCCCGTCTTCCTTGCTGTGTCTGGAGACCGATGCTGAGACCTGCCAAGTTGTCCCAGAAGCATACCATAGTTTTCTGGATGTGTTCAGCAAAAAGGGGCAGAGACACTTCCTCCACATAGACCCTATGACTGCCCGATTGAACTTCTCCCCAGAGCAGAGATTCCCTTTTGGAGAATTTTCCCCTTAACTGAACTGGAGCTAGGTACTAGGCAGGGATTTTCTTTGTGGAAAAGAAGGATCACTCCCTATGCCCCTGCGTAGATTATCGGGACCTCAATAAAATTACAATCAAAAACCGGTACCCCCTACCTTTGGTACCTGAACTCTTTCAGAGACTCGGAACTGCATCTATATTTACCAAACTGGATCTTCGCGGAGCCTACAACCTAGTCCGGATTCGAAGCGGGGACGAATGGAAGACTGCCTTCCGCACCCGCTTTGGACACTTTGAGTATCTTGTAATGCCCTTTGGGTTATGTAATGCTCCTGCCACTTTCCAGCATTTTGTTAATGATATTTTTAGAGACTACCTTGATCTGTTCATCATAGTTTATCTGGATGACATCTTGATTTTTTCCTCCTCTCTGTCTATCCACCAGGAGCATGTCAGAAAAGTTCTAACTCGGCTTCGCCAACACGGCTTGTACGCAAAACTTGAGAAGTGCGAGTTTGAACGCCAAAGCATTCAGTTTCTGGGCCTAATTATTTCTATAGATGGTGTCAAGATGGATCTGCAGAAGGTCTCCGCCATCCTGGATTGGCCAGCCCCTACGCATAAGAAAGGAGTTCAGCGCTTTGTGGGTTTAGCGAATTTCTATTGCAAGTTTATCAGGGGATTTTCTTCCATCATCTCCTGCATCACAAGGCTGACTCGGCAAGGTACCCGGTTCCAATGGTCCCCTGAGGCTCAAGCTGCTTCCACCTTTTTGAAAGATCAGTTTGTGTCAGCTTCTGTCCTGAAGCATCCTGACCCAGCTTTACCTTACATACTGGAGGTAGACGCCTCCAAGATAGCAGTAGGGGTGGTACTTTCACAGAGACAAGGATCCAAGGCTCTATTACATCCAGTGGCATTCTTCTCCCGCAGGTTAACAGAAGCTGAGAAGAATTACAACGTTGGAGACAGGGAGCTACTTGCAATCAAAGCCGCACTTGAAGAATGGCGCTACCTCTTGGAAGGAGCGGCCCACCCTATTCTGGTGTACACCGACCACAAGAATTTAGAGTACCTGAAAGTTGCCAAGAGATTGAAACCATGTCAGGCCAGATGGGCACTCTTCTTTACTAGGTTCGCTTTCCACATCACTTACAGGCCGGGATCAAAGAATACGAAACCAGATGCGCTGTCTCGGATGAACCTGAAGTTCCTTCTTCTCCAAATACCATTCTTGCTCCTGGAAATGTTCTCATGCTTCAAGGAGACCTACTGTCCCAAATCAAACAGGCATCTTCAACGGCTCCCCATCCGACAGACATCACTCTACAGTCCAGGGATGACTTATTATGGTACAAAGACAAAATTTTTGTGCCACAACCAACACGTGTTGCCGTCCTCAAATCTTGCCATGACCATGAACTAGCTGGCCACTTTGGTATACACAAGACCTCCGAACTCCAACGCACGTTCTGGTGGTCTCAGCTATTGAAAGATTGCAGGCACTATGTGGAATCATGCATTACCTGCATTCAGAACAAGGGCAGCAAGACCAAGGCTTGGGGGCTGCTAAAACCTCTCCCAGGTCCGAAAAGACCATGGAGGATGATCTCCATGGATTTCATTGTTGAATTACCACCATCAGAAGACTACAACACTATCTTCGTAGTGGTCGACAGACTTTCCAAAATGGCTCACTTCCTGCCTATGAAGGGTACCCCCTCCGCCTCTGAAACCGCAGGGATCTTTATTAAAGAGATTGTAAGACTTCACGGTATACCTGCAAACATCGTATCTGATCGGGGGGTACAATTTACATCCAAATTCTGGAGAGCTCTATGTGAATCCCTGAAGATTGACCTTTCTTTCTCCTCTGCTTAGGGTGCACTGCTGCTTGGGGCGCCCGGTCGCTGGTTTCCCTACTCACTATGCATGTTTTTGATGCTGTATTATAAATATCGTTGTAATAAATGTTCGAACCTCTAGTGGGTCCTGCTGGGATAAAGCGTGCACATGCAGGGGATGCCTCTTGGCGGCGCTGTCACTGACCTCCTCTCAGGTGCACCATGCAGGGCTCAGTCAGTCGGCTCCAGCTTGGTGGCTCTTTTTTTATCCTATAGTCTCCTCTCCACAGTCCACACGTATCTGACTTCTCCCATGACCCCCATCCCAGCGGTGTTCCCACTCTTGACTCCTCTCCAGACTCACTCAGAGACTACAGACAAGACAAGATAAGACAAGAGATGGGCCGAGGTTGCGGACATGATAAGAGAGATGGTTAGAGGCTGCAGACATGATACAGGAATTGTCAGAGGTTGTGGGCATGATACAAGAGATCAATGCAGGCTCATCAGTGCCCATCAAAAGCAGTCTCACTGTGCCCATCAAATGCAGCCTCATTGTGTCCATCAATGCATCCTCACTGTGCCCATCAAATGCAGCCTCACTGTGCCCATAAATGCCGCCTCCCTGTGCCCATCAATGCAGCCTCACTGTGCCCATAAATAAGCCTCACTGTGCCCGTCAATGCAGCCTCACTGTGCCTGTCCATGCAGCCTCACTGGCCCATCAATGCATCCTCACCGTGCCCATCAATGGAGCGTCACTGTGCCCATCAGTGCAGCCTCACTGCCCATCAATACAGCCTACCTGACTGTGCCTGTCCATGCAGGCTCACTGTGCCCTTCCATGTAGTCTCACTGTGCCCGTTCATGCAGCCTCACTGTGCCCATCAGTGCAGCCTCACTGCCCATCAATACAGCCTACCTGACTGTGCCTGTCCATGCAGGCTCACTGTGCCCTTCCATGTAGTCTCACTGTGCCCATTCATGCAGCCTCACTGTGCCCATCCATGCAGCTTTATTGTGCATGTCCATGCAGCCTCACTGTACCTGTCCATGTAGCCTCACTGTGGCCATCCTTGCAGCCTTATTGTGCCTGTCCATGCAGCTTTACTGTGCCCAACCATGCAGCCTCATTGTGCCCATCTATTCAACCTTACTGTGCTTGTCCATGCAGCTTTACTGTGCCTGTCCGTGCAACTTTACTGTGCCCGTCCATGCAGCCTCACTGTGCCCATCAATAAGCCTCACTGTGCCCATACATGCAACCTCACTGCCTATCAATGCAGCCTCACTCTGCCCATCATTGCAGCGTCACTGTGCCCATCAATGCAGCGTCACTGTGCCCATCCATTCAGCCTCACTGTGCCCTTTCATGCAGCCTCACTGTGCCCATCAATGCAGCCTCACTGCCCATCAATGCAGCCTCACTGTGCCCATCCATGCAGCCTCACTGTGCCCATCAATCACCCTCACTGTGCCCATCAATCAGCCTCACTGTGCCCATCAATGTAGCATCACTGTGCCCAGCAATGAGCCTTAATGTGTCCGTACATGCAGCCTCACTGCCCATCAATGCAGCCTCACTGTGCCCATCAATGATACAGGAGATGTCAGAGGTTGTGGGCATGATACAAGAGATCAATGCAGGCTCATCAGTGCCCATCAAAAGCAGTCTCACTGTGCCCATCAAATGCAGCCTCACTGTGCCCATCAAATGCAGCCTTACTTTGCCCATCAATGCAGCCTTACTGGGCCCATCAAATGCAGCCTCACTGTGCCCATCAATGCAGCCTCCCTGTGCCCATCAACGCAGCCTCACTGTGCCAATAAATAAGCCTCACTGTGCCCGTCAATGCAGCCTCTCTGTGCCTGTCCATGCAGCCTCACTGGCCCATCTCCTGTATCATCTCCTGTATCCTGTATCATGTATCAATGCAGCCTCACTGTGCTCATCAATGCACCTCACTGCCCATCAATGCAGCCTCACTCTGCCCATCATTGCAGCGTCACTGTGCCCATCAATGCAGCGTCACTGTGCCCATCCATGCAGCCTCACTGTGCCCTTTCATGCAGCCTCACTGTGCCCATCAATGCAGCCTCACTGCCCATCAATGCAGCCTCACTGTGCCCATCAATCAGCCTCACTGTGCCCATCAATGTAGCATCACTGTGCCCAGCAATGAGCCTCAATGTGCCCGTACATGCAGCCTCACTGCCCATCAATGCAGCCTCACTGTGCCCATCAATGCACCATCACTGTGCCGTCTATGCAGCCTCACTGTGCTCATCAATGCAGCCTCACTGCCCATAAATGCAGCCTCATTGTGCCCATCAATGCAGCCTCACTGTGCCACCCATCAATGCAGTTTTATTGTGCCCATCAATAAGCCTCAGTGTCTACATCAATGCAGCCTCACTGTGCCCATCAATAAGCCTCACTGTGCCCACCAATGCAGCGTCACTGTGCTCATCAATAAGCCTCACTGTGCCCATCAATGCAGCGTCACTGTGCCCATCCATGCAGCCTCACTTTGTCCATCAATGCAGCCTCACTGCCCATCAATGCAGCCTCACAGCCCATCAATGCAACCTCACTGCCCATCAATGCAGTCTCACTGTGCCTATCAATGCAGCATTACTGTGCCCATCAATGCAGCATCACTGAGCCCGTCCATGCAGCCTCACTGTGTCCGTCCATGCAGCCTCATTGTGCCCATTCATGCAGCCTCACTGTGCCCACCAATGCAGCCTCACTGCCCATCAATGCAGCCTCACTGTGCCCATTCATGCAGCTTTACTGTGCCCATCAATAAGCCTCACTGTACCCATCAATGCAGAGCAATGCATACCTGCTGAAATGTGAGTGTTCTACATTTTACATATGTCGAGCTCTCTATTTTTTTTAAGGACACCTGTTATTCAAGCGATGCTGAGGGGATTTCATCTGCCTTGAATCTGCTTGTTGGTGGTCCTGCATAGCTGTTTTTTTTTTATTGCTGCAACACTGATAATGGAAGTTGATTTTCCCCCTAAGTGGTCTAAGGAGTGTTCGGTGGAGAGCGGTGTGGCAGTTTTTAACTAGGTGTTCATACACCACAGCCTTTACAACTCAGGTGTACGCCAATTTGGTCCACATGTTCCCGTGGTGGTGGATCCTTTTACAGTGGTGACTCCTCTGTGGTGTCTTTAGGACTCATTCATCAATTTTCAGATTATTACTTTGAACACTTATCCTACATTCCATTTGACTTCCTTCAACTTCCTTTTTACCATTTTGGACTGTATATTCATTTAGCTCATACACATTGTGAGCAAGTCACTTGACTTATAACCATATACTTTTGTGTCACTAATTTACAGGAATGTCACTTTTGTTATTTTATATATGTGTGTTTTCATTAACAGGTACACAGAGTTTTATAACTCTCTTATTTTATAGTCATATTATTGTGTTCACTATTATATATGAGTTTGCATTCGTATAGATTTATGTTATTTATTTATGTTATTAGCGCTGCACTTTAACTTTTACATTATAGCCTATGGGTTTTTCACATAATTCAGGGACAGCATGCCTGTTACACACTCCAAAGAACCCCACCAAAGAACCTTTGGTCCGCAAAGGAGGGAAAAAATCCACTTGCATATAATGTCTATAACCTGGTACAGCTCTCAAAGTACATTGGGAGGCAAAAGCAGATTAATACATATATGAAGAAAAACAGTTATGCTGCATACACATGATCGGATTTTCCAACAACAAATGTTCGATGGGAGCTTGTTGTCGGAAATTCAAACCGTGTGTAGGCTCCATCGGACATTTTTCTTCGGAATTTCCGACAAACAAAATTTGAGATCTGGAACTCAAATTTTCCAAAAACAAAATCCATTCCTGTAAATTCTGATCATGTGTACACCATTCCGACGTACAAAGTTCCACGCATGCTCTGAATCAATTACGACACGGAAGCGCTCGGTCTGGTAAAACTAGCGTTTGTAATGGAGACGCTGCAAATTTTGATATCTTTTAATGCAGCACATTCTCTTCTTTATAATGCTAGAATAATGAAGTTGTTTTGCTGCTTATATTCACACAGAGTTCTGAAAAAATGATTTCTTTATTATTTCCTGTGATCTCCTGAATATTTTTTTTTCGTCAGATCTTCATAATAATGTTTTTAATTTTTGTTTATATTTTTTTTCATCAAGATCTCTTGCTTTTTTTTCTCTCTAGTGCTCTCCATAATATTGTTTTACGTTTTGCGTGTCAAGTTACCACAACACCATTATTATCTTGTATTTTTTGAACTTCAAGGAGGTTGGTTTGTGTTGGTGTCCCTTGTTAATTTGACATTGTATTTAGGAAATGTACCTGCCTTCTCTCAAACAAACTGTAATTTTTTTAAGTAAAACACACAGGCAAGTATTTGTGAATACAAAATAGCCATTTATTATGTGTCATAATATAATAAAGAGGAAGGTAACGCTGGAGAAACTGGTGAAATTGGCGAGGCCTTTGTACCCCAGGGCACGCATCTACTATTTTCCAGCCAAAATTGGTAGCATGAGCAGTCCATATAATAGGGAGCACAATCCGGTCCAGGACTCCAAGAGATCAGGAAAAGCAGCAGATGACATATATGTCCCCAGGCTGTGGTCATACAACAGCCTGCGTCTTTTGTCAGACCAGACTGAACCCAGGCCATCACACTCTTGTCTTCCTTCCACTCTTCCTTCCAGGTTTGCTTCCAGGCTTTGTTTTTGGAGTTGTGGCAGGTGGTGGAGGAGGAGGAGGAGGAGGATGGTCGAACTCACACAGGTGGGTTTTGGTTGTGAGTTATGGCTGTGACATATGCTCAACTACTGTCAGCTGTCAGTGTTGTCAGAGCAGAGCAGACGTACACTCAGGTGTGCAAGAAGCACCGGCCATCCGGCCATCCAGGATCCAGGATCCTCCCCAGGGCTCCCCTAGGCTTCCCAGCGGATCCAGCGGACGGACCGGGCCCCCCAGCACCTCCCCCAGCAACATCTTGGAACGGTAGCAGGTACCTGGGCCCTGGTGTCATCGCGCCGTAGCCAGCCTCCGGACGCCCAGTTCCAGCCCACAGCCTCTCAGTACTCACCGCTCCGGCCAGCACGCCGCCCTAGCCCGGCCGGCCTGCCGCGCCTCCCCCCTGCTTCCTCACCCCATCGGCAGACCCACTCCCCCTCACCCCTCCTATCTGGGACGCGATCGTATCCAACAGGGATCCTTCCTAGGATAGACCGCGGCCCGGGCCTTCTCCAGCGGCCATCTTGGGACACTCAGACGCAGCAGCAGCACTCCCCCATCCAACAGGGATCCTTCCTAGGACAGACCGCGGCCCGGGCCTTCTCCGGCGGCCATCTTGGGACACCCAGACGCGGCAGCAGCACTCCCCCATCCTCCCGGAGCTCTTCCTTGGACCCCAGCGGGTCCTACCGGGACCCCGACCCCCCACCCGCTCAGACCCCTGCTGTCTAGTGTTCCCCTCCAGCATTCTATTCACAGCGGCTCGGGCCTGGTCCGGTGGCCATCTTGGTACTCCCAGGGCGGCCGCAGCTCCCTGAAGACCCCGGAGCCTTCCCGGGCTCAGTGGGACTCTGCAGGGACCCACCAGCTCCTGCCACCGGTACACCTCCACAGCCGCGATCTGGTCACCTCGTCCTTAACCTCTAGACTCGGGGGGAAAGACCGCGGCTGCGGCCTAGCTCCAGCCACCTCCTCAGCTCTCCCCTCTCTCTCCGCGGACAGTGCCCGTCGCCCCTGAATACCACTGCCGGCTCACCTCTAGGGCACAGGGCATACTGAGAGAAGGACAATCCACGGCTCAGACCTTGCACCGGCATTCATCTTGAAACCCTCCAGACGCAGCCCAGTACCAGGAAGCAGTAGCCAGATCAACCTCAGGGCCCTCTCCTTGGTCTGACCCCCACCCCTCTACTCATCACCGACAAACCGGGGTCAGGTAAGTACACAGGGCCACCCTCTAGCATTTGATCCAGGGACTCAGTCCGACCGCCTCCGGGGTCAGGAAGGAATTTTTTCCTCTGCTGTAGCAATTGGCCAGCTCAGCTAGGGGTTTTCGCCTTCCTCTGGATTAACAGGAGGGCGGTTAGGCCCGCGTGGCCCCACCACCACCACCACCAAGCCCCATCGTTGCCATCATCAACGCCACCTGAAGCAGCAGCTTTCTTCAGACCATCATCTTCTCAACAACAGAAGCAACGGCACCCTTCAGGACCACCATCTACTTAGCAACTCCACCATCGATACATCAGTATCATCACCACATCATCCTACCTTCAGTAATTTTTCTCGCCATGTGCAACTTCAAGTACTCAGCGGACGCTCTCCACAGGCTAAGAAATACCACCTCAACATTAACAACTTCCGTTCATAAAATACTACAGAAAGAACAACTACTAAGGACCAACCTACAATCAACCATCAAATCTAGGAAGACAACAATTCAACCACAACAATTAGCATGCGCTCTGATCAACACCAGATCTGCAGTCAAGCACAGACTGGAAGTACACGACTTCATCACCCAAAACAACATAGATTGCCTCTTCATTACCGAAAGCTGGCTAACACCCGATTGCAACGCCATCCTAACCGAATTAATACCTGAGAACTACAGAATCCTAACGGAGCACAGAACAGGAAAAAAAGGAGGAGGCCTAGCAGTGATCTTCAAATCTCACCTCGCGCTCACCAAACCAACTGTACAGAACTCAGTGCCTTTCATGGAGACACTCACCCTACATCTACAAACAACACCCCAAGATACTATCCACATACTTCTATGCTACAGACCACCAGGACCGAAGACAAACCTCCTGACACCCTTCACAGAATTCATGTCAACTCACACCCTGAAGACCAAAAACTTTTTGGGACTTGGAGATTTCAACCTCTGGGCAAACTCCACCCAAGACCCCATGGCCACCGCCTGCATCAACCAACTGGAAGAATTAGGTCTGCAGCAACTGATAAATGCTCCCACACATGGTTCAGGACACATTCTAGACCTCATCTTCAAACAAAATATGGACGTCAACATATTCGACAATCTACCGCTACCATGGACGGATCACCACGCTATCAAATATAATATCGCTACCAACACCACAAAACGTAGAACACACATCCACAAAACAACCTCTGGATGGTTTAATGGCACTCTTACTTTATTAAAGCAGGAATGCAGACGAGCTGAAAGAGCCTGGAGAAGAGAACCCACAAAGGAAAACCACACAAACTACAAAGCACTCACGGAGAAATATCACAAAGCAATCTTCAAAGCAAAAAAGGAACATTTCTCAAACACCATCTCATCAGCCTTAAACCGCCCTTGGGAACTCTTCAAAATAGTCACCAAGACAATGAACCCTACCTGTCTAGAGCCCCCAGGAAACGAAACCCAAGAATTCTGCAAGAAATTATCGGATTTCTTTATCGATAAAATCGACAACATCCGGAAAACAATCCAACAGAAAAAAACAACCAATCTCATTCAACCAAAGCAAAAAGAAAAAATCAATACGATCATCACACAAGCACCGAAATTCTCACTGTTCCCAATCACCACTGACACCACCAAAAACATCATCAGAAGCCTCAGAGACAGCACATCACCAAACGACATCATTCCCACAAAACTCCTGAAAGAATGTTCCGACATCTTGGCTCCCACTATAACACACCTCATCAACCAGTCGTTCAAAGAAAGGACTGTTCCAACTGCCCTCAAACATGGCATCATCAAACCCCTCCTAAAGATATCCAACCTCGACCCTAAGGACCCTAACTATCGCAGACTGATAACAAGCCTCAACACCATCTCCAAGATTATGGAGAAAGCAGTAGTACAACAGCTTCAACACCACCTGGACACGCACAAACTTCTAGACCCTCTGCAATCAGGCTTCCGCCCAGGCCATGGCACAGAAACGGCACTGCTCAAAATATGGGAGGATGCCCTCTAAGCAGCTGATGATGAAGAATCATGTCTCCTGGTACTGTTTGACCTCAGTGCAGTATTCGATACAGTGGACCACAATACTCTACTCATCCGCCTCACAAAAGTAGCAGGAGTCACTGATCCAGATCTACAATGGTTTGCATCCTTCTTAGAAAATCGCTCTCAGACAGTGAAACTAGGAGCTTTCACCTCTGAAACCCGGGCAATCTCTTGCGGAGTCCCTCAAGGTTCACCATTGTCACCAGTACTCTTCAACATCTACATCCGCCCACTCCTCAAAATCATCAGAAAATCGGACCTCTGCTTCCACTCATACGCTGATGATACCGAACTCTACCTTCGCATCCCTGGAGAAAAAGACCATCATCAGCAACTAGAAAAATGCCTCACTTTGATAGACGACTGGATGACCACTAGCTCTCTTAAACTCAACGGATCAAAAACAGAGCTTTTTCTTCTACACGCAAATAAAAATTCCAAAACTAAGACCCCATGGACACCACCCACTATCTTCGGACAGACCATCTCTCCAAGCACCAAAGCCAAGAGTCTCGGAGTCATTTTTGACTCAGAAATGTCTATGGATGCACAAATAGGATCAGTAGTCAGCCAATCTCACCATTTCCTCCGCCTGCTACGTAGACTCATCCCCTTCGTTCCAGAAGAGGACAAAGCAGCAGTAGTTGGAACAATCATCAATTCCAGACTTGACTACGCAAACTCCCTCTACATAGGACTACCCCAATAGGCAAGACTGTTAACAGGAAAAAAACCCTGGGAATCCATCTCCCCTTCCCTGAGGAGCCTACATTGGCTATCCGTAAAGAACCGAATCAATTTCAAGACCCTCTGCCTCATCCACAAATGTATACAAGGAAACGCTCCTCAATACCTATGCGAGAAAATAAAGCACTATACACCCAATCGCAGTCTTCGATCTTCAAACCAAAACCTCCTCCTTATTCCAAAAACCCGCTACAAACCAAAAGGAGAACGAAGATTCGCAGTCCAAGGACCACGGCTATCGAACGCTCTACCTACCCACATCCACATGGAAGAAAACCATCAGGCCTTCAGGAAGAAAGTCAAGACCTACCTCTTCTAAGGAGCTGGACAACACAGGAGAGATCGAGCGCCTTGACGTGATTCAGTTCGCATATGCAGTGCTATACAAATCATTCATTCATTCATTCATTCAGTTGAGCCCTCAACCCCTTATTTAGGGACAGATACATAATTTCCTCACAGATGAGGCATTGGCCCTCCTCCATTTCCTGCATTTTGCATGCAGCCATGGAGGCAAAGGCCTCTGTGGAGGTGGTTCAGCCCAAGCCCTGCCTCCTCCACGTTACTCCCCTTCCTGGGCCTTTTGGTTAAAAGGCGGAGGGGAGGGATCTGGGATTTGGTCAGGCTACTGGGCCGGGCCACCTCCTGGCTGTCACTTATCCCCGCCACCTCCTGGCTGCCACTTACCCCCACCACCTCCTGGCTGCAACTTTCCATGCCCTCCTCCTGGCTGAGGCTTCCTGTGTATAAAAAAGGGACATAGTTTTAGTTTTTATTCATCAATCACACACAATTTTCAGCTCATGACTGTTGCAAATTGAATGTTAACAAATAGAAAACACTATCATTCTGACCCCAGAATTTTTCATTCTTGTCCCAAACATTTTTGGCCACTACTGTCTATTAATATGTAAAACACTTTATTAAATCAGCAATTAGTAATCGATAATAACATCTAGTTATCATCATTAATTTTAGGACAAGAAATATGTAGAACAATGCTATACCTGGCTCAAGCTGGGCTCCTCCACTTCTTCCTGGCTGGAAGGCCCAGGTTGGACGTCGGAAGCCTCAGCTGGGGTTGAACGAAGCGTGGAAGGAAGAGTGGAAGGAAAGATTGAGAGTGATTGCCTGACTTCAGTCTAGTCTGACAGAAAACGCAGTCTGTCATAATACCACAGCCTGAGGACATAAATGGCATCTGCTGCTGCTCCTGATCTCATGGAATCCTGGACCTTATTGCGCTCCTTATTATAAGTGCTCCTCAGCCCACCAATTTTTACCTTCAAATAGGGGATGGTTGCCGTGGGGATCTGCTTCTTCACCAACTTCAGCAGTTTCTCAAGCGTTGCCTGCCTCTTTTGTTTATGATTATAATGCGGATGTTTCACCTGACACAGACAGGGCAGCTCCCTGTACTTGTCTATGAATAGGGGGAGGAAGTTGTGATCATTGAAGACATCCATTTTCTCTGCAAGACACAACACAAGACAAACCCTAATGTCAGGCTAAACTCTCCTAATCTTCTCCCAATATAGGCCTTAATCTAGAAGCAATATAGGCCACTGATGCACAAAGTTAAACTTGTACCTTCGTTAGAACGGTCGGAGCTTCCACTAATCCTTCCTCCACTCACAGATTGTAAGTACGACGCACGCATGTTACGCTTTATATACACTGCACATGCCTGAAACTCTGCCCACCCCTGATGTTCTTTCTAGTCTATTCTCCTCCCCTTGTCTTTCGGCGCAGTGGGAGAGCACATGGCGGAGAAAGAGCAAGTGCATGCAGACAGCAGCAGCAGCAATGACGAAAGGCCGGAGCCATGAACGTCCCGATCCCGGAGGAGATTTAAGGCCTCTAATATGTCCTTTATAGAGATGGTGGAGATGGTGGACATCTTGAAGAGGGCCCACTATGACGGGAAGCATGGACCTTACCCAAACCCAAATGTGAGAAAGGCCAAGATCATGACTAAAGTTATGAAAAGTCTGCACAGGAATTTTTGGATACGGCGTTTCAAGGATCAATTGTGGAAATGCTGGTCAGACCTGAAATTGAGGGAGCACGATCAGTAGAGAAAGATCAAGAGAGTTCTTCAAAGAAGTAAGTACTTGTCGTGTGTTCCTATTGTTATTATTACGTTTGTGCTGCTCCTTGTTCTTTTCTTTACTGTTGTACAGTTTAAAATGGCAAGTTTCAGGTTCGTGGGCACAGTAATCATTCATAGTAAACATCGTTTGTTCGCCCACTAATGCGATGTTTTTGGCAGATGCAGGTTAACTACATTTATTCATGCCTATTTGTATTAAAAGACGTTTGTTGTCTAGACGGGTTTGTAACTATAATGAAATGTAAACTTGATTCAGTGTAAGGAGAGGACACTCAGCAGCTGTTTACACATCTGGAAGCAGGAGCACTAGTGTGGGACACCAGAAAACACTTTTTAGGGTGTCCCACACAGGTGCTTCAGTGGATACTAGGGGTGTCTCCATGTGTGAAAACTGTACAAAAAAGGTAAGTATTGCAGCTTTATAAAGGGAAAAAATTAATGTCTTCAGCTTGGAACTCTGCCAAAAAAGACAATTGTACGACACTTCCAAGCAATGTTTCATATTACTATTTCTCGCATCAAATATCTGTGCTAAGTATACCTTTTTTTTATTCACATAGGGGAGAAAAGACTCGGGACATCTGAGGACACCAATGACCCCCAACCTCCTAAAGAAAAGAAAATCCCCACACCACAACCAAAAGATGTGGAGGAAAAAGGGTTTATGAAGTGGGCGAAATAGTGACTACAACAGGTGAGTGTCTGAGACCACAGCTTCAGGTAATAGATGGATTCCTGCGTATTTATAATACATGGTGTTTTTTTGTTCCAAGCAATGTGGATGTTGTGGAAGAAGAATCTCATTTCACAAGTGCACACGTCCTCATTGGGGAGATCATGGTGTGCAATCGTGATTTAGGCTAAAACACCCCAAAATTCTTCTAGTTTGTTTGTATTTTTATTATTTTCTCACATTTAAATATTTTTTAGAAAGCCAAATTTTGAAGATGCGCACAGTGTGTCAACATGTGCTATCTGCCATCATGGGATATCAAGGTACGTGTTTTGGAGGTGCAACCCCTTCCTCGCAACTAAAGTAGATGAGAGGAAGGGTTTGTACCCCCGAAACACATCCATTGATCACCCATGATGGGAGCTAGCACATGTTGACATTATGCATGGGATCAGGAGGGAAATCCACATTTTGACTCTCAATTTGTGTGCATCTTCAAAATTTGGCTTTCACAGGGGTGACATCTCCCCATCTGATGAAGGCAAGATCAACACAGCTTGGACATACTAATGCCTGATATTGCCTTCACTTTGTCAAAGTTGAACTTTGTAAGTTCCTGAGTTGTGTATTGTTTTATGGCTTTAACCACTTAAGCCCCAGACCATTTGGCTGGTCAAAGACCACAGGACTTTTAGCGATTTGGCAATGCATCGCTTTAACTGACAATTGCGCGGTCGTGCGACGTGGCTCCCAAACTAAACTGACATCCTTTTTTCGCCACAAATAGAGTTTTCTTTTGGTAGTATTTGATCACCTCTGCGGGTTTTTATTTTTTGCGCTATAAACAAAAAAAAGCAACAATTTTGAGAAAAACGCATTATTTTTTACTATAATAAACATCCCCAAAAAATATATTAAAAAAATATTTTTTTTCCTCAGTTTAGGCCGATACGTATTCTTCTACATATTTTTGGTAAAAGAAACCGCAATAAGCATTTATTGATTGGTTTGCACAAAAGTTATAGCGTCTACAAAATAGGGGATAGTTTTATGGCATTTTTATTAATAATATTTTTTTACTAGTAATGGCGGTGATCAGCGATTTTTATCGGGACTGCAACATTATGTCAGAAACATCGGACACTTTTGGGACTTTTCACATTTATACAGCGATCAGTGCAATTAAAAATTCATTGATTACTGTGTAAATGTGACTGGCAGTGAAGAGGTTAACCACTAGGTGGCGCTGTAGGGGTTAGGTGTGTCCTAGGGAGTGATTCTAACTGTGGGGGGAGGGGCTGTGTGTGACACAACACTGATCACCGCTCCCGATTACAGGGAGCGGTGATCAGTGTCATTAGGCAGAACAGGGAAATGCTTGTTTACATTAGCATTTCCCCATCCTTCCTCTCTGTGGGACGATCGCGGTTATCCCCGCGGACATCGAGTCCGCGGGACCCGCGATCACGCTCACGGATCCCGCGGCGGGCGCGTGTGCCCTCAAGCTGCTTCTTAAAGAGCAACATACAGGTACGTGATTCTGCCTGTACGTGCCCTTCTGCCACAGTATATCTGCGTGAAGCGGTCGGGAAGCGGTTAAACAAGCCTGTTTTAACACAAAAAAGGCTATTTGTACTGTCAAAAAAAAAATTTATTACTAAAATATGTTGGTTTGTTCAAAAACCCTTTTCTAATGCACATGTGAATGTGCACAGAGTAAAAAGTTTTCTACTCAACAATGTGTGGCTTCTTTCAATGCGCAATATCATTTTTTGGACTAAGTTGCTGGTTACACGGAAATTGGGGTTATTTACTACAGGCAAATCCACTGGACAGGTAAGAAGTGTCATAATACAAAAGTATAAATAAACACTGTACAAATTGAAGCACTTTTTTACATTCTGCAATTACCTATCAAGATAATAGGAGAACAAGCCTTTAAACAGTACCATTTGAAAGTATTCTGGCAGGCCCTTTCACTGCATGCTTTGATAAATTCATCCATAAATCTGACCACAAAAGAGGTAGGTATAGTGTGTATGGGTTTGGCAAAGTCAGCAGATAGAGGATTGGTATCGGTTGACTTAGTGGTTGGGGGCGAGGGAGGGTTCTAAATGATTTTGGGACCCAAAAAAATAGCCTCTGGCACAAATAATATTTGTACACATTTTAGGGGGTCTTTAGGGTAAAGCACTACTATGGAGCTGACAAAATGCAATGTTAAGTGACTAGGCTATGTGTGTATGGGCCCAGGATAGCATTCTGGGGAGGTTAGTGAAGGCAAATATGCATGAAGGACAAAAAAGGAAGTTTAAAAAATTCAAGAGAACAAAGGGGACATTCACAGCATATTACAATCATGGTACCGTATTTATCGGCGTATAACACGCACTTTTTTCCCCTTAAAATCAGGGGAAAGTCGTGGGTGCGTGTTATACGCCGATCCCCGCTATCGCTATGTGAATGTCGGCGATCGCCGCCGACATTTACATAGCGAGTAGTTTCAAATATGGCGCCGCGGACTTCGGAAGGACTCGGCGGTGCTGAACGAGCGCCGCCGAAATCACAGAGCCGAGATACACATAGTCGGGTGTATTCGGCTCTTTCCGGCGCCGCTCACTGTCACGCCCAGTCCCGCCATTGGACCTGTGTTATGTCCATCATAGGGCGGGACTGGGCGGGACTGTGAGCGGCGCCGGAAAGAGCCGAGAACCCTCGGCTATGTGTATCTCGGCGGCGTTCGTTCACTTCCGCAGGCGCCGAGTCTCTCCGAACTCCGCGGCGCCATATTTAAAACTACTACTATGTGTATGGCGGCGGCGGCGGCAGGAGGCAGGAGGACACTAGGCTGCACTGGGGACAAGGCTGCAGGGACAAGGCTGCATTGATAAGGCTGCACTGGGGACAAGGCTGCATTGACAAGGCTGCACTGGGGACAAGGCTGCACTGACAAGGCTGCACTGGGGCAAAGCTGCACTGACAAGGCTGCACTGACACTGAAAAGGCTGCAATGACACTAACAAGGCTGCAGATGAAGACTGATGAGGCTGCATTGATGGACATTTTAATGTAAGTTTCTTTTCCTTAAACTTCCCTCCTAAAAGTTTTTTTCCTTAAAATTCTCTCCTAAACTTGGGGTGCGTGTTATACGCCGGCGCGTGTTATACGCCGATAAATACGGTAATTAGGGAATGATTAAAGTTGCGCTAATTGCAAATAAATGTGATTATTCCGGTGAAAAATCATAAATTGAAAAAATTCCCCCTCATAAAACCACAAATCAACCTAAGTTGCATGAATAAATAGTGACAAAACAATAAATAATGTGAGAATTAATAAATAAACATAAAAAGTCAATCAATCACCAAAAGTGCATCAATAGGCCAGAATGAATGTCCTTAGTGTAACGCAAATACAATGTGAGCAGATAGATGCAGAGATGGATGTATATTGACAGTAGGGATCAGTGCAGGTGAGGTTCAGAGGTCCCTGTCTTCACCTCCCCGGATCATAGATAATGGAGAGACAGATCATCCCTGGAGGCAGGACTCTGTATATGAAAACCCTTACCAGAGACGGTGGACCCCTTCCAGTGCAGGGTCATACAGGCAGACAGATTAGCCCTCTGTGGGGGACTGATGAGCTGTCTAAGTGTCTCCGGGCTCTTCTTCGCTTCAGATAGTGAATAGAGGTGGTTCACAGGGATGCGGAGTTGAGCCCGACACAGTGATAATCTTGCTATGAAATGAAACACACTCGGGCTCAACGCCATGAGTGAAAGAGCAAAAAAAAGGGGGCGCTGATCGTGTAGTAAGTAGTAAACAAGAGCACTTTATTAATATAAAAACGAGCGGATAACCACAAATGACATGTACAAACAATTAGATAAAAAGCCGGCTAACTAAACAAAAAACAAAATACCCGCATGCCGGGGTCACATGTGGCGTGATGGCGTCTGCACAACGCACCGCCCTACATGTTTCGCAATACCTTGCGTCTTCCTGGGGCACGGGCGATGTGCTGAACCATCACTGAAATAACGTACGGCCATCACCAAGCCTCGTTCTGACTCGGGCGCCATATTGGATTCAAATAGCAAATGAAACACACAAGAGGAGCCAAACCTTGATCTGACACCATTACGATCACATGAGAATACCCATGTTATTGAATTAACATATACAACTCAGCAACTAGAATTGTGTCATGATACGACCATATACATCTCAACACCCTCAATTGGTATGGGGTAATTGAAAGATAAGGCATAAAAAAGAAAGGATAAAATTAAAATATAAAAAAATATAAAAATATGAAAATATAAAAATATGAAAAGGGGCCATAAAAAGCAATATTCAAAGAGGGATAAATAATTCTCGTATTTATAAAAAAAACACAGAGGTCGGGCTCCCTCCTGTAGGTTGCATAAAAATACAATCGATAGAATGTTTGCCAAACAATACATAATCCTACCGATAGTATCCACAAAGTTCAAGAATTATCAATGAAAGCATTAATTTCTATATCTACATTTAAACCGAAAGGCCTGAGATATTTATTTTTGTAGATCCAGTTTATTTCTAACATTGAAATGGCCCGCCTTTGGTCCACCCCTCCAGGGTAATCTCAGCCTGTCTGACCTGCCCATGTGGGCTTCAGTACGGCCAACATACTGAAGCCCACATGGGCAGGTCACTACACAGGGGGTGGAGCAGGTCATAAAAGATTTAATGGGGAATACATGATTCATTTTTTTAGACATAAATTCTGTCGTTTTCCTAGCTTTAATGGCATTAGTAGAACAAACAGCACAATTGTTGCATCTATAGAAGCCCACTAAATTCTGAAAGAACATGGGTTTATTAATAGGTGGATCACAGACGGTAGGGGCAACCAGTTGTTTGATGGAAGGAGCCCCCTTTAAACACTACACGTGGCTTGTCTGGAAGCACAGAGCCCAGCACAGGGTCATTTTTGACTATGTGCCAAAATAAGTGGAGGTGACCAATGTGTCACCCTCACTCCAGATAGTCAAATCTAGAAAGTTAATAATATGCTGACTAGCTTCCTATTTGAATTCTATCCCTTGATCATTATCATTTAAAAATGACATAAACGACTGTAAAGCTTCAAGGGTACCAACCCATAGCAGGAGGACGTCATCTATATATCTGGCCCAGAGAACCAATTCAGGTCTCCTGTCAGCATAGATGACGTCCTCCTCCCATTTTCCCATGAACAAATTAGCCAGACTGCGGGCAAACTTTGCCCCATGGCTACGCCCTTCCTCTGGAGGAAATATTTATTCTCATGCCAGAAAAAGTTGTGTGTGGTAACATACTCTTATGCCTCGTACACACGATCGGACATTGATCGGACATTCCGAAAACAAAATCCATGGATCCACGGATGTTGGCTCAAACTTGTTTTGCATACACACAGTCGCACAAAGTTGTCGGAATTTCCGATTGCCAAGAATGCAGTCACATACACCACGTACGACGAGACTATAAAAGGGCAGTTCAGAACCAAGCGCGGCACCCTTTGGGCTCCTTTTGCTAATCTCGAGTTAGTAAAAGTTTGGTGAGAGACGATTCGCGCTTTTTCAGACTTGTGGCTTTCAGATCGTTTTCTGCTGTTCAGTTTGTGCTTGTGGGTTTGTATCTGGTCTTCAGTGCGTGCAGCGAGTACAATTGACTTGGACCAAGAATTGGTTGCTCCAGCGTGACCAGTTCTGTCACATGCCTTTGCTCCATGAGATCCGTGAGAATAATCCTGACGATTTTAGGAACTTTCTCAGGATGACGGACCCCGTATTTCACTGTTTGTTGGCTTTGCTGACCCCCTATATCAGCAGGCAGGATACCTGCATGAGGCAAGCCATCACTCTGGAGCAGAGGTTAGTCACCACCCTGCGGTACTTGGCGACGGGGAGAAGCCTGCAGGACCTTAAGTTCTCAACAGGCATCTCCCCCCAGGCTCTGGGGATCATTATCCCAGAGACCTGTTCTGCCATCATTCAGGTCCTGCAGAAGGAGTATATTAAGGTAGGATTTTTATCCTTTAACATCACATTTTATTGTATTTAATGTTTGATAATATATTGTATTTCTTTCCTAATTCCCTAATTCCCATGATTGTAATATGTGAATGTCCACTTTGTCCTCATGTATGCTGGATTTTTATGTAATTTTTATTTTTGTCCTTCATACATATTTGCCTTCACTTACCTCCCCAGCATGCTCTCCTGGGGCCTATATTCACCTAGTGTAGTCACTTAACAATGTATTTTGTCAGCTCCATAGTAGTGCTTTACCCTAAATACCCCCTAAAATGTTTAAAATTGTGATGTGTGCTTTAAATTATGGCAGAGTACCAGAGGTTTTTTTTTTTTTGGGTCACAAAAACATTTGGAACCCTCCCTCCAACTGCTAACTCAGCTGATACCAATCCTCTATCTGCTGACTTTGCCAAACCCATACACACTATACCCACCTCTTTTGTGGTCAGATTTATGGATAAATTCCCCAAAGCATGTAGTGCAAGGGCCTGCCTGAATACTTTTAAATGGTACTGTTTGAAGTTTTTGTGTACTATTATTATCTTGATAGGTAATAGCAGAATGTAAAAATCTGCTAAAATGTGTACAGTGTGTATTTATCTCTTTGTATTATGACACTTCTTACCTGTCCAGTGGGCTGCCAATAGTGTAAGTAAGGAGGGGCTGGCCAAAGTAATACACATTATTTAGGCATTCATCTCTCAATGAAGTGGAGAGGGTACCTGTCCAAAACATCTCCCCCCTAAAATGTATAAAATGGTCCATGGGGGGGGGGGGAAATCTAATAGGTGGACCTTATACCTTTGTCTTTAAATACTCCTTAAAATAAATGTAATACTGATGTTGGCCAAGAATGTTTGTGTCTAATCTGCTTTCCATGTTTATGTGAAAAATGATTAATTTTATTTTCTTGTTTGACTCCACAGTTTCCTTCCAACCCACAGGAATGGCAGACTGTGGCCTCCCACTTTGCCCAGCGGTGGGACTTTCCTAACTGCAGAGGGGCAATTGATGGGAAACACGTCCACATCATCCCACCACCCAACTCGGGGTCATACTATTACAACTACAAGGGGTTCAATAGTATTGTGATGTTGGCAGTGGTGTCGGCTACTTATGAGTTCCTGTATTTGGACATGGGGAAGAATAGCCGGATGTCAGATGGTGGAGTCATTGCCCAGACGGAGTTCTACAGGCGTCTCCAGAATGGCAGCTTGGACTTGCCACCTCCAGAAAACAATGTGGAAGGACTCCCATTCGTCTTCATTGCGGATGAAGCGTTTGCGCTGGGGGACCACCTTATGCGGCCATTCCCTATGAGGACCCTCACCCCGGACCAGAGGGTTTTTAATTACCGGCTGGCCAGAGCCAGAAGAGTGGTAGAGAACACATTTGGAATAATGGCCAGCCGGTTCCGCCTATTTCCTACACCCATACATATGGCGGAGTATAAACTCAATCATATCATCCTGGCGTGCTGTGTTCTCCACAACTTTTTACGGAGAAATTCTGTGAACTATGGTGGCTCAGTTGGGCCTGAATCCGGAATTCAAGTAAATGAACCAACCCTGACGGCGCTTGAAGCTGGCCATCCTGGCTCGCCCCCCCCTGAGTGCCCGCAAGGTCCGTCTAAGATACATGGAATACTTTGCGGGTAGGGGGGCCATCAATATGCCAGACAATGGTAGTGAGCAAACCCTGCGAGCCACTTACGGATGAATGCCTACAAAATGGTGAGTAATTAATCTTAGGTGGAGACCAGCTGCAAACACTCAGTCAAGTTTCATAATCGTGCAAAGTGGTAAAACTAAAACAATGTGTCTGCGCTAGAAAAAAATCACATCAATCAAAAGTGCAGCAATAATAAACATAAACATAAACAACATAGGTATTAACAAATAATACACTTGAGTGAAAATACCCCTAAGTGTTAAAGTATAAAGTGCACAGTGCTATATAAAACACACAATGTGAGTGATCAATCAAAGAACATATCACATAGATATTGGATCAAATGGAATATAAAGGGATATGACTAATGGTGAATGAAATAAAGTCCACAACAGTATATATCCAGAAATATAAGAGTGCCCAGAAAAAACATAGTCCGAAGATTTAGTGAAATTCGCATATCCTTCCTTCCAAAAGTGTGTCACCAAGAAACATGCTGTAGTGTCTTCCAGCCACCCCCACAGGTATATATGCTCACCTTCCTGTGTGTGACACAGTGATTAAACTATGTCAAACAAAGCCTTGGAGCCACTCCTGTGCTCATTTGGAACCAGCTGTGCAGACCTCCAATGCTCTCAAATGAAGATAATATATGCAAAAGAAAAAAACTCCATAGCGCAATATTGCAAGGTGTAATAAAAGGATTTTAATAAAAAGTTCTCTCCCCTTGCTGGGGTACTCACATACTGTGGGTGCGTGAGTGCACCATCCTTAACAAACAAAGAGCGGACAATCTCGCGGTGTGGCGTGCGATGCGGTGTGTGTATCGAAACTCTCCTTCTCCCTCTCTGCTGACAGCTCCGTCCAGGCCCCTCCCCTACGCGTGTTCGGCACCGGGACCACGTGCCTTCATCAGGGGGAATCTGATTGGACGGGAGCTCCAGAGTAAATTTATAGCTCCGGCGGCCATTTTGCCTGAGACCGCGGACAATATTGTTCAGAGGCTACAGCTGCGTCCATAGCGGCCATTTTCCCTTAGACCATGGACCAAGCTGAGATAAGCCATGTCAATCATGGCAGCCATTTTGCCTAGGACCATAAATATAACCCCTAATAGACTGTAGAGACGGCTCCAGCAGCCATTTTCCCTAGGACTACGGATCTGCTAAATAGCATGATGTACAATGCTGATAACAGGATCGTACGATAAGCGATCAAGTAAAGCATTGTGCAGATACTTATATAAAAAACCTACATTAAAATGAATCATTTTATACAGGACGGAGCGGTCTAGCAAAGAGAGCACCGCCACGCACCCCACACGCTTAGATAGCCACAACAATTATATAAAACCCAAAATGTTTTTGGACCTAGAAGGATTCTATAGCTGCGGTAGGTGTTACAGTTGCAGAAGGATCCCGGACAACACTAGAAGGTTAAAGGAATTCTCGAACCCTAGAAATAACTTATCCTATAAGATTAGGGATTTTATATCATGTGACACAGTAGGGGTGGTCTATGCCTTGAAGTGCCCATGCGACATTGTGTGTTTTATATAGCACTGTGCACTTTATACTTTAACACTTAGGGGTATTTTCACTCAAGTGTATTATTTGTTAGTACCTATGTTGTTTATGTTTATGTTTATTATTGCTGCACTTTTGATTGATGTGATTTTTTTCTAGCGCAGACACATTGTTTTAGTTTTACCACTTTGCACGATTATGAAACGTGACTGAGTGTTTGCAGCTGGTCTCCACCTAAGATTAATTACTCACCATTTTGTAGGCATTCATCCGTAAGTGGCTCGCAGGGTTTGCTCACTACCTTTGTTCCCCTGATTTTCATATTCTTGCTAGTAGCCAGATGGATCCCTTTGCCTTTTTTGAGAACAGAGAAATTGATCTGGAGGATCTCTTCTCTACCACTAATACTAATGAGAATGATATTACGCAGCTTTTTAGGAAATTAGGGCATTGTATGGACAAAAAGAGTAATATATGGTGGGATCTATCCACCATGAGGAAGTATTTAAAGGATGGTCTGGTCCCTAGGAAGCTACGATGGGATGTTCCCATTAATGATGGCCTACTAGGGGTCGATGATGTGGAGGAGTGGTATGCATTTTTTGTGGGTAAAGGAAGGGAGATTATGGAATTCCTTATGAAGAGAAAACAGCGTAAACTAAACCTTTTGGAGAACCAAATTAAGGACATTAGGGACAAACTCAACTCCCTCATTAATCACCCTGAATACACCAAACTTATGGGGGAGCTGCATAGGAGTATGCAGAAGAAAGACACAGAAAATAAAAATGCAAAAAAGAAGAAGTACCAAAGGGACTTCGAAGACTACCAAAATAAACAAGTCTTTCGATGGCAATCAACATTGACATCCACCACCGCAGTTAATCCTCATCCACAAGCGGGGGCAGTTACCAGCACGGTACCACAACCACAGGGTCAGTCCTATTCACAACAACAGAACAATAAACCATTCAATAGAGGGTTCCCACCACATCGTCAGGATGATGCGTTACCCCATACACCTTATCGCTAACCCCCAAGAAAATCGCAATACAATCCACCAAGGCGACCGAATAATGAGGGAAGAAATGGCCCGCCTCCCAATAATGGTAATTGGGGATATGAGGCCCCCACCTATCAGGATAATGGCTATAGGGTCCAGCAGGAGAGAGAGCACTACGATATGGGCTACCCTTCGAACCCTGCCCCTCAATATAGAAGTGGCCAACAGAACTCATATGGCTATCAAAGGCAATATGGATACCAACACAGTACTCCATACCATCAGTATAGGAGTTATGGGAATCAACAGAATACACCTCAGAGAGGAAATCGTGCACCTTACAGGGGCCCCTTGCCGTATCAACCTCCCTTTAGAGGGTACCCCACTTATCCAAGAGAAGATACACGTAGAGGTGGAGTTTATTATTCCCCCAAACCACAGAGAGTCAGATACGAAAAACATCAGCAGGACCACTATGGAGTACCTGTAACCAACAGCTTCCAACCTTTGAGTGATAATGACAACTTCCTGGATGAATCTTTTTTAGGGGGGACCAGGGGAGGACCCGTCCGAGAAGCACGAAATCCAGGAAGAGAGGAGGGAGAGCTGGACGAAGAGTACAACAGAAAAAGAAGGCGGGAAGACTAGGGCAGGGAATCTATAATTTGAGTGGAGCAGAACTATCAAGAGAAGAGTTACTAGTTTTGGATAAGGGAATTAAATATGCCCCGAAAAAAGGACTTAATAAATTCGACACCTATGTCGGTGTACAGAAATTGGTTAGGAAACTTAATATTAAAAAGTATTATGCCCTCAACCCTGTTGAGAGGGCTGTCACTAACCACAGGTTCACTAGCTTAAGAAACAACTCAGTGTTTAACCCCTATATATCCAACAATAAATATGTCGATTTATTCAAAAAATTGGTTACCACTGAGTTAGAACAGTTACCATTTAAGAAGGTGTATGAACATAGAGATTTAAAAATAGGAATGGATTCATTGGAAAAAAGAAATGACATAGTGATTAGACCAGCGGATAAAGGGGGAGGTGTCGTCGTCCTCTCACTACAACAGTATAAAGATGAGATGGGAAGGATATTGAGCGACATGGATACTTATCAACCTCTTAATGGTAACCCTTCCAAATCTTGTAAAAGTGCATTGGAGGGCATTATCAAGTATGGAATTGATGGAGGTTTTTTGAACAAGCATGAAGCCAAGTACTTAGTCCCTATGGTCAGTAAAATGCCTGTAATCTACTACTTACCCAAGATCCACAAGGATAGCCTAACTCCACCCGGTAGACCGATAGTGAGTGGTATCGGATCTCTTACCTCCAGATTAGGAGAGTATATAGATATCCATCTACAGCCCTTAGTGAAGAAAACCAGCGCCTATCTTAAGGACACCAAGCACACTTTGCAGCTTCTAGGTGGGTGTACTGTACATGAGAATATGATTATGGCCACAGGAGATGTAGCCTCATTGTACACCAACATCGATCATGAAGGCGCCCTGAATGCTGTTAAGTGGGCCTTGGATAAGGAAGATTCAATCGATGAGGATTTTACGTTTTTTCTTTTGAAGTGTTTAGATTTTTGTTTACGGAACAACTTTTTCTGGTATGACAACAAAATCTATTTACAGAAGAAAGGTGTCGCGATGGGCGCCAAATTCGCCCCTAGTGTAGCAAATCTCTATATGGCCAGATGGGAGGAAGAGGAGAATCTAAGGGATGACAACGGAGATATTTTACTATACAAGAGATTTATAGATGATCTTTTAATTGTTTGGAGAGGGGATATGGAAGGTCTGATGAGGTTACTGAACTCCATGAATGTCAATGATCGTAACATCTCCCTCACCTGGAATGTTAGTACAGAGAATATACATTTTTTGGATCTAGAGATTTTCAATACCAGTGAGGGTATCATCACCAGATCCTTCTTCAAAACCACGGACCGGAATTCATATATTCCGGTTACAAGTTGTCATTACAAACCCTGGTTAAGTAACATCCCAAGAGGACAATATATGAGGATGCGAAGGAATTGCACTAGGGCGGTGGATTATGAGACCCAGTCAGAGAGGTTAAGCACCATGTTCTTGGAGAAGGGATACCAGAAGGAGTTTTTGGAGAAGGAAAAAAGTAAGATTGGAAGCATGAGTAGGGCGGACCTTTTAAAAGACGCCACTAATGTAACCAATAATGAGAATCATGAGGGTATCAGTGTAGTTCTTGATTATTCTGCACAAAGTTATGAAGTAAGGAGGATTATATGTAAATATTGGAGTGTGTTAAAACAGGACGCTCAACTTAAAGATGTTCTCCCGGATAAACCTAAATTTGTTTTTAAGAGAGCTCCCAATTTGCGGGACAGGCTAATACATAATGTGGTAGACCCACCCCCTCCAAAACCCAAAATGTTTTTGGACCTAGAAGGATTCTATAGCTGCGGTAGGTGTTACAGTTGCAGAAGGATCCCGGACAACGCTAGAAGGTTAAAGGAATTCTCGAACCCTAGAAATAACTTATCCTATAAGATTAGGGATTTTATATCATGTGACACAGTAGGGGTGGTCTATGCCTTGAAGTGCCCATGCGACCTGGTGTATGTGGGGCGCACTACTAGGGCTCTTAAAGATCGCATGGAGGAGCATGTGAGGCACATACGCAATGGGTCCGATAAACATGGCTTATATGTGCACTTTAAGAGGGTACACAACCAAAGCACCGTTGGCATGAAGTTTTGGGGGATTGAGGCACCCAAACGCCACTGGAGGGGTTCTAATTTTGTCAGAGAGATAAGTAAAAGGGAATCCTGGTGGATACACCAGCTTGGATCTTTGGTTCCTGGGGGATTGAATAGAGAATTTGATTTGAGATGCTTCCTTAGTAATTACTGATATTGTTTACACCGCCGGTATACTCTATTATTTTTCCTGTTTCTCTTTTTTTGAGTTGAAATTGATGACTCGTCCATTGGGTTGAGTTGGGCATCGATTAGAGATCATATACTTATGATGGTTTTTTATTCCTCTTGATAGTTCGATTACCTCTCTATAGTGATTTTATTAATATTTTAATAATAAAAAATATTTTTATTTTATTTTAATACTTTAAATAATATTTCATATTTTAATTTTAATTCTATCTATTTATCCTTGTGGTTAGCTAACATTATTTTATTATGGTGGTTTTAATACTTATTAGGTAGGATACTCTGTGGTATATAATTGTTGTGGCTATCTAAGCGTGTGGGGTGCGTGGCGGTGCTCTCTTTGCTAGACCGCTCCGTCCTGTATAAAATGATTCATTTTAATGTAGGTTTTTTATATAAGTATCTGCACAATGCTTTACTTGATCGCTTATCGTACGATCCTGTTATCAGCATTGTACATCATGCTATTTAGCAGATCCGTAGTCCTAGGGAAAATGGCTGCTGGAGCCGTCTCTACAGTCTATTAGGGGTTATATTTATGGTCCTAGGCAAAATGGCTGCCATGATTGACATGGCTTATCTCAGCTTGGTCCATGGTCTAAGGGAAAATGGCCGCTATGGACGCAGCTGTAGCCTCTGAACAATATTGTCCGCGGTCTCAGGCAAAATGGCCGCCGGAGCTATAAATTTACTCTGGAGCTCCCGTCCAATCAGATTCCCCCTGATGAAGGCACGTGGTCCCGGTGCCGAACACGCGTAGGGGAGGGGCCTGGACGGAGCTGTCAGCAGAGAGGGAGAAGGAGAGTTTCGATACACACACCGCATCGCACGCCACACCGCGAGATTGTCCGCTCTTTGTTTGTTAAGGATGGTGCACTCACGCACCCACAGTATGTGAGTACTCCAGCAAGGGGAGAGAACTTTTTATTAAAATCCTTTTATTACACCTTGCAATATTGCGCTATGGAGTTTTTTTCTTTTGCATATATTATCTTCATTTGAGAGCATTGGAGGTCTGCACAGCTGGTTCCAAATGAGCACAGGAGTGGCTCCAAGGCTTTGTTTGACATAGTTTAATCACTGTGTCACACACAGGAAGGTGAGCATATATACCTGTGGGGGTGGCTGGAAGACACTACAGCATGTTTCTTGGTGACACACTTTTGGAAGGAAGGATATGCGAATTTCACTAAATCTTCGGACTATGTTTTTTCTGGGCACTCTTATATTTCTGGATATATACTGTTGTGGACTTTATTTCATTCACCATTAGTCATATCCCTTTATATTCCATTTGATCCAATATCTATGTGATATGTTCTTTGATTGATCACTCACATTGTGTGTTTTATATAGCACTGTGCACTTTATACTTTAACACTTAGGGGTATTTTCACTCAAGTGTATTATTTGTTAATACCTATGTTGTTTATGTTTATGTTTATTATTGCTGCACTTTTGATTGATGTGATTTTTTTCTAGCGCAGAAACATTGTTTTAGTTTTACCAATATGCCAGATAATGTCTGAGACATTTTTTAAATAAAAAACAAATTTGAACAACTAAAATATCTGCTGACATTTACTGCTTGTCTTTCTTTTAGCTGACCCTGACATAAATTTGGGGAGTCCTGAAAATGGGGTGATTGTGTAACATTAGAAAGCATTGCTGGGTGTTATTTACTAAAGGCAAAGACACTTTGCACTACAAGTGCACTTGAGACTGCACTGAAACTGCGCTTGTAGTGCAAAGTGGATTTTCCCTTAGGAAATAACCCCCATTGTCACAGAAACCAACAATTTTACCAACCAAAAATTTGGGGATCATTGAAAGAAGAAACCACACATTCTTGATGAACAATCTTTTTAATACAAGCACAATCACATGTGCATTTATCAAAGGTTTTTAAAACAAACCAACATGTTTCTTGTATAACAATTTTTGGGGTCACATTAATAAAAGTAGAAATGTCCATTTAAGGTAAAACAGGCATGTTTAAAACCAACAAGAAATACACAAATCTGGAACTTACAAAGTTCAACTTTTTTATAAATTGAAGGCAAAATCAGACATGAGTATTTCTAAACTGTGTTTGATATTGCGTTCAGCTGGGGAAAAGCCAAATTTTGAAGATGCACACAAATTCACGAATGTCAACATGTGCTAGCTGCCATCATGGGGGATCAAGGGACGTGTTTTGTGGGTGCAACCCCTTCCTCTCAGCTACTTCATTATTGAGGAAGGGGTTGCACCCACAAAACGCATATATTGATCTCCCGTGATGGCAGATAGCTCATGTTGACACACTGTGTGCATCTTCAAAATTTGGCTTTTCGACACTATGTAAAAAAAAAGGTGCAACAATTTTTTGTGGAAAAAGTGCAAACTACATTAGGGATTTCGAGGGGTTTTAAACTCTCCCTAAAACATAAATGATGTTCTTCCTTTTGTTTTTAACATCATTGATGTTTTTCTGGATGTTTTCCAAGTTCCCATTACACCCCATGATCTCCCCGATCAGGATCTGGGCACTTTCACTGGTGAAATGTCCCTCATCCACAACATCATGATCACCTAAAATATATATAAATAATAATATAAATAATAATAATAATAATATATAAAAAAAAACACACCTTGTATTATAAATATGCCGCCATCCATCTCTTACCTGAGCTTGTGGTCGCAGACACTCACCTGTTGTGGTGACAATTTCCACCACGTCTCCCTCCTCCCCCTGTTGCCTTTGGGGGATTTCCACTCCCTCATGAGGTGGGGGTCTGTGGTCTCCTCGGATGAGTGGTGTCCTCCGAGTCTATGTAAAAAATAATAGGTGTACTTAGCACACAGAAATAGGAATATGAAACATTGCTTGGAAGTGGGGTACAATTGTCTCTTTTGGCAGAGTTGCAAGATGAAGAAATATTTTTTTCCTTTGTCAAGCTTGAATACTTACCAGTTTTGTACAAGCTTCACAGATGGAGTCACCCCTATAGTATACACTGGAGCACCTGTGTGGAGCCCCCTAATAAAAAGGGTGTTCTGGTGTCCCACACTAGTGCTCCAGTGTCCAGATGTATAAACAGCTGCTGAGTGTCCTCTCCTTACACAGAATCTAGTTTGCATTTCATTCTAGTTAACAACCCATCTAGACACCAAAATTATTTAAAGAGAAGTAGGCTAGCAAAAATGTATTCAAATGCATATGTCCAAAACATGGTGTTTTCTATGCCGAACGAACAATGTTTCATACGAACGAATAATGTGCACATGAACATGAAAGTTGCCATTTTAAACTGTACAACAGTTAAGAAAAGCACATGGAGCAACACGAATGTTAGAAAAATAAAGAATAGGAACACAGGACAACTACTTACTTTTTTGAAGCACTCTCCTGATCCTTCTGTACTGCTCGTGCTCCCTTAATTTGAGGTCCGACCACCGCTTCCTGAGTTGATCTTTTGATCATCGTACCCCAAAATTCTTCTGCAGACTCTTGACTACTTTCGCCATGATCTTGGCCTTTCTGACATTGGGGTTGGGGTAAGGTCCATACTTCCCATCATAGTCGGTCCTCTTCAGGATGTCGACCATCTCTAACATCTCCCCAAAGGACATATTTGAGGCCTTAAATCGTCTCCTCCGGGATCGGGACGTTTCTGGCTCTGGGCTTTCCTCCTCCTCCTCATTGCTGTAATTAGCACGCACATGTGCTCTTCCCCCACTGCGCCAAACGAGAAGGGGCGGGGAATAGACTAGAAAGAACGTCAGGGGCGGGCAGAGTTTCACGCATGTGCAGTGTATATAAAGCGTAACACGCGTGCGTAATACGTACGATCTGTGAGCTGAGGAAGGAGTATCGGAGGCGCAGATCGTGATAACGAAGGTAAGATTTAACATTGGGCCTATACTACTTCTAGATTGAGGCCTCTATTGGGACAAGATTAGGAGACTTTAGCCTGACATTTAGGGTTTGTCTTGTGTTGTGTCTTGCAGAGAAAATGGATATCTTGAAAGATCAGGAGTTTATGAGCATATTTATAGATATGTTCAGGGAGCTGCCTTGTCTATGGCAGGTAAACCACCCTGATTATAAGAACCAAACAAAGAGGAAGGCAGCACTGGATGAATTGCTGCAATTTGTGAAGCCGGTGATCCCCACGGCAGACATCACCTATTTGAAGATCCTAATTGGTGCCATGAGGAGTACTTATCTAAGGGAGCACAAGAAGGTCCAGGATTCCCAGAGATCAGCAGCAGCAGATGACATTTATGTCCCCAGGCTGTGGTACTATGACAGACTGCATTTTCTGTCAGGTCAGACTGAACCCAGGCCAGCACTCTCCAGTCTTCCTTCCACGCTTCCTTCCCCCTCAGCTGAGGCTTCTGACAACCAACCTTGGCCTTCCAGGCAGCAACATGTGGAGGAGCCCAGCTTGAGTCAGGTATAGCATTCTTCTAAATATTTTGGGTTGTCAAATTATTGATGTTAAATGTATGTTAGTTTGGAGTACTAATTTATGATTGAGATTGATGAACCAAAAACTAAAACGATGTCCCTTTTTCATACACAGGGAAGTCTCAGCCAGGAGGTGGCCGGGCCAAGTAGGCTGCCCGATACCCAGGTCCCTCCCCTCCGCCTTCAAAGAAAAAGTGTCAGGAAGAGGAGTAACCTGGAGGAGGCTGCAATTGGCCTATTTTGGAAGGCTACTGAGGCCCTCAGAACACCCCACAGTGTGGAAGAGGATTTTGCTGCCATAACAGCCTGCAAAATGGTGCAAATGGAGGAGGGCCAATGCCTCTTATGTGAGTGTATCATTTTAGAAGCTCTACAGAAGGGGTTGAGGGGCCAACTCACATGCGAAAGCCACATTTGTCAGCTCACCCATGGTCCTCCTCCTCCTCCTCCAGGTCCTACTCCTCCTCCTGCCACACCTCCAACACCAGAGACACAGCCAGGAAGGAAGCGTGTAAGGAAGACCAGAGAGTGATGGCCTGGGTTCAGTCTGGTCTGGCAAAAGATGTAGGCTCTTGTATGACCACAGCCTGGGAACATACATGTCATCTGCTGCTGTTCCTGATCTCTTGGACTTCTGGACCAGACTGTACTCCCTTATATATGGACTCCTCAGGCCACCAATTTTGCTGTAAAATAATTGATGTGTTCCCTGGGGGCCAAAGGCTTCGCCGATTTCTGCTGTTTATCCAGCGTTTCCTCCCTCTTTGCTTGTTTATGAGCCCGTAATAAAGGAATTTTTGTTTCAATTATACTTGCCTATGTGTGTTTTCCTTCAAAAAGGACAGTTTGTTTGTGAGGAGGCAGGTACATTTCAAAAATACAATGTAAAATTAACAAGAGACACCAACACCAAGCAACCTCCTTGAGATTAAATAATACTCAATAATAATGGTGTTGTGGTAACTTGACACACAAAACACACACAAAAATATTCTGGTCAAAAAAAAAAGATAAGGCTTGAAAAAAATACAAACCAAAAAATAAAAAATTGATCATTTTTTAGTCAGATGTGACAAATCAAAATATAGTGATGAAATCTTGATAAATAATAAAGAAAGAAGTTTGTGAGAACTGAATATGAGCAGCAAAACTACTTCATTCTTCTAACATTATAAAGAAGAAGCGAGTGCGCTGCATTAAACAATTTCAAACATTGTACCGTGACGAAAGTGCTATATTCATTGCAAATGCTAATTTTACCAGACCGAGCAGTTTCGGAATTTCTTCTGAGCATGCGTGGCACTTTGTGCGCCGAAATTGTCCACACACGGTCGGAATTGACGTGATCGGATTTTGTTATCGGAAAATTTTATAGCCTGCTCTCAAACTTTGTGTGTCGGAAAATCTGATGGAAAAAGTCCGATGGAGCCCACACACGGTCGGAATCTCCGACAACAAGCTTCCATCGCACATTTTCCGTCGATAAATCCGACCGTGTGTACAGGGCATAAGAGTTCCATAATGAACTCTTTTTGTTTCGTGGGCAAAGTAGTGTCTTTCTTCAAGAAGTAGTTCACTGAAGACAACCCCCAGTTATGTGGAATTATGGTGTACAGGAATGTCACATTCGCTGTGACCAGCCAGAGGCCCTCCCTGTATGCACAATCCCTCAAAAGATTAATAGTGTGTTTGGTGTCTCTAATATAGGCAGGCAGGTATCTAACCAGCGGTTGGAGAAACCCGTCAATATATTTACCTGCCCGAGAAGTAAGGGAATCAATCCCACTAATGATGGGTCGGCCGGGGAGATGGGCTGAATATTTATGGATTTTGGGCAGGTAATATATAACGGCAATTCTAGAAGCAATGGGTATAAGAAATGATTTCCCCTTTTTGTTAAGTATGCCTGAATCAAACCCATAGTTGACAATTGACTCAAGTTGCTTCTTAAATCTAAACCATGTGTCAGAAGGGAGTGGCATATATGTCTCCCTATCGCCAACAATCCTGTTAAGTTCTGTAATGTTAGATTCAACTTTTAAACAAGTTGCTTATAGTTTATATTGCTTTGCCAAATTATTGCTTCTATAAGAAAGATGACACGGAGTCAGGTATGTCTGTATCACAGTTCTGAGCAAAAAAAAAGGACTGCTCCCTTTACTTCTTTTATAGGCAGTTCCAAAAGCAGTAATCTTATCGGCATTACCAAACGAGGAGTAATATGGTCCATCTTGTCTAAGATTACAATACCCCCCCACACACACACACTTTATCGGCAGGCCTAATCACCAACTCTTTCTGGTTACATAATTGATCCAATCCTAACTGGAGATGTTTGGTCATCCTAGCCTGTTTGACTTTTAGAAGGTCCAAATCTCTCAAAAGCACATCTCTAAATACCTTAATCGATGAAGATAGGCCGCATGGAGGATTAAAGAGGGAGGCATTAGCAAGGCCTGAATGCCTAATATTGGTGGAGTTTATCCCTCTCGAGCTGATAGGGTTGGACAGCATATACCTCTTGATGTTAAGCTTCCGTGTGTATTTATGAATATCCATATATGTTTCAAATTTGTTCAAGACTCGGAGGGGGTGCAAATTTGAGGCCCTTATCTAAGAGGGAAATTTCAGCATCAGTAAGGGTAACTTACTGACAAACATTCTATCGATTGTATTTTTATGCAACCTACAGGAGGGAGCCCGACCTCGGTGGTTTTTTATAAATACGAGAATTATTTATCCCTCTTTGAATATTGCTTTTTATGTCCCCTTTTCATATTTTTATATTTTTATATTTTTTGTATTTTAATTTTATCCTTTCTTTTTTATGCCTTATCTTTCAATTACCCCATACCAATTGAGGGAGTTGAGATGTATATGGTCGTATCGTGACACAATTCTAGTTGTTGAGTCGTATATGTTAATTCAATAACATGGGTATTCTCATGTGATCGTAACGGTGTCAGATCGAGGTCTGGCTCCTCTTGTGCGTTTCATTTGCTATTTGAATCCAATATGGCGCCCGGGTCAGAACGAGGCTTGGTGATGGCCGTACGTTATTTCAGTCAGGGGCGGATCCAGAGTCTAGTCTCGGGAGGGGCACTGCCAGAAAATAAGGCACTGCTTACAGAACCATATTTAACGTATCATACAGTCCCAACCTTGTTTAAAACAGTGACACGTTTATCATTCCAGGTATTTGGGACCTTGCATAAACCGGTGGCCCATATGTGAACGTGCAGCAGATTTCTGCACGTGCGCACAAACACTGCCAGCTTCTCTCAGATGGGTATCATGCCACCTACATAGGGTTGCCACCTGTCCGGTATTCACCTGCACAGTCCGGTTTTTGAGACATGTGTCCGGGGCCATGCCTGCCTGTAACCCGGACAGTGCCTCACCTGACCTGTGGCTCAATATGTCTGTGCCGCCATGTCTGCAGTGATTTCTGCTCCTGCCACGCCAGGGTTTCTCCCTCCCCATTTACCCCCTGCACTCAGCGCCTCCATCTGCTCAATGTGCTTCAGACGGGACACGGAGGGGGAGGTGGAGCCTCCATGTTGCCTTGGGCATGGCTGGCTGGAGAAAGCACACGGAGATGGAGTTGCAGGCGGAGCCTCCGTGTTACCTGTTGCTCTCTTCTCTTGAGAACTGTACGTGCAGAGATTGTGCTGGGAGACTTGTACAGCAAGTTTTTGGTGTATTGGAGTAAGTCAGGAATTCAACAAAGGGTTCTCACCACTCCCTCCTAAAAAATCTATTCATACAGTCCTCACCCCCCTGTACAACATCCATATATACAGCCCTCACCACCCCTTTATAACATCCATATATACAGTCCTCACCCCCCCCTGTACAACATCCATTTATACAGTCCTCTCCCCCCCTGTACAACATCCATATATACAGTCCTCACCCCCCCCCTGTACAACTTCCATATATACAGTCCTCACCCCCTCCTGTACAACATCCATATATACTGTCCTCACCCCCCCCCCTGTACAACATCCATATATACAGTTCTCACCCCCCCTGTACAACATCCATATATACAGTCCTCACCCCCCACCCCTGTACAACATCCATATATACAGTCCTCATTCCCCCTGTACAACATCCATATATACAGTCCTCACCTTAGTGCAGACTGCAGAACGGGAGTACGGAACACACAGTCTCTACTGTTTTGAGGGCGGCTCCACCAGGCAACAGCTCCGTCCTGACCTGTCACCGTCACGTCGGACTCGGCTTTCAGACTTGAGTCCGAGTACGACATGACTCACTGTGACTGATGTCCAGGGCAGCCCTCAGAATTTTTGGGGCCCCTTACACAGCTTTAGGCCTGGGCCCCCCGGGGCCTGATCACCAACATACCCCAGGGCCTGCCCACTGGCCGTCCCACTGAATCCGCCCACATTGTGGAGACTGGAGGAATGGATAGATGGATGGTGCTGGGCGTGGATGTGGATACATTGTGGAGACTGGAGGGATGGATGGATGATGCTGTGTGTGGATGTGGATAGACAGGGCCGGTGCAAGGAATTTTGTCTACTTAGGCGAGTATGCATTTTGGTGTCCCCCCAACCGTCCTCATACCAACCCCTACCATTCACAATGCAAACCCCCACTCCAATACAGTACAGTGTCATTATACAATACAGACTGATCTTATACACTGACACCATACTGTACATTATATGCAGACCAGTCTGTACCCTGCTGACACTTACGTACCGAGTGCAGGGTTCAGGAAAGTGTGAGGTACAGAGTGTAGGGTTCAGGAAAGTGTGAGGTACAAAGTGTAGGGTTCAGGCGAGTGCTAGGTACAGAGTGCAGGATTCTGGAGTGCGTTACGTACAGGAAGGAAGGTGGGTTCTGGCGTGCGTTATGTGCAGGAAGGTGGGTTCTGGCGTGCGTTATGTACAGGAAGGTGGGTTCTGGCATGCATTATGTACAGGAAGGAAGGTGGGTTCTGGCATGCGTTATGTACAGGAAGCAGGGTTCTGGCGTGCGTTATGTACAGGAAGGTGGGTTCTGGCATGCATTATGTACAAGAAGAAAGGTGGGTTCTGGCATGCGTTATGTATAGGAAGGTGGGTTCTGGCGTGCGTTATGTACAGGAAGGTGGGTTTTGGCGTGCGTTATGTACAGGAAGGTGGGTTCTGGCGTGCGTTGTGTACAGGAAGGTGGGTTCTGGCGTGCGTTGTGTACAGGAAGGTGGGTTCTGGCGTGCGTTATGTACAGGAAGGTGGGTTCTGGCGTGCTTTATGTACAGGAAGGTGGGTTCTGGCGTGCATTATGTACAGGAAGGTGGGTTCTGGTGTGCGTTATGTACCGGAAGGTGGGTTCTGGCATGCGTTATGTACAGGAAGGTGGGTTCTGGCGTGCGTTGTGTACAGGAAGGTGGGTTCTGGCGTGCGTTGTGTACAGGAAGGTGGGTTCTGGTGTGCGTTATGTACAGGAAGGTGGGTTCTGGCGTGCGTTATGTACAGGAAGGTGGGTTCTGGCATGCGTTGTGTACAGGAAGGTGGGTTCTGGCATGCATTATGTACAGGAAGGAAGGTGGGTTCTGGCATGCGTTATGTACAGGAAGCAGGGTTCTGGCGTGCGTTATGTGCAGGAAGGTGGGTTCTGGCGTGCGTTATGTACAGGAAGGTGGGTTCTGGCATGCATTATGTACAGGAAGGAAGGTGGGTTCTGGCATGCGTTATGTACAGGAAGCAGGGTTCTGGCGTGCGTTATGTACAGGAAGGTGGGTTCTGGCATGCATTATGTACAAGAAGAAAGGTGGGTTCTGGCATGCGTTATGTATAGGAAGGTGGGTTCTGGCGTGCGTTATGTACAGGAAGGTGGGTTTTGGCGTGCGTTATGTACAGGAAGGTGGGTTCTGGCGTGCGTTGTGTACAGGAAGGTGGGTTCTGGCGTGCGTTGTGTACAGGAAGGTGGGTTCTGGCGTGCGTTATGTACAGGAAGGTGGGTTCTGGCGTGCTTTATGTACAGGAAGGTGGGTTCTGGCGTGCATTATGTACAGGAAGGTGGGTTCTGGTGTGCGTTATGTACCGGAAGGTGGGTTCTGGCATGCGTTATGTACAGGAAGGTGGGTTCTGGCGTGCGTTGTGTACAGGAAGGTGGGTTCTGGCGTGCGTTGTGTACAGGAAGGTGGGTTCTGGTGTGCGTTATGTACAGGAAGGTGGGTTCTGGCGTGCGTTATGTACAGGAAGGTGGGTTCTGGCATGCGTTGTGTACAGGAAGGTGGGTTCTGGTGTGCGTTATGTACAGGAAGGTGGGTTCTGGCGTGCTTTATGTACAGGAAGGTGGGTTCTGGCGTGCGTTGTGTACAGGAAGGTGGGTTCTGGCGTGCGTTATGTACAGGAAGGTGGGTTCTGGCGTGCGTTGTGTACAGGAAGGTGGGTTCTGGCGTGCGTTATGTACAGGAAGGTGGGTTCTGGCGTGCGTTGTGTACAGGAAAGTGGGTTCTGGCATGCTTTATGTACAGGAAGGTGGGTTCTGGCGTGCGTTGTGTACAGGAAGGTGGGTTCTGGTGTATGTTATGTACAGGAAGGTAGGTTCTGGTGTATGTTATGTACAAGAAGGTGGGTTCTGGTGTATGTTATGTACAGGGTTCAAGAGAACACTAGGTACAGAGTCCATTCATCCATGTACATCCCAATACTGCACCTCTCCTCCACTGCTAATAACTTCTGCAATACACACACCTCTCCTCTCCCCTCATCTTCCCATCCCCCAAAGCTCCACCATCCTCCACATGATTACCTTTGTAAAAGAACTTTTCTGTAAACTCCTTTTCAGCTTCTGAATGGCCTGACCAGATATGAGATAAGGATCGTGGTGCAGAGCAAGGAGGCTGTTGAAGGAGCTGTGGGAGAGCTGCTCTACCCCCACTTTCAATTAATGCAGAAACTGAAAGCTGAAAAAACATGCCTTGGGACCTTTTCCCCAGCCAGCAATGTACGAATGACTCTTCCCATATACACTGGTTGCTTGACAAAGGGGGCGGGTATGAGTAGTAGTCCCGCCCATACCCGACATCACAGCTCTCATCTGACAGGTGAAGTCTCTAGTCCACGCTGCACAGTGGACATCCAGATGGCTTGCTCGTCCATCCCATTCCCTGGCTGTGCTGGATGTTATACCAGCAACAGAACGTGTATGCTCCCCTCTCCCTCTCTATAGCAGGCCCTGGAGGGGGGAAGGGGGGGCCGGCCAGGCGGGCCCCTTGGGACGCTCGGGCCCCTTACAGGAGTACTGCCTGTAGCAGCCCTGCTGACGTCACTGGTTGCTAGACGCCAGGCGTGCAGGGAAGAGGCTCCACCCGCCTCCTCCTGGTATCCTGCTCAGCCGCAGTCAGTGCGAGTCTCTCTCGGTGCCGCTGATCGGCTGATGTGAGAGAGAGACTCGGTCAGAGGCAGCGCCGCAGCGGCACCTGTGACAAATTAACCAACATGTCAGTGGCAGTGCTACTATTTCGGGGGTGGCAATTGCCCTGTTGCCCTCCCCCTGGATCCGCCCCTGATTTCAGTGATGGTTCAGCACATCGCCCGTGCCCCAGGAAGACGCAAGGTATTGCGAAACATGTAGGGCGGTGCGTTGTGCTGACGCCATCACGCCACATTTGACCCTGGCACGCGGGTGTTTTGCTTTTTGTTTAGTTAGCTGGATTTTTATCTAATTGTTTGTACATGTCATTTGCGGTTATCCGCTTGTTTTTATACTAATAAAGTGCTCTCGTTTACTACTTACTACACGATCAGCGCCCCCTTTCTTTTGCTCTTTCACTCGTGGCGTTGAGCCCAAGTGTGTTTCATTTCAGAGCAAGATTATCACTGTGTCGGGCTCAACTCCGCATCCCTGTGAACCACCTCTATTCACTATCTGAAGCGAAGAAGACACCGGAGACACTTAGACGGCTCATCAGTCCCCCACAGAGGGCTAATCTGTCTGCCTGTATGACCCTGCGCTGGAAGGGGTCCACCATCTCTGGTAAGGGTTTTTTTATATACAGAGTCCTGCCTCCAGGGATGATCCGTCTCTCCATTATCTATGATCCGGGGAGGTGAAGACAGGGACCTCTGAACCTCACCTGCACTGATCCCTACTGTCAATATACATCCATCTTTGCACCTATCTGCTCACGTTGTATTTGCATTACACTAAGGACATTCGTTCTGGCTTATTGATGCACTTTTGGTGATTGATTGACTTTTTATGTTTATTTATTAATTTTCACGTTATTTATTGTTTTGTCACTATTTATTCATGCAACTTAGGTTGATTTGTGGTTTTATGAGGGGGAATTTTTTCAAGTTATGATTTTTCACCGGAATAATCACATTTATTTGCAATTTATCGCAACTTTAGTTTTTTATATATATATGTTTTTATACCATAGAGATATTAGATGGTTTTGTTGCTGCTTTTTATTTATTTATTTTTCTAGCGCAGTATTTTTTCCATTTACAATAATTAGGGAATGATGAAAGAAATACAATACATTAGCAAACATTAAATACATAGAGTGTGATGTTAAAGGAGAAAATTTACTCTAATATAGTCCTTCTGCAGGACCTGAATGATGGCAGAACAGGTCTCTGGAATAATGATCCCCAGAGCCTGGGGGGAGAAGCCTGTCGAGAACTTGATGTCCTGCAGACTTCTCCCTGTCGCCAAGTACTGCAACGTGGCAACTAGCCTCTGCTCGGGAGTGATGGCTTGCCACATGCAGGTGTCCTGCTTGGTAATATAAGGGGACAGTAAAGCCAACAGATGGTGAAAAACGGGGTCCATCATCCGGAGATAATTCCTGAAATCATCAGGATTATTCTCACGGATCTCCCGCAACAAAGGCATATGAGAGAATTGTCACGCTGGAGTAACCAATTCTTGGTCCATGAACTCCTCCCCACCCTGTTCATGGACTGGACTTGGGTCAATGCAAGAACCCCAACACTAAGCCCCTGCACAGCACAAACTCTACGACGAGTAGGTACCCGCAACATGGCTTCAAAACTGCTGGTCAGAACAAACTAACAGAAGACACTGAAAATCAGAAAGGCCTGAGAAGAGCGAGCTGAAAATCAGAAACGAGCAGACAAGAAGGCACTGAAAATCAAATATGTACTATAATAATACGCACTGAAAAACAAATGCGAACTGACTACACGCACTGAAAACCAGATACGAACCCACAAGCACAAACTGAAGAGCAGTAACGATCGGAAAAGCAGGAGGCTGAAAAGCGCGACACGTCTCTCACCAAACCTCTACTAACACGAGATTAGCAGAAGGAGCCCAAAGGGTGGAGCACTGGCTATTGAACTTTCCTTTTCTAGTGCCGTCATACGTGTTGTACGTCACCGCGTTCTTGACGTTTGGAATTTCCGACAAGATTTGTGTGACCGTGTGTATGCAAGACAAGTTTGAGCCAACATCCGTTGGAAAAAAACATGGATTTTGTTGTTGGAATGTGCGATCGTGTGTACACGGTATTAGCATGTACATATGAATCTGACAGAGGAACCTCCCACCATTTATCATAAGAGGGAAGGTTGTCCTGCCTAAAAGCCACTGATATAGGGATGGCCCACCTAGATGTGCCAGGGGCTGAGTTGGGGTCGCCACTCCACTAAATCTGCAGTGGGAAGGTTGATAGGTTGATCATGGCAAGAGTCCTTTGAGAGGTGAAGATGATTTCTTCGGGAATTTTCACCCAGAGCATCATAAGTCAGTCTTTTTGGTGGGCGAATGATTCTTTTCTCTCTCTGCTCTCTGGTCTCAGGTTTTGTAGGAACCCTAGCCTCTTCTTCATGTACAGCTAACTCCTCCTCCTGTGCATCTGACTCTCCCTCTTCCAGTATAGGAGAGTGAAAAGTTTATGCATCTACAGCTGTCAGAAAGATTTTGGGGTCTTCCTGATTTGCCAAAGATTGACTTTGAGGTACAAAGTCTGGGACCTCAGGCCTGAGGATCCTATTGTCCATCTCTCTAGGAGGAGAAGAGGGGGTGACAGTTTCCGATACTTGCCCATTTATTCATCCTCAGTGTCCTCCTCACCTGTGTTCAGGGGCACAGGTTTGGACCTGATTACTCGACAGGGTCTCTGAGAGGTTGTTGGAGCAGATTGCGAACCTGACTTCTGTGGCACATGAACTGCTTCTGATAGGGTTAGTAGGTGATTGCGGTGTCCAGCCTTTAGTGAGCCCGTGCTTCCCTCTGGGTGAATATGATATACTGGCAGCCCTGGAAACTGCAGATAATATAAGGCTGTGACTTCCAACGATCAGCTAATTTGTGTTTTCCTGGGTCTCCTAAGTTTCTCAATAGTACTCTGTCACCAGGCTGTAAATAAAAGGTGATATAGGGCGCACAGGACTAGCGTAGTCCAAATAATGTCTCTATTAAGGATCGGCAGTCCAAAAATGAACAGGAGAAGTGTGGGTAGGAAGGGATGAAAGGATGATGATCTTCAGCAAAAAGGGCTGCGACTTTAAAAGACTTGAAGCAGGGTCTAAAATGACATAAAAACAAACAAAGGCGCCTCTAAGTGCAGAAGATAAACAATTTTAATACCCCAAATGGGTTAAAAACACTTACAAAATGGAAGTAAAAAGCAGGCACATCGTGGGTAAGGCTGCATTGGAAGAGGTCACAATCAGGGGAAGCCTCCAGGAGGATGGATGTAGTCACTGTCAGCAGCGATGTAAAACACAGGGAACAGCTGTGGAGCCGGCGTCGTCAGCGTGTGAGGGCTGCGAACCCGGAAGTGATGTCATCCGCTGGGTGGCTCTGTGACCAGCCTGAACCGCAAACGAAAGGCCGGAGAGGGGATGTGATGTCATCAGTGAGGGACGCGTTTCAGAACCGTCATTCGTTCCTTTCTCAACCTCGGATTGCACTGATGGCTGGGGAGGATATATACAGACACACTGGCAGTGGATTGGCCGGGGGGTGGGGACAACTAGATTAAATAAGCACACTGGCAGTGGATTGGCCGGGGGGAGGGGACAACAAGGTTAAATAACAATAGGTCTAGTGGATACATGTGAATAAAGACACACACCTGCAATAACATGCTGAGAACCAAAAAGAACAATAGAAGAAAATAAAACTAAGGATGGTGATATTAAGGATTAAAAACGATCTGTATCACAATCAGAATGCCCAATGTATGGGTCTGAAAGATCGCAAGGAATGTTGCACATAATGAATTGTCCACAAATGGGTAACAAGAAAAGAGGGGGGGGGGAGGGGGGGGGGAAAGGAAAAAAGGGGGACCATGCATAACATTAGTCATATTAAAATGTATAAATATATATAAATATACATAGAAAAATATATATAAATAAATATAAATGCCATAGATTCGAATGAAAGAAAGTATATGAAAATAAAAATAAAAAATAAAGAATCTATGTAAAAAATATGTTAAAAAATATATGTATATATAAATTGGTAATAATAAACCATCTTATTATTATTAAAAGTGGGGGAGGAGGGGGAAAAAATTGGATAAGTATGGTAAAAAGATGTATTACCAAGGTATGGCAATAACTTCGGTAAAAAATGTGTATAGTCAAAGTATAGCACTAACTTCGAAGTCCTCATTTAACCCTCCAGGGGCTAAAACATTTAATAAAAATATCCAGTACATTTCTCTATGGCATAGTCGTCGGTAGCGTTCAGCAGGGGGGAGATCTTTTGACATCGCCTCGATAACCCATACTCTGAGACCGCTAGTGGATTTATCATGGAAGTGTAGATAATGTTTGGGGACACTGTGATTATCTAGTCCGCCTTCAATAAAGCGACGGTGTTCACCAAACCGTTTCCGTAGTGGCCGGATGGTGCGCCCTACATAAAATAAACCACAGGGACAAGTAAGGCAATATATGACATGGTCAGAAGAACATGTGTGGAAGCCCTTTATTGGATATGTTTTGCCTTTGACGTGAAAGTCTTTCTGGCCATGTGTCACAAACCGACAGGTCTTGCAGAGGGGTTTGCGGCACTGATACATCCCAGAAATAGCCAGGAAGGTGGGCATATGGTGACCAGGAGGTGGAGGTCTAGCCCTGAGTTTGCTGGTCGCTACCTTGCTCTTAATATTGGGTGCCTTCCTATAGGCAAATTGAGGTCTATTTGACAGAGTGGAGACTAGATGTTCGTCTTGTAGTAGAAGGGGCCAGTGTTTTTTAACAATATTTTCCATTTGTTTGTGTTGGGTATGGAATTGAGTAATGAATCGTGGATTACTATTGTCAGTGTTATGACGTGGATGAGAATATTCAGTAGGCGGTTTACTTTTATATTTTTGATACGCTGTATCCACAAGATCAACGGGAAATCCCTTTTCAAGAAATTTTTCTTTTAGGATAAGACCTTCAGTGTCATAATCACTCTGTAATGTACAGTTCTTATTAAGCCTACAGAACTGGCTTTTAGGTACGTTATTTAACCAAAGAGGGTGGTGGCAGCTTTTATAGTGAAGGAAGGAATTTCCAGCTGTTGGTTTGGTGAAGTTTTTGGCGTGTATCTCCTTACCTATCCAAAACAGTTCGAGGTCTAAAAAGGCTAGTTTGTTGGAGTCAATGACAGAGGTGAAGGTGAGGCCCATATTATTGGTGTTGCAGTATGTGACAAAGTCTGAAAATACTGATACGCTGCCATCCCAAATGATGATCACGTCATCTATATAGCGACCATAAAAAACAATATGGGAAAAAAACGGATTGTTGTTCCATATATATTGTTGCTCCCAGTGCCCCATGGTAAGATTCGCATATGAGGGAGCAAAGTGCGCCCCCATAGCTGTCCCTGTAGCTGCAGATAGAAATTTTCTTCAAATTTAAAATAATTGTGCGTAAGACAAAAGGAAGTTGCCTCAACAATGAAGGAAGCTTGCCTAGGATTAAGCATAGGATCTTGGCAGAGAAAAACTGTAGGGCATTGAGGCCTACTTCATGAGGTATAGATGTATAGAGAGATTGGACATCTAAAGAGGCCCAGTGGTAGTTTGTATCCCAGGAGTAGGTGGTTAAAGTTTCCAGTAGATGAACACCATCTCTAATATGTGACTGGAGTGATTGGGCCAGTGGCTGGAGGAATTGATCTATGTACTGTGATAGTCCACTGCTAATGCTGTCCATGGAGGCCACAATCGGTCGCCCAGGTGGTGTCTTAAGGTCTTTGTGCACCTTGGGCAGATGGTAAAAGTAGGGAGTGAAATGTACTTCTTTGACTAAAAAGGAGGCCTCTTGTTGTGTGATGATGTTTTCCTTCAGTGCTTTTCAACCAGAGAAGAAGCTTCGATGGTGAATACGGGTAAGGGATCTTTATTGAGTCTGATATATGTGTTGGTATCAGATAATAATCGCATGGCTTCAGAGACATAATCAGCTCTATTCTGTATCACTATACCTCCCCCTTTGTCAGCACTCTTTATGACCAGTTCTAAATTATTGGTGAGTGTGTCAAGAGCTCTTTGTTCATGATGGGTGAGATTGGAGATGGAATTTTTATTCTTATTTTTATTGTTATTACACAACTCCTGTATTTCTGTATGGACGATGCGATAAAACGCATCGATACATGAGCCTTTGGACTGGGTTGGGTAAAAGACTGATGTAGGTTTGAATGTGGTATTTTGGATGGGTGGAGAAGTTATCAGATGTTGCGTGTTATAGTAGAAGATCATTATCGTGATCTGCTGAAGGAGAGGATAAGATGGGGGAATGGTTGTACAGTTCTTCTAAAATGGAGAGGGCATCACTGTCAGTATGAGCCTCAGTGGTATTATGGGACACTTCAATTATGTTTGAGTCAGCATGTGAACGGTGTTTATTGGATTGGATGTTGAAAAATCTTTTTAAGGTAAGAAGACGGACAAATTTATTCAAATCTTTGAAAAGAAGGAAGGGATTAGGAGCAGCAGATGGAGCAAAGTTTAAACCTCGACTAAGTAAGGAGATTTCGTCATTAGTTAGGACATGGGAGGAGAGGTTAAAGATTTTAACAGTACTCTCTTTTTGCTGGGATCTGGAGTGTTGCTTATTGCCTCTGCCTCGACATCCTCTTCTGTGTGTTTTCTTTTTTGTGGTTTTGTCCGAGGGAGATCGAACACTAAAAAAGGGACCGCAGTGGATTCTGAGGTAGGAGTGGTTGCCAGAGGTGTGATAAGTGAGGGGTTTGAACCAAAGGATACCAATGGGACAGGGGATGTTGTAGGTGGAACACATGTGTTATTGACAGTATTGCCAATACTCTGTTGGCTATCTGGAGTAGTTGTAGAACAAGGAAGGACAATGGGGATGTTAAGTGCAGTGGAAGTGGGGGTGGGGGTTACTTGTGTCACCTGTGTAGGCTGGACAAGAGTGGGACTGTCAGTAGGAGATGGTATCGTGGATGCCTTATTTTGCAAACTCCCTCCACGAGCAGCTGCTGTGTTGGAAGTTATTATTTTCTTGGAGGGGAATACTTTACGAGGGACAATGGGAGCAAACGGATTGATATCCATGAGGGATGGGAGACTGGGAACGGATTTGCGTTTCCAGGAAAAGACGTTGTTACTGCTGTAGTCTTTCTAGTCTCTGCTAAATTTCCCCAATTTTTGTTTGATCAGGGAGTCTTCTTTCTTGTGGGAGAGATTGGTTAAGGTAGACAACCATGAGGAAGGTAAGTGGGTGGTAAGATCTGTGATGTGGGAGAATACTGTTTTTATTTGGTGGAGACATTGTTCATATTTGATATGTCTCTGTGCAGCGATAATTCTGATCCATTTATTTGTGCAGAATTCAGATATGGAGGACCATTCTCTCTGTGACTCTGAGTCTAGGAAAGAGCATGTTTTTAAAATTCTTAGGCCTCTAGGGGTAATGTGGGCAGACAGATATTTGAGGAGAAAAAATTCATCCCACCACTGCTGGTTAGCAGAGATGACCATTCTTTCTAATTTTCGGAATAGTGAACAGAGAGATTTATATTCTACATGGGAAAATTGTGGTGTAGGTATGAAAAAACCTATGGGTATCATTGCTAAAATATCATTTATTTTGGAATATTTTAAGGAATCTATTTCGGACAGAAAATCCATGACTCAGGAAGGGAAATGGGTGGAAAACCGACAAAAAGAAAAAAAGAAAAAGAAATGAAAAATAAAATGAAAATAAAAAGGAAAATAAGTAAATAGTGGAATTATTTAAAAATTGCTGTGTAATAAAATAACATACATAAACGAAAAATATGCATATGGGAAACACATGTATGCAGGTGGCATATACCACAGGATATATATATACAAAGAGACCAACAATGTAATGTTAAATGCAGGAGTCCGTGCGTCAACCTAAAATTAGCTTCATATGAAAACACTGGAAATAAAAGGTGATATAGGGCGCACAGGACTAGCGTAGTCCAAATAATGTCTCTATTAAGGATCGGCAGTCCAAAAATGAACAGGAGAAGTGTGGGTAGGAAGGGATGAAAGGATGATGATCTTCAGCAAAAAGGGCTGCGACTTTAAAAGACTTGAAGCAGGGTCTAAAATGACATAAAAACAAACAAAGGCGCCTCTAAGTGCAGAAGATAAACAATTTTAATACCCCAAATGGGTTAAAAACACTTACAAAATGGAAGTAAAAAGCAGGCACATCGTGGGTAAGGCTGCATTGGAAGAGGTCACAATCAGGGGAAGCCTCCAGGAGGATGGATGTAGTCACTGTCAGCAGCGATGTAAAACACAGGGAACAGCTGTGGAGCCGGCGTCGTCAGCGTGTGAGGGCTGCGAACCCGGAAGTGATGTCATCCGCTGGGTGGCTCTGTGACCAGCCTGAACCGCAAACGAAAGGCCGGAGAGGGGATGTGATGTCATCAGTGAGGGACGCGTTTCAGAACCGTCATTCGTTCCTTTCTCAACCTCGGATTGCACTGATGGCTGGGGAGGATATATACAGACACACTGGCAGTGGATTGGCCGGGGGGTGGGGACAACTAGATTAAATAAGCACACTGGCAGTGGATTGGCCGGGGGGAGGGGACAACAAGGTTAAATAACAATAGGTCTAGTGGATACATGTGAATAAAGACACACACCTGCAATAACATGCTGAGAACCAAAAAGAACAATAGAAGAAAATAAAACCAAGGATGGTGATATTAAGGATTAAAAACGATCTGTATCACAATCAGAATGCCCAATGTATGGGTCTGACAGATCGCAAGGAATGTTGCACATAATGAATTGTCCACAAATGGGTAACAAGAAAAGAGGGGGGGGGGGGGGGGGGGAAGGAAAAAAGGGGGACCATGCATAACATTAGTCATATTAAAATGTATAAATATATATAAATATACATAGAAAAATATATATAAATAAATATAAATGCCATAGATTCGAATGAAAGAAAGTATATGAAAATAAAAATAAAAAATAAAGAATCTATGTAAAAAATATGTTAAAAAATATATGTATATATAAATTGGTAATAATAAACCATCTTATTATTATTAAAAGTGGGGGAGGAGGGGGAAAAAATTGGATAAGTATGGTAAAAAGATGTATTATCAAGGTATGGCAATAACTTCGGTAAAAAATGTGTATAGTCAAAGTATAGCACTAACTTCGAAGTCCTCATTTAACCCTCCAGGGGCTAAAACATCTATCTGCAGCTACAGGGGACAGCTATGGGGGCGCACTTTGCTCCCTCATATGCGAATCTTACCATGGGGCACTGGGAGCAACAATATATATGGAACAACAATCCGTTTTTTTCCCATATTGTTTTTTATGGTCGCTATATAGATGACGTGATCATCATTTGGGATGGCAGCGTATCAGTATTTTCAGACTTTGTCACATACTGCAACACCAATAATATGGGCCTCACCTTCACCTCTGTCATTGACTCCAACAAACTAGCCTTTTTAGACCTCGAACTGTTTTGGATAGGTAAGGAGATACACGCCAAAAACTTCACCAAACCAACAGCTGGAAATTCCTTCCTTCACTATAAAAGCTGCCACCACCCTCTTTGGTTAAATAACGTACCTAAAAGCCAGTTCTGTAGGCTTAATAAGAACTGTACATTACAGAGTGATTATGACACTAAAGGTCTTATCCTAAAAGAAAAATTTCTTGAAAAGGGATTTCCCGTTGATCTTGTGGATACAGCGTATCAAAAATATAAAAGTAAACCGCCTACTGAATATTCTCATCCACGTCATAACACTGACAATAGTAATCCACGATTCATTACTCAATTCCATACCCAACACAAACAAATGGAAAATATTGTTAAAAAACACTGGCCCCTTCTACTACAAGACGAACATCTAGTCTCCACTCTGTCAAATAGACCTCAATTTGCCTATAGGAAGGCACCCAATATTAAGAGCAAGGTAGCGACCAGCAAACTCAGGGCTAGACCTCCACCTCCTGGTCACCATATGCCCACCTTCCTGGCTATTTCTGGGATGTATCAGTGCCGCAAACCCCTCTGCAAGACCTGTCGGTTTGTGACACATGGCCAGAAAGACTTTCACGTCAAAGGCAAAACATATCCAATAAAGGGCTTCCACACATGTTCTTCTGACCATGTCATATATTGCCTTACTTGTCCCTGTGGTTTATTTTATGTAGGGCGCACCATCCGGCCACTACGGAAACGGTTTGGTGAACACCGTCGCTTTATTGAAGGCGGACTAGATAATCACAGTGTCCCCAAACATTATCTACACTTCCATGATAAATCCACTAGCGGTCTCAGAGTATGGGTTATCGAGGCGATGTCAAAAGATCTCCCCCCTGCTGAACGCTACCGACGACTATGCCATAGAGAAATGTACTGGATATTTTTATTAAATGTTTTAGCCCCTGGAGGGTTAAATGAGGACTTCGAAGTTAGTGCTATACTTTGACTATACACATTTTTTACCGAAGTTATTGCCATACCTTGATAATACATCTTTTTACCATACTTATCCAATTTTTTCCCCCTCCTCCCCCACTTTTAATAATAATAAGATGGTTTATTATTACCAATTTATATATACATATATTTTTTAACATATTTTTTACATAGATTCTTTATTTTTTATTTTTATTTTCATATACTTTCTTTCATTCGAATCTATGGCATTTATATTTATTTATATATATTTTTCTATGTATATTTATATATATTTATACATTTTAATATGACTAATGTTATGCATGGTCCCCCTTTTTTCCTTCCTCTTTTCTTGTTACCCATTTGTGGACAATTCATTATGTGCAACATTCCTTGCGATCTGTCAGACCCATACATTGGGCATTCTGATTGTGATACAGATCGTTTTTAATCCTTAATATCACCATCCTTGGTTTTATTTTCTTCTATTGTTCTTTTTGGTTCTCAGCATGTTATTGCAGGTGTGTGTCTTTATTCACATGTATCCACTAGACCTATTGTTATTTAACCTTGTTGTCCCCTCCCCCCGGCCAATCCACTGCCAGTGTGCTTATTTAATCTAGTTGTCCCCACCCCCCGGCCAATCCACTGCCAGTGTGTCTGTATATATCCTCCCCAGCCATCAGTGCAATCCGAGGTTGAGAAAGGAACGAATGACGGTTCTGAAACGCGTCCCTCACTGATGACATCACATCCCCTCTCCGGCCTTTCGTTTGCGGTTCAGGCTGGTCACAGAGCCACCCAGCGGATGACATCACTTCCGGGTTCGCAGCCCTCACACGCTGACGACGCCGGCTCCACAGCTGTTCCCTGTGTTTTACATCGCTGCTGACAGTGACTACATCCATCCTCCTGGAGGCTTCCCCTGATTGTGACCTCTTCCAATGCAGCCTTACCCACGATGTGCCTGCTTTTTACTTCCATTTTGTAAGTGTTTTTAACCCATTTGGGGTATTAAAATTGTTTATCTTCTGCACTTAGAGGCGCCTTTGTTTGTTTTTATGTCACCAGGCTGTAAATCCTGTACCCTCACCTTCAGATCAAAGTTTCTTTTGTTTCGCTACCCTCTTGCATCTGAGGCAGCCTGCACTTTCTTGTATGCTGTCTTTAAACTCTTCCTCAAATGGCCCACATAAACCCAAAGGGATGTCAAGGAGGTGTGCCCCATGGACGTACTGATGGCTAAGTCTACTGGCAGCCAAGCTTCCCTTCCAAACATTAGCCTATAAGGGAATTAGCCTGTGGATTAATTTTCAGTGCTATTCATAGGCATGTACAATGGCTGCAATATGCTTATTCCAATGCTGTTTCTGCTCCGAAGTGAGAGTTCCAAGCATGTCTAAGAGGGTGCGGTTAAATCTCTCTGGCTGGGAGTCCCCTTGAGGTTGGTAGGTGCGCTGTCCCCCAACAATACACCTTATAGCATAAAGATTATGTATGAAAAATGTGCAACCATATAAGACAATGTTCATGAATCAATTACAGTGTCAATCCGTTATAAATTCTATGATAGTAAAAATTAGTGAAACATTAATAAAGTGCAAGGTGTCTTATGATCAATCAAACAAAAATGATTATAAAGTGCTCAGGGCAAGTTCGACATGTGATACTCTCTTTGATAGAGATTTAGATAAATTCAAAAAGAGAGAGAAAACAGCAAAGGTGCCTCTTAGTAAACAGTATATTTTATTGACACATTTTTATTAAGAGCACTCACATTAAAAAACGTGTTAGTCCGGCATAGGGAGTCTCAGTAGCAGCCATATAGGATAGCGTCCTCTGTTGTTAGACAGCCGTGTTCCTCTCCTGCTGCCGGCTAGCGTGTACGGTGTAAGCTTCCGGAATACAACTACGATCCAGAACGAGGCTTGTACGTCTGCCGGGCAATCATTGGAGGGCTAGGGCTCTGGAACGCAGATCCACTGTATGCACTGTACTGTCGTAAAATGACGCGTTTCAGAGCATGCGCATTAGAGCGCGCTCTTTTTTCGAGCTAGGGAAGATACATTTCATTGCAGCCTTTTTAAGTGCTCACCTAGCACCGCCGCCTAATGGTTACAATTGATATTACAAAGGAATAAATGAAATGCTGTGCATATATAAATAAGTAGGCTAATGTATGTGCTAATTTTAAGCTAAAACTAAAATAAAAATAATAAGTGTGGTTAGATGTATATTATTATGTATGTTAAACTCGGATGCCTACAGATATAATATATTAATAAGTAAAATCACATGTGACTAATTGTATTTGTTGTGCATACTGACGCTAATGTCTAGAATTATAATTAATGGGCATAGACCCATCATATATAATTGAAAGAACGGGAGTATGGAGAATACCTATATTAGGAATACAATAATAATTTCTCTATATATAGGCACATATATGTAAGTATGGTGTATAGTACCATTAAAAACAGGAAAAGTTAAAATAATTAAAAATGAGTAATAATAAAAATTAATTATTTTCATTATAAAAACAGCTCTTTTATACTAATATCAGGAGATAGTTTTACAATAGTGTAACTAGAGGATGTGGGTGATGTTATTAACAAAAAAGGAGGGGGCCAATATAATTATAAAATGGTGGATATTTCTAATTCTTCATTTATTCCGCCAGGGTTTAGGGCATCCAAGGAATAAAATCCAAAAAGTTTCTCTTTCACATAATCTGTAAAATCTTTCAGCTGCGGGGAGATTTTTTGGTATTTGTTCGATAACCCATACCTCAAGACCTTCAGTGGATTTTCCATGGTGTTCACAGAAATGGCGGGGGACACTATGTTTGTCCCTCCCTCCTTCTATTTTTCTTCTGTGCTCACCAAATCTTTGCCTTAGTGGGCGTATGGTGCGCCCCACATACATGAGGTTACATGGGCAACTCAGACCATAAACTACAAAATCTGAGCCACAGTTGTAGAAATTATCAAGCATATAAGTTTTTCCTTTTGTGCAAAAATGCTTTTTTCCATGCTTGACAAAACCACAAGTTTTACACATGTTTTTTTTGCACTGAAACATGCCCCTAAGGGGAATCATATGGGCCTGTGCCGGTGCAATTTCTTTTATGGGCTTTAATTTACTAGGCGCAATTTTATTCTTAATATTGGGAGCTTTTCTGTAGGTAATTTTCGGATGATTGGACAAAACTGGTTTGAGGTGCGGATCCTCAAGAAGGATTGGCCAATACTTCCTGAAGATTGCCTCCATTTGTGAAATTTTGGTATGGAACCTAGTAATAAAGCGCCCAGATTGGTTGTGGACCTCTTCATTTTTGTGTTGGTACAGTTCCTCCATAATAAAATGCTGACTACATGGAACAAAGCCAGTTACTGAGAAAAAAACTTAAGGATAAAGGATATCCAGAGTCATTGGTAGACCAAGCACAAAAACATTATTCACAATCTATACCTGTAACCCAACACAAAAATGAAGAGGTCCACAACCAATCTGGGCGCTTTATTACTAGGTTTCATACCAAATTTTCACAAATGGAGGCAATGTGAAGCCTCTGCTCTTGCCGGCCGCACTATGGAGGATGGAGAAGCTTGCAGCACAGCCCGTGGAGAAAGGAATTTGTCTCTCTCTCTCTCTGCATGAAAGCCACTCCCAGCCCTCCTCCTCGTCACCCCCAGGCAGACAGGAGCTGTGTGTGCTTCTATGGAGCTGCTGTGGGCTGAGCCAGGATTAGGACAAGAGGGGAGTTTCCTGTCCCAGCCCCAGAGGAGAAAGGATTACTTCTGAAAATGCAAGTAGGCTGCACCCACCCCCTCACCATCACCTGCCTGGCCCTGATTCTTACTATGGAGTTGCTGTCTGCTGAGGGGGGAGGGACAATGACTTCAGTTCTTATCAATGGAGGAAGGATAAGAATTGTGACTCCAGTCCTCCTCTATTGTTGTGGCAGGCACTGATCTGGATAAGAGGAACCCTGTGATCTGGGCACACTAAGGGGATATACTCCTGTTATGGGCACACTAAGGGAGCAATCTTCTGCTCTGGGCACACCAAGGTGCTAGTCTCCAGCTCTGGGCACACTTAGGGGGCACTCTCCTGCTCTGGGCACACTTAGGGGGCACTGTTCTGCTCTGGGCACACTAAGGGGGTACTTTTCTGCTCTGGGCACACTAAGGGGCTACCGTGTTTCCCCGAAAATAAGACATACCCATAAAATAAGCTGTAGCAGGATTTCTAAGCATTTGCGCAATATAAGCCATACCCCAAAAATAAGACATAGTGATAGGTGTGGCTATGTGCTGCAAGCTGAGGCATAGAGGGAGACATAGAAAGTGAAAATAAAAGTCTCCTCCGTGAAGTGAGGAGCAGGACGCTCTGCTTTAGGTATTGTGTGCCCTCAGGGGAAGAAGTAAAGCTGTGGCTGCCGTTTTACTCAGAACTGTGGGTCTCTCTCCCCCAGCACCAACCAGCAATAGTCTGTGGGTCTCTCTCACCCCCCACAAACACCAGTAACGCTGCTGCTTAATAAAAAATAAGACATCCCCTGAAAATAAGCCATAGCGTGTCTTCTTGAGGAAAAATAAATATAAGACAGTGTCTTATTTTTGGGGAAACACGGTATTCTCCTGCTCTGGGCACACTAAGGGGGCACTCTTCTGCTCTGGGCACACTAAGGGGGCACTCTTCTGCTCTGGGCACACTTAGGGGGGCACTCCTGCTCTGGGCACACTAAAGGGACACTCTTACTCTGGGCACGCTAAGGGGATACTCTTCTGCTTTGGGCACACTAAGGAGTTTTTCTCCTGCTCTGGGCACATTTAGGGGGCACTTGTCTGCTCTGGGCACACTAATTGGGCACACTTCTGCTCTGGGCACACAAAGGGGGCACACTTCTGCTCTGGGCACACTAAGGGGGCACACTTATGCTCTGGGCACACTAAGGGGGCACACTTCTGCTCTGGGCACACTAAGGGGGCACACTTCTGCTCTGGACACACTAAGGGGCACACTTCTGCTCTGGGCACACTAAGGAGTTATTCTCCTGCTCTGGGCACACTAAGGAGTTATTCTCCTGCCCTGGGCACACTAAGGGGGCACTCTTCTGCTCTAGGCACACTAAGGGGGCACACTTCTGCTCTGGGCACACTAAGGGGGCACACTTCTGCTCTGGACACACTAAGGGGCACACTTCTGCTCTGGGCACACTAAGGAGTCATTCACCTGCTCTGGGCACACTTAGGGGGCACACTTCTGCTCTGGGCACACTAAGGGGGCACACTTATGCTCTGGGCACACTAAGGGGGCACACTTCTGCTCTTGGTACACTGAGGGGGCATACTTCTGCTCTGGGCACACTAAGGAGTTATTCTCCTGCTCTGGGCACACTAAGGAGTTATTCTCCTGCCCTGGGCACACTAAGGGGGGACTCTTCTGCTCTAGGCACACTAAGGGGGCACACTTCTGCTCTGGGCACACTAAGGGGGCACACTTCTGCTCTGGACACACTAAGGGGCACACTTCTGCTCTGGGCACACTAAGGAGTCATTCACCTGCTCTGGGCACACTTAGGGGGCACACTTCTGCTCTGGGCACACTAAGGGGCACACTTCTGCTCTGGGCACACTAATGAGTTATTCTCCTGCTCTGGGCACACTAAGGAGTTATTCTCCTGCTCTGGGCACACTTAGGGGGCACTCTCCTACTCTGGGCACACTTAGGGGGTGGGTGCAGGTAGGCTGCACGCACCTCCTCACCATCACCGGCCTGGCCCTGATTCTTATTATGGAGCTGCTGTCTGCTGAGGGGGGAGGGACAGTGACTTCTGTCCTTATCAGTGGAGGAAGGATAAGAATTGTGACTCCAGTCCTTCTCTATGGTTGTGGCTGGCACTGATCTGGATAAGAGGAATCCTGTGATCTGGGCACACTGAGGGGTTATTATCCTGTTATGGGCACACTAAGGGAACCCTCTTCTGCTCTGGGCACACTAAGGGGACACTTTTCTGCTCTGGGCACACTAAGGGGCTATTCGCCTGCTCTGGGAACAGTAAGGTGGCACTCTTCTGCTCTGGGCACACTAAGGGGGCACTCCTGCTCTGGGCACACTAAGGGGGCACTCTTCTGCTCTGGGCACACTAAGGGGGCACACTAAGGGGGCACACTTCTGCTCTGGACACACTAAGGAGTTATTCACCTGCTCTGGGCACACTAAGGAGTTATTCTACTGCTCTGGGAACACTAAGGGGGCACTCTTCTGCCCTGGGCACACTAAGGAGGCACTCTTCTGCTCTGGGCACACTAAGGGGGCACACTTCTGCTCTGGGCACACTAAGGGGGCACTCCTGCTCTGGGCACACTAAGGGGGCACTCCTGCTCTGGGCACACTAAGGGGGCACTCTTCTGCTTTGGACACATTAAGGAGTTAGGAGTTTTTCTCCTGCTCTGGGCACATTTAGGGGGCACTTGGCTGCTCTGGGCACACTAAGGAGTTATTCTACTGCTCTGGGAACACTAAGGGGGCACTCTTCTGCTATGGGCACACTAAGGGGGCATTCTTCTGCTCTGGGCACACTAAAGGGGCACACTTCTGCTCTGGGCACTCTAAGTGGGCACACTTCTGCTCTGGGCACACTAACGGGGCACACTTCTGCTCTGGGCACACTAAGAGTGCACATTTCTGCTCTGGGCACACTAAGGAGTTATTCTCCTGCTCTGGGCACACTAAGGAGTTATTCACCTGCTCTGGGCACACTTAGGGGGCCCACTTCTGCTCTGGGCATACTAAGGGGGCACACTTCTGCTCTGGGCACACTAAGGGGGCACACTTCTGCTCTGGGCACACTAAGGAGTTATTCACCTGCTCTGGGCACACTAAGGAGTTATTCTACTGCTCTGGGAACACTAAGGGGGCACTCTTCTGCCCTGGGCACACTAAGGAGGCACTCTTCTGCTCTGGGCACACTAAGGGGGCACTCTTCTGCTCTGGGCACACTAAGGTGGCTGTCACGTACCTGGTAGGTTGTGAGCCTGAAGTGCAGAAAAAGACCTCCCTTACAGCTCCCACTCCCGTTCCCCTGGAATGGAGACAGAGGGCCAGGAGTGAAGAGTGGTATGGGTGCCTGGCAGGATCAACAGTTGCTGAAGGTCCAGTAGTGGTGGCCCCCTCTGGAGTCAGTAGCCTGAGGAGTAGACTGGGGACAGAGACTGGAATGCAGGGCTGGAATCCAGCAGAAGGTAGCCTGGAACGCTGGTCTGGAACACAGCAGAAGGTAGCCTGGAACGCTGGACTGGAACACAGCAGAAGGTAGCCTGGAACGCTGGGCTGGAACACAGCAGAAGGTAGCCTGGAACGCTGGACTGGAACACAGCAGAAGGTAGCCTGGAACGCTGGGCTGGAACCAGGAACAACAGCAGGTAATAGCAGACTGGAAGCTGGACTGGAACCAGGAACAACAGCAGGTAATAGCAGACTGGAAGCTGGACTGGAACCAGGAACAACAGCAGGTAGTAGACTGGAACGCTGGGCTGGAACACAGCAGAAGGTAGCCTGGAACGCTGGACTGGAACCAGAAACAACAGCAGGTAATAGCAGACTGGAAGCTGGACTGGAACCAGGAACAACAGCAGGTAATAGCAGACTGGAAGCTGATGAACACAGCGGAGGGTCAACAAGCCGGTAGTCAGTAACGTTCAGACATCAGAGGTACCAGGAGTAATGCAGAGGGATGGTCAGGCAAGCCAAGAGGGTCTGGTGCAGGCAGATAGCAGGATCGTCAAACAGGAAGCCGGGTCAGATAACAGGAAACACAGATCAGATCAGGTAACACTCACAGAACGCTGTAGAGCAGACAGCGGGGATGGAGTGTGCCAGGCAGGTTTAAATAGCCCGCCTGACACCAGCGGGAGTGCGCGCGCGCGTGCCCGTGTGTGACCGCACCCGTGAACGCGCGCGCATGCGCAATGGGACCCGTGGCCGGGTTCCCGTGCGCCTGGGACGCCGATTACTGGCAGGATCTTCGTGACATTGCCCCCCCCCAAGGGGCAGCCTCCGGATGCCCCTTTGACAAAATTTCTCTGGATGGGCTGTTTTAAAGGCTTGTAACAGGTTTTCAGCATGAATATTATCCTCTGGCGCCCAAGAATTCTCCTCTGGGCCAAACCCCTTCCACTTTATTAAGAATTGATTTTGGTTACCTCTTTTCCTGTGGTCCATGATAGCCTCCACCTCGAATTCCTCCTCCCCATCTACCAGGATTGGATCAGGAGGATCCGTACTTCGACCTGGAAATGGGTTAGTAATAGATGGTTTAAGCAAGGACACATGAAAAACTGGATGTACCTTTAGTGAATCCGGGAGTTCAAGTTCATATGCAACTTCATTAATTCTCCTTTTAACAGGAAATGGTCCAAGAAATTTGGGACCCAATTTCTTGGAAGGGCAGGCCAACTTAAGGTTTATGGTGGACAACCATACCTGATCCCCAGGTGCAAGTAAGAGCTCACCTCGCCTCTTTTTATCGAAGGTTGCTTTGTTGTACTCCTGGGTTCTGGTCATGGTGTCCTGTAAAATTTGGTTGTTAGAGGTAAAGAAATCCAATTTCTCCTGGACTGCGGGTACTGTGCATTCTGGAAGAGAGTTTGGTAAAAATGAGGGGTGGAAACCATAATTCGCAAAAAACGGAGTTTGCTTGATAGCAGAATGAATAGAATTATTATAAGCGAATTCGGCCAATGGTAAAACAGCAATCCAATTATCTTGGGCAAAGGAAGAAAAACAGCGCAAATATTGTTCAAGGGTCTGGTTTGTTCTTTCTGTTTGCCCATTAGTCTGGGGGTGATAAGCCGATGAAAATGAGAGTTCAATGTCCAAGGTTTTACACAAGGCCCTCCAGAATCGAGAGGTAAATTGTACCCCTCGATCTGAAACGATGTTAACTGGTACCCCATGGAGCCTGACGACCTCTTTAACGAATGCTTGTGCTGTTTCTGTAGCTGAAGGGGTACCCTTCATTGGGACAAAGTGCGCCATCTTCGACAACCGGTCCACTATGACAAAGATTGAAGTGAAGCCCCCGGCCGGGGGTAGTTCTACAATAAAATCTATTGAGAGCATTCTCCAGGGTCTATCTGGGACAGGCAAGGGTTTTAGTAGACCCCATGCCTTTGTTTTGTGCCCCTTGTTCCTAAGGCAGGTGGTACAGGACTCTACAAACTCTTTACAATCTTTGCGCAGCTGAGGCCACCAGAAGGTGCGTTGAACCAAATCAGTGGTCTTAGCTACACCGAAATGCCCAGCCAGCGCATGATCGTGACAAAGCTCTAGTACTGGAACTCGTAATGTTTCAGGTATAAAGATCCTACTCTCATGCCACAATAACCCGTTCTTGGCCTGGAGCTCTGTCTTAATGGAAGATTCCATTTCTGCGGAGGCCTGTTTAATCTGGGAAAGCAGGTTTCCCTGAAGTAGAAGAAAGTTCCCTGGAGACAAAATGGTGTCTGGAGGGGAAATCTCTTGAGGTTTGTGAAACATCCTAGACAGGGCGTCAGGTTTGGTATTCTTGGAACCAGGACGGTAAGTGACATGAAAGGAGAACCTGGAGAAAAAGAGAGCCCACCTGGCCTGACGTGGTTTTAACCTCTTTGCAGACCTCAAATACTCCAGGTTCTTATGATCTGTAAAGATTAAAACTGGATGAGCGGCACCCTCCAACAGATAGCGCCACTCCTCCAATGCCGACTTGATTGCCAACAACTCTCTGTCACCTACATCATAATTTCTCTCTGCCGTGGATAATTTATGAGAAAAGAAAGCCACAGGATACAGCAGGGCTTTGGTTCCCTGTCTTTGGGATAATACTGCTCCCACAGCAATTTCAGATGCATCCACTTCTAGAATAAATGGCAGAGAGGAATCTGGATGCTTTAGTACAGAGGTGGAGGTGAAAAGGCCCTTGAGAGTCTCAAAAGCTTTTTGAGCCTCGGCCGACCAATGGAAGCGTGTACCCTGTTTGGTAAGCTGTGTGATGGGTGCAATGATGGCTAAGAACCCTTTAATAAATTTGCGATAAAAATTAGCGAATCCAACGAATCGCTGGATTCCTTTCTTATCAGTCGGGACTGGCCAATCTAGAACGGCCGTGACCTTCTGGGGGTCCATTTTAATGCCCTTACTGGAGATGACTAACCCTAGAAATGGAATACTTTCCTGTTCGAATTCACATTTTTCAGCCTTTGCATATAGACCGTGTTGTCGAAGTCGGCCCAATACACTTCTGACGTGCCTGCGATGGGATTCAAGGGAACAAGAGAAAATCAATATGTCGTCTAAATAGACGATGACAAACAGATCTAAAAAGTCACGTAACACATCATTAATAAAGTATTGAAATGTGGCAGGGGCATTACACAGGCCGAAAGGCATCACGAGGTACTCAAAATGTCCATAACGGGTACGAAAAGCAGTCTTCCATTCGTCTCCATCCCTGATACGAACTAAATTGTAGGCCCCACGGAGATCAAGTTTGGTGAATATGGTAGCCGTCCCCAGTCTCTGAAACAACTCGGGTACTAAGGGGAGAGGGTACCAATTCTTCACAGTAATTTTGTTTAGGTCGCGGTAATCCACACACGGCCTGAGGGTTTTATCTTTTTTCTGCACGAAGAAGATGCCTGCACCTGCGGGGGACGTGGATGGACGAATGAAGCCTCTTTTGAGGTTTTCGTCAATGTATTCCTTCAATGCCCCTTGCTCCACCTCAGTCAGGGGAAATATTCTTCCAAAAGGAATTTCAGCACCAGGAAGTAACTCAATGGGACAGTCATAGGCCCGGTGAGGGGGTAACACCTCTGCCCTCTGTTTACTAAATACGTCCAGGAAATCATGATAGGCGGAAGGAATGGATTGAAGTAAACTAGGGTCTGTATCTAGGCACAACAGAGTAGGGGTCTCCTGGGTGTTCTGGGTTCTGCAAAACTGTTGGCAGTAAGGAGAGGGAAAGGTCACCTCACCCGTGATCCAATTTATGTCCGGATTATGGGCCTGTAACCATGGCATGCCGAGAATTATGGGAAACAGGGGTGAAGCAATAATGTCCAGACGTAGCTGTTCCTGATGGACGTTGGAAATGAAAACGGGTATTGGCATAGTCTCTTGGGTGACAGGTCCAGACTTGATAGCGGTCCCATCAGCTAGATGGATAGAAAGTCCATGGGCTTTAGGTGACAGGGGTATTTGGTGTTGGCTGGCAAAACGAGAATCCATGAAACAGCTGCAGGCTCCTGAATCAATAATGGCGGTGATTTGTAGATCCTTCCCTGGAAGCTGTAGCAGAAGAGGAAGAACGAGGTGAGTGGTATTTTTAACCAGAGATGTCACATAGTCAGTAGATAGGGATAAACACTTACGAAGTTTGAGGGGAAAGTTCCTGACATAGTGCCTGGGTTCCCCACAATACAGGCACAAGTTATTTGCTTGACGACGTTGTCGTTCCTCTGGGGTGAGTGAAGGCCGCAGGACTCCTAATTGCATTGGCTCCGGTAAGTTAAGCGTGGAGGCAGGTGGTGTTGAAGATGGGTGATGGGGAACTCTAGGGGTAACCCAAGTTGGACGAGAAGACCCCATAGCTCTTTCAGACCTGCGCTAACGTAGGCGTCGATCGATCTGAATAGCTAGATCGATTAAAGCATTTAAAGTCTGTGGTGTACCCACCCTGGCCAGTTCATCCTTCAGAGGATCAGAAAGTCCCAACCGAAATTGATAACGGAGAGCCGCATCGTTCCAATTAGTGTCCGCACTCCACTTCCTGAATTCGGCCACATAATCCTCTGCTGCTCTGCGACCTTGTTGAAGGGTGTGCAGAGCCGCCTCTGCAGTTACAGATAGCTGGGGGTCATCATATAACTGGCCTAGTGCATCAAAGAAAGTGGAGAGGTTGGTCAGAGATATGTCTTTTTGCTCTAAGAGGCGATGGGCCCAGGTTTGGGGGTCACCAGAGAGTAAAGAAATCACGTAGCCCACCTTTGTAGCCTCCAGGGAAAAGGTACGTGGCTGAAGAGCAAAAAACAGTTCGCAGGAGTTGCGGAAGGCTCTGAACTTATGGCGATTTCCAAAGAAACGTTCAGGTGTGGGAACCTTAGGTTCCGGAGGGAGCATCACCACCATTGAGGAAGGCCCAACTGAAGGAGCAGGAGCAGAGGTAGCTCCCTGGGCCCCAATGGGGTTAGACAGGGTTAGCACTCGTTCCTCCAGTCTGGTGTATCCTTGCTGCAGATTCTTGACTGCTTCAGTCAATCCTGCCAGGTGTGCGCAGAGTTCCTCCATGGGAGACGTTCCCTGCTCAGGCTCAGACATGGCTGTCTGCTACTGTCACGTACCTGGTAGGTTGTGAGCCTGAAGTGCAGGAAAAGACCTCCCTTACAGCTCCCACTCCCGTTCCCCTGGAATGGAGACAGAGGGCCAGGAGTGAAGAGTGGTATGGGTGCCTGGCAGGATCAACAGTTGCTGAAGGTCCAGTAGTGGTGGCCCCCTCTGGAGTCAGTAGCCTGAGGAGTAGACTGGGGACAGAGACTGGAATGCAGGACTGGAACCCAGCAGAAGGTAGCCTGGAACGCTGGGCTGGAACACAGCAGAAGGTAGCCTGGAACGCTGGACTGGAACACAGCATAAGGTAGCCTGGAACGCTGGGCTGGAACGCAGCAGAAGGTAGCCTGGAACGCTGGACTGGAACACAGCAGAAGGTAGCCTGGAACGCTGGGCTGGAACCAGGAACAACAGCAGGTAATAGCAGACTGGAAGCTGGACTGGAACCAGGAACAACAGCAGGTAATAGCAGACTGGAAGCTGGACTGGAACCAGGAACAACAGCAGGTAGTAGACTGGAACGCTGGGCTGGAACACAGCAGAAGGTAGCCTGGAACGCTGGACTGGAACCAGAAACAACAGCAGGTAATAGCAGACTGGAAGCTGGACTGGAACCAGGAACAACAGCAGGTAATAGCAGACTGGAAGCTGATGAACACAGCGGAGGGTCAACAAGCCGGTAGTCAGTAACGTTCAGACAGCAGAGGTACCAGGGGTAATGCAGAGGGATGGTCAGGCAAGCCAAGAGGGTCTGGTGCAGGCAGATAGCAGGATCGTCAAACAGGAAGCCAGGTCAGATAACAGGAAACACAGATCAGATCAGGTAACACTCACAGAACGCTGTAGAGCAGACAGCGGGGATGGAGTGTGCCAGGCAGGTTTAAATAGCCCGCCTGACACCAGCGGGAGTGCGCGCGCGCGTGCCCGTGCGTGACCGCACCCGTGAACGCGCACGCATGCGCAATGGGACCCGTGGCCGGGTTCCCGTGCGCCTGGGACGCCGATTACTGGCAGGATCTTCGTGACAGTGGCACACTTCTGCTCTGGGTACACTAAGAAGTTATTCTCCTGCTCTGGACACACTAAGGAGTTATTCACCTGCTCTGGGCATAATTAGGGGGCACTTGTCTGCTCTGGGAACACTAAGGAGTTATTCTCCTGCCCTGGGCACATTAAGGGGGCAATCTTCTGCTCTGGGCACACTAAGGGGGCACACTTCTGCTCTGGGCACACTAAGAGGGCACATTTCTGCTCTGGGCACACTAAGAGGCACACGTCTGCTCTGGGCACACTAAGGAGTCATTCTCCTGCTCTGGGCACATTAAGGAGTTATTCACCTGCTCTGGGCACACTTAGGGTGCCCACTTCTGCTCTGGGCACACTAAGGAGTCACACTTCTGCTCTGGGCACACTAAGGGGGCACACTTCTGCTCTGGGCACACTAAGGAGTTATTCACCTGCTCTGGGCACACTAAGGAGTTATTTACCTGCTGTGGGCACACTTAGGGGGCACTCATCTGCTCTGGGCACACTAAGGAGTAATTCTTCTGCTCTGGGCACACTAAGGGGGCATGCTTTTGCTCTGGGCACACTAAGGGGGCACTCTTTTGCTCTGGGCACACTAAGGAGGTACTCTTTTGCTCTGGGCACATTAAGGGGGTACTCTTCAGCTCTGGCCATGCCAATGGGGCTATTTTCCAGCACTGGGCACACTAAGGGGGCACTCTTCTGCTCTAAGCACACTAAGGGGGCACTATTCGGCTCTGGTCAAAGAAAGGGGCTATTTTCCTGCTCTAGGCACACTTAGGGGGCACTCTTCTGCTCTGGGCACACTAAGGGGTTATTCTCCTGCTCTGGGCACACTAAGGGGGCACTCTTTTGCTCTGGATACACTAAGGGGGCACTCTTCTGCTCTGGGCACACTAAGGAGTTATTCTCCTGCTCTGGGTACACTAAGGGGGTACGTATCTGCTCTGGGCACGCTAAGGGAGTACTCTTCTGCTCTGAGCACACTAAAGGGCTATTCTCCTGCTCTGGGCACACCAAGGGGCTAGTCTCCTGCTCTGGGCACACTTAGGGGGCACTCTCCTGCTCTGGGCACTTTTAGTGGGCACTGTTCTGCTCTGGGCACTCTAAGGGGGCATTTTTCTGCTTTGGGCACACTAAGGGGCTATTCTCCTGCTCTGGGCACACTAAGGGGGCATGCTTCTGCTCTGGGCACACTAAGGGGGCACTCTTCTGCTCTGGGCATACTTAGGGGGGCACTCCTGCTCTGAGCACACTAAAGGGGCACTCTTGCTCTGGGCACACTAAGGGGACACTCTTCTGCTTTGGGCACACTAAGGAGTTTTTCTCCTGCTCTGGGCACATTTAGGGGGCACCTGTCTGCTCTGGGCACACTAAGGAGTTATTCTACTGCTCTGGGAATACTAAGGGGGCACTCTTCTGCTCTAAGCACACTAAGGGGGCACACTTCTGCTCTCGGCACACTAAGGGGGCACACTTATGCTCTGGGCTAACTAAGGGGACACTCTTCTGCTTTGGGCACACTAAGGAGATTTTCTCCTGTCATGGGCACACTAAGGGAACCCTCTTCTGCTCTGGGCACACTAAGGGGGCACTTTTCTGCTCTGGGCACACTAAGGGGCTATTCTCCTGCTCTGGGAACAGTAAGGTGGCACTCTTCTGCTCTGGGCACACTAAGGGGGCACTCCTGCTCTGGGCACACTAAGGGGGCACTCCTGCTCTGGGCACACTAAGGGGACACTCTTCTGCTTTGGACACATTAAGGAGTTAGGAGTTTTTCTCCTGCTCTGGGCACATTTAGGGGGCACTTGGCTGCTCTGGGAACACTAAGGAGTTATTCTACTGCTCTGGGAACACTAAGGGGGCACTCTTCTGCTCTGGGCACACTAAGGGGGCATTCTTCTGCTCTGGGCACACTAAGGGGGCACACTTCTGCTCTGGGCACTCTAAGTGGGCACACTTCTGCTCTGGGCACACTAACGGGGCACACTTCTGCTCTGGGCACACTAAGGGTGCACATTTCTGCTCTGGGCACACTAAGGAGTTATTCTCCTGCTCTGGGCACACTAAGGAGTTATTCACCTGCTCTGGGCATACTTAGGGGGCACTTGTCTGCTCTGGGCACATTAAGGAGTTATTCACCTGCTATGGGCACACTTAGGGGGCCCACTTCTGCTCTGGGCACACTAAGGGGGCACACTTCTGCTCTGGGCACACTAAGGGGGCACACTTCTGCTCTGGACACACTAAGGAGTTATTCACCTGCTCTGGGCACACTAAGGAGTTATTCTACTGCTCTGGGAACACTAAGGGGGCACTCTTCTGCCCTGGGCACACTAAGGAGGCACTCTTCTGCTCTGGGCACACTAAGGGGGCACATTTCTGCTCTGGGCACTCTAAGTGGGCACTCTTCTGCTTTGGGCACACTAAGGGGGCACACTAAGGTGGCACACTTCTGCTCTGGGTACACTAAGAAGTTATTCTCCTGCTCTGGACACACTAAGGAGTTATTTACCTGCTCTGGGCATAATTAGGGGGCACTTGTCTGCTCTGGGAACACTAAGGAGTTATTCTCCTGCCCTGGGCACATTAAGGGGGCAATCTTCTGCTCTGGGCACACTAAGGGGGCACACTTCTGCTCTGGGCACACTAAGAGGGCACATTTCTGCTCTGGGCACACTAAGAGGCACACGTCTGCTCTGGGCACACTAAGGAGTCATTCTCCTGCTCTGGGCACATTAAGGAGTTATTCACCTGCTCTGGGCACACTTAGGGTGCCCACTTCTGCTCTGGGCACACTAAGGAGTCACACTTCTTCTCTGGGCACACTAAGGGGGCACACTTCTGCTCTGGGCACACTAAGGAGTTATTCACCTGCTCTGGGCACACTAAGGAGTTCTTTACCTGCTGTGGGCACACTTAGGGGGCACTCATCTGCTCTGGGCACACTAAGGAGTAATTCTTCTGCTCTGGGCACACTAAGGGGGCATGCTTTTGCTCTGGGCACACTAAGGGGGCACTCTTTTGCTCTGGGCACACTAAGGAGGTACTCTTTTGCTCTGGGCACATTAAGGGGGTACTCTTCAGCTCTGGCCATGCCAATGGGGCTATTTTCCAGCACTGGGCACACTAAGGGGGCACTCTTCTGCTCTAAGCACACTAAGGGGGCACTATTCGGCTCTGGTCAAAGAAAGGGGCTATTTTCCTGCTCTGGGCACACTTAGGGGGCACTCTTCTGCTCTGGGCACACTAAGGGGTTATTCTCCTGCTCTGGGCACACTAAGGGGGCACTCTTTTGCTCTGGATACACTAAGGGGGCACTCTTCTGCTCTGGGCACACTAAGGAGTTATTCTCCTGCTCTGGGTACACTAAGGGGGTACATATCTGCTCTGGGCACGCTAAGGGAGTACTCTTCTGCTCTGAGCACACTAAAGGGCTATTCTCCTGCTCTGGGCACACCAAGGGGCTAGTCTCCTGCTCTGGGCACACTTAGGGGGCACTCTCCTGCTCTGGGCACTTTTAGTGGGCACTGTTCTGCTCTGGGCACTCTAAGGGGGCATTTTTCTGCTCTGGGCACACTAAGGGGCTATTCTCCTGCTCTGGGCACACTAAGGGGGCATGCTTCTGCTCTGGGCACACTAAGGGGGCACTCTTCTGCTCTGGGCATACTTAGGGGGGCACTCCTGCTCTGAGCACACTAAAGGGGCACTCTTGCTCTGGGCACACTAAGGGGACACTTGTCTGCTCTGGGAACACTAAGGAGTTATTCTCCTGCCCTGGGCACATTAAGGGGGCAATCTTCTGCTCTGGGCACACTAAGGGGGCACACTTCTGCTCTGGGCACACTAAGAGGGCACATTTCTGCTCTGGGCACACTAAGAGGCACACGTCTGCTCTGGGCACACTAAGGAGTCATTCTCCTGCTCTGGGCACATTAAGGAGTTATTCACCTGCTCTGGGCACACTTAGGGTGCCCACTTCTGCTCTGGGCACACTAAGGAGTCAAACTTCTGCTCTGGGCACACTAAGGGGGCACACTTCTGCTCTGGGCACACTAAGGAGTTATTCACCTGCTCTGGGCACACTAAGGAGTTATTTACCTGCTGTGGGCACACTTAGGGGGCACTCATCTGCTCTGGGCACACTAAGGAGTAATTCTTCTGCTCTGGGCACACTAAGGGGGCATGCTTTTGCTCTGGGCACACTAAGGGGGCACTCTTTTGCTCTGGGCACACTAAGGAGGTACTCTTTTGCTCTGGGCACATTAAGGGGGTACTCTTCAGCTCTGGCCATGCCAATGGGGCTATTTTCCAGCACTGGGCACACTAAGGGGGCACTCTTCTGCTCTAAGCACACTAAGGGGGCACTATATGGCTCTGGTCAAAGAAAGGGGCTATTTTCCTGCTCTGGGCACACTTAGGGGGCACTCTTCTGCTCTGGGCACACTAAGGGGTTATTCTCCTGCTCTGGGCACACTAAGGGGGCACTCTTTTGCTCTGGATACACTAAGGGGGCACTCTCCTGCTCTGGGTACACTAAGGGGGTACTTATCTGCTCTGGGCACGCTAAGGGAGTACTCTTCTGCTCTGAACACACTAAAGGGCTATTCTCCTGCTCTGGGCACACCAATGGGCTAGTCTCCTGCTCTGGGCACACTTAGGGGGGACTCTCCTGCTCTGGTCACTTTTAGGGGGCACTGTTCTGCTCTGGGCACTCTAAGGGGGCATTTTTCTGCTCTGGGCACACTAAGGGGCTATTCTCCTGCTCTGGGCACACTAAGGGGGCATGCTTCTGCTCTGGGCACACTAAGGGGGCACTCTTCTGCTCTGGGCATACTTAGGGGGGCACTCCTGCTCTGAGCACACTAAAGGGGCACTCTTGCTCTGGGCACACTAAGGGGACACTCTTCTGCTTTGGGCACACTAAGGAGTTTTTCTCATGCTCTGGGCACATTTAGGGGGCACCTGTCTGCTCTGGGCACACTAAGGAGTTATTCTACTGCTCTGGGAATACTAAGGGGGCACTCTTCTGCTCTAGGCACACTAAGGGGGCACACTTCTGCTCTGGGCACACTAAGGGGGCACACTTATGCTCTGGGCACACTAAGGGGACACTCTTCTGCTTTGGGCACACTAAGGAGTTTTTCTCCTGTCATGGGCACACTAAGGGAACCCTCTTCTGCTCTGGGCACACTAAGGGGGCACTTTTCTGCTCTGGGCACACTAAGGGGCTATTCTCCTGCTCTGGGAACAGTAAGGTGGCACTCTTCTGCTCTGGGCACACTAAGAGGGCACTCCTGCTCTGGGCACACTAAGGGGGCACTCCTGCTCTGGGCACACTAAGGGGACACTCTTCTGCTTTGGACACATTAAGGAGTTAGGAGTTTTTCTCCTGCTCTGGGCACATTTAGGGGGCACTTGTCTGCTCTGGGCACATTAAGGAGTTATTCACCTGCTCTGGGCACACTTAGGGGGCCCACTTCTGCTTTGGGCACACTAAGGGGGCACACTTCTGCTCTGGGCACACTAAGGGGGCCCACTTCTGCTCTGGGCACACTAAGGGGGCACACTTCTGCTCTGGGCACACTAAGGGGGCACACTTCTGCTCTGGACACACTAAGGAGTTATTCACCTGCTCTGGGCACACTAAGGAGTTATTCTACTGCTCTGGGAACACTAAGGAGGCACTCTTCTGCTCTGGGCACACTAAGGGGGCACACTTCTGCTCTGGGCACTCTAAGTGGGCACTCTTCTGCTCTGAGCACACTAAGGGGGCACACTAAGGTGGCACACTTCTGCTCTGGGTACACTAAGAAGTTATTCTCCTGCTCTGGACACGCTAAGGAGTTATTCACCTGCTCTGGGCATACTTAGGGGGCATTTGTCTGCTCTGGGAACACTAAGGAGTTATTCTCCTGCCCTGGGCACACTAAGGGGGCAATCTTCTGCTCTGGGCACACTAAGGGGGCACACTTCTGCTCTGGGCACACTAAGAGGGCACACTTCTGCTCTGGGCACACTAAGAGGCACACGTCTGCTCTGGGCACACTAAGGAGTCATTCTCCTGCTCTGGGCATATTAAGGAGTTATTCACCTGCTCTGGGCACACTTAGGGTGCCCACTTCTGCTCTGGGCACACTAAGGAGTCAAACTTCTGCTCTGGGCACACTAAGGGGGCACACTTCTGCTCTGGGCACACTAAGGAGTTATTCACCTGCTCTGGGCACATTAAGGAGTTATTCACCTGCTCTGGGCACACTTAGGGTGCCCACTTCTGCTCTGGGCACACTAAGGAGTCACACTTCTGCTCTGGGCACACTAAGGGGGCACACTTCTGCTCTGGGCACACTAAGGAGTTATTCACCTGCTCTGGGCACACTAAGGAGTTATTTACCTGCTGTGGGCACACTTAGGGGGCACTCATCTGTTTTGGGCACACTAAGGAGTAATTCTTCTGCTCTGGGCACACTAAGGGGGCACGCTTTTGCTCTGGGCACACTAAGGGGGCACTCTTTTGCTCTGGGCACACTAAGGAGGTACTCTTTTGCTCTGGGCACACTAAGGGGGTACTCTTCAGCTCTGGGCACGCCAATGGGGCTATTTTCCAGCACTGGGCACACTAAGGGGGCACTCTTCTGCTCTAAGCACACTAAGGGGGCACTATTCTGCTCTGGTCAAAGAAAGGGGCTATTTTCCTGCTCTGGGCACACTTAGGGGGCACTCTTCTGCTCTGGGCACACTAAGGGGTTATTCTTCTGCTCTGGGCACACTAAGGGGGCACAGTTTTGCTCTGGATACACTAGGGGGGCACTCTTCTGCTCTGGGTACACTAAGGAGGTACTCATCTGCTCTGGGCACGCTAAGGGAGTACTCTTCTGCTCTGAGCACACTAAAGGGCTATTCTCCTGCTCTGGGCACACCAAGGGGCTAGTCTCCTGCTCTGGGCACACTTAGGGGGCACTCTCCTGCTCTGGGCACTTTTAGGGGGCACTGTTCTGCTCTGGGCACACTAAGGGGGCACTTTTCTGCTCTGGGCACACTAAGGGGCTATTCTCCTCCTCTGGGCACACTAAGGGGGCATGCTTCTGCTCTGGGCACACTAAGGGAGCACTCTTCTGCTCTGGGCACACTTAGGGGGGCACTCCTGCTCTGGGCACACTAAAGGGGCACTCTTGCTCTGGGCACACTAAGGGGACACTCTTCTGCTTTGGGCACACTAAGGAGTTTTTCTCCTGCTCTGGGCACATTTAGGGGCACTTGTCTGCTCTGGGCACACTAAGGAGTTATTCTACTGCTCTGGGAATACTAAGGGGGCACTCTTCTGCTCTAGGCACACTAAGGGGGTACACTTCTGCTCTGGGCACACTAAGGGGGCACACTTATGCTCTGGGCACACTAAGGGGGCACACTTCTTCTCTGGGGACACCTAGGGGGCACACTTCTGCTCTGGGCACACTAAAGAGTTATTCTCCTGCTCTGGGCACACTAAGGAGTTATTCTCCTGCCCTGGGCACACTAAGGGGCACTCTTCTGCTCTGGGCACACTAAGGGGGCACACTTCTGCTCTGGGCACACTAAGGGGCACACTTCTGCTTTAGGCACACTAAGGAGCCATTCTCCTGCTCTGGGCACACTAATGAGTTATTCACCTGCTCTGGGCACACTTAGGGGGCACACTTCTGCTTTGGGCACACTAAGGGGCACACTTCTGCTCTGGGCACACCAAGGGGCTAGTCTCCTGCTCTGGGCACACTTAGGGGGCACTCTCCTGCTCTGGGCACACTTAGGGGGTGGGTGCAGGTAGGCTGCACCCACCCACTCACCATCACCGGCCTGGCCCTGATTCTTATTATGGAGCTGCTGTCTGCTGAGGGGGAGGGACAGTGACTTCAGTCCTTATTAATGGAGGAAGGATAAGAATTGTGACTCCAGTCCTCCTCTATGGTTGTGGCTGGCACTGATCTGGATAAGAGGAATCCTGTGATCTGGGCACACTAAGGGGTTATTATCCTGTTATGGGCACACTAAAGGAACCCTCTTCTGCTCTGGGCCCACTAAGGGGGCACTTTTCTGCTCTGGGTACACTAAGGGGCTATTCTCTGCTCTGGGCGCAGTAAGGGGGCACTCTTCTGCTCTGGGCACACTAAGGGGGCACTCTTCTGCTCTGGGCACACTTAGGGGGCACTCCTGCTCTGGGCACACTAAGGGGGCACTCATGTTCTGGGCACACTAAGGGGGCACTCCTGCTCTGTTCACACTAAGTGGACACTCTTCTGCTTTGGGCACAGTAAGGAGTTTTTCTCCTGCTCTGGGCACATTTAGGGGGCACTTGGCTGCTCTGGGCACACTAAGGAGTTATTCTACTGCTCTGGGAACACTAAGGGGGCACTCTTCTGCTCTGGGCACACTAAGGGGGCACACTTCTGCTCTGGGGACACTGAGGGGGCACACTTCTGCTCTGGGCACACTAAGGAGTTATTCTCCTGCTCTGGGCACACTAAGGAGTTATTCACCTGCTCTGGGCATACTTAGGGGGTACTTGTCTGCTCTGGGAACACTAAGGAGTTATTCTCCTGCCCTGGGCACACTAAGGGGGCACTCTTCTGCTCTGGGCACACTAAGGGGGCACACGTCTGCTCTGGGCACACTAAGGGGGCACACTTCTGCTCTGAGCACACTAAGAGGCACACTAAGGAGTCATTCTCCTGCTCTGGGCACATTAAGGAGTTATTCACCTGCTCTGGGCACTAGGGATGAGCCGAACACCCCCTTGTTCGGTTCGCACCAGAACATGCGAACAGGAAAAAAGTTAGTTCGAACACGCAAACACAGTTAAAGTCTATGGGACACGAACATGAATAATCAAAAGTGCTAATTTTAAAGGCTTATATGCAAGTTATTGTCATAAAAAGTGTTTGGGGACCTGGGTCCTGCCCCAGGGGACATGGATCAATGCAAAAAAAAGTTTTAAAAACGGACGTTTTTTCAGGAGCAGTGATTTTATTAATGCTTAAAGTCAAACAATAAAAGTGTAATATCCCTTTAAATTTTGTAGCTGGGGGGTGTCTATAGTATGCCTGTAAAGGGGCGCATGTTTCCCGTGTTTACAACAGTCTGACAGCAAAATTACATTTCAAAGAAAAAAAGTCATTTAAAACTACTCGCGGCTATAAATGCATTGCCGGTCCGACAATACACATAGAAGTTCATTGATAAAAACGGCATGGGAATTCCCCACAGGGGAACCCTGAACCAAAATTTAAAAAAAAAATGACGTGGGGGTCCCCCTAAATTCCATACCAGGCCCTTCAGGACTGGTATGGCCCGAACCAAAATTTAAAAAAAAAATAATGTGGGGGTCCCCCTAAATTCCATACCAGACCCTTCAGGTCTGGTATGGATTTTAAGGGGAACCCCGCGCCAAAATAAAAAAAAAACAGCGTGGGGTCCCCCCAAAAATCCATACCAGACCCTTATCCGAGCACGCAACCTGGCAGGCCGCAGGAAAAGAGGGGGGGTGAGAGAGCGCCCCCCCTCCTAAACCGTACCAGGCCACATGCTCTCAACATTGGGAGGGTGCTTTGGGGTAGCCCCCCAAAACACCTTGTCTCCATGTTGATGAACAAGGAAGGAAGATAGAAGAAAGTAGAAAGAAGAAGCATTTAAATAAAGGAATTGTCAAAAACTGTCTCTTGTCATTTTTAACATTTTTGACAGTTTTTTAGTGAAATGGTAGGCCTTACCATTTCACACAGGGGGGGGCCGGGATCTGGGGGTCCCCGTGTTAAAGGGGGCTTCCAGATTCCGATAAGCCCCCCGCCCGCAGGCCCCCACAACCACCGGCCAGGGCTGTGGGGATGAGGCCCTTGTCCTCATCAACATGGGGACGAGGTGTTTTGGGGGGCTACCCCAATGCACCCTCCCAATGTTGAGGGCATGTGGCCTGGTACAGTTCAGGAGGGGGTGGCCGCTCTCTCACCCCCCTCTTTCCCTGTGGCCTGCCAGGTTGCATGCTCGGATAAGGGTCTGGTATGGATTTTTGGGGGGACCCCACTCTGTTTTTTTTTTTTTTTTTGGTGCGGGGTTCCCCTTAAAATCCATACCAGACCTGAAGGGCCTGGTATGGAATTTAGGGGGACCCCCACGTCATTTTTTAAAAATTTTGGTTCCCCTGTGGGGAATTCCCATGTCGTTTTTATCTATGAACTTTTATGTGTATTGTCGGACCGGCAATGCAATAGCCGCGTAGTTTTAAATGACTTTTTATCCTTTGAAATGTCATTTTGCTGTCAGGCTGTTCTAAACACGGGAAACATGCGCCCCTTTACAGTCATACTATAGACACCCCCCAGCTACGAAATTTAAAGGGATATTACACTTTTATTGTTTGACTTTAAGCATTATTAAAATCACTGCTCCTGGAAAAACGGCCGTTTTAAAACTTTTTTTGCATTGATCAATGTCCCCTGGGGCAGGACCCAGGTCCCCAAACACTTTTTCTGACAATAACTTGCATATAAGCCTTTAAAATTAGCACTTTTGATTTCTCCCATAGACTTTTAAAGGGTGTTCCGCGGCATTCGAATTTGCCGCAAACACCCCAAATTGTTCGCTGTTCGGCGAACTTGCAAACAGCCGATGTTCGAGTCGAACATGAGTTCGACTCGAACTCGAAGCTCATCCCTACTGGGCACACTTAGGGGGCCCACTTCTGTTCTGGGCACACTAAGGGGCACACTTCTGCTCTGGGCACACTAAGGGGGCACACTTCTGCTCTGGGCACACTAAGGAGTTATTTACCTGCTCTGAGCATACTTAGGGGGCACTCATCTGCTCTGGGAACACTAAGGAGTTATTCTCCTGCTCTGGGCACACTAAGGGGGCACTCTTTTGCTCTGGGCACACTAAGGGGGCACTCTTTTGCTCTGGGCACACTAAGGAGGTACTCTTTTGCTCTGGGCACACTAAGGGGGTACTCTTAAGCTCGGAACACACCAAGGGGCTATTTTCCTGCACTGGTCACACTAAGGGGGCACTCTTCTGCTCTAAGCACATTAAGGGATCACTATTCTGCTCTGTTCACAGAAAGGGGCTATTTTCCTGCTCTGGGCACACTTAGGGGGCACTCTTCTGCTCTGGGCACACTAAGGAGTTATTATCCTGCTCTGGGCACACTAAGGGGGTACTCATCTGCTCTGGGCACCCTAAGGGAGCACTCTTCTGCTCTGAGCACACTAAAGGGCTATTCTCCTGCTCTGGGCACACTAAGGGGTTATTCTCATTCTCTGGGCACACTTAGGGGACACTCTTCTGCTCTGGGCAAACTAAGGGGTTATTCTCCTGCTCTGAATACACTAAGGGGAAACTCTTCTGCTCTGGGCACACTAAGGAGTTATTCTCCTGCTCTGGGCACACTAAGGAGTTATTCTCCTGCTCTGGGCACACTAAGGGATTATTCTCCTACTCTGGGCACACTAAGGGCGTACTCATCTGCTCTGGGCACACTAAGGGATTATTCTCCTGCTCTGGGCACACTAAGGGGGCACTCTTCTTGCTCTGGGCATACTAAGGGGGTACTCTTTTGCTCTGGGCACACTAAGGGGGTACTCTTCAGCTCTGGGCATGCCAATGGGGCTATTTTCCAGCACTGGGCACACTAAGGGGGCACTCTTCTGCTCTAAGCACACTAAGGGGGCACTATTCTGCTCTGGTCAAAGAAAGGGGCTATTTTCCTGCTCTGGGCACACTTAGGGGGCACTCTTCTGCTCTGGGCACACTAAGGGGTTATTCTCCTGCTCTGGGCACACTAAGGGGGCACTCTTTTGCTCTGGATACACTAAGGGGGCACTCTTCTGCTCTGGGCACTCTAAGGAGTTATTCTCCTGCTCTGGGTACAGTAAGGAGGCACTCTTCTGCTCTGGGCACACTAAGGAGTTATTATCCTGCTCTGGGCACACTAAGGGGGTACTCATGTGCTCTGGGCACCCTAAGGGAGCACTCTTCTGCTCTGAGCACACTAAAGGGCTATTCTCCTGCTCTGGGCACACTAAGGGGTTATTCTCATGCTCTGGGCACACTTAGGGGACACTCTTCTGCTCTGGGCAAACTAAGGGGTTATTCTCCTGCTCTGAATACACTAAGGGGAAACTCTTCTGCTCTGGGCACACTAAGGAGTTATTCTCCTGCTCTGGGCACACTAAGGAGTTATTCTCCTGCTCTGGGCACACTAAGGGATTATTCTCCTACTCTGGGCACACCAAGGGCGCACTCATCTGCTCTGGGCACACTAAGGGATTATTCTCCTGCTCTGGGCACACTAAGGGGGCACTCTTCTTGCTCTGGGCATACTAAGGGGGTACTCTTCTGCTCTGGACACACTAAGAGGGTACTCTTCTGCTCTGGGCACACTAAGGGGGTACTCTTCTGCTCTGGGCACACTAAGGGGTTTTTCTCCTGCTCCGGGCACACTAAGGGGTTTTTCTCCTGCTCCGGGCACACTAAGGGATTATTCTCCTGCTCTGGGCACACTAAGGGGGCACTCATCTGCTCTGGGCACACTAAGGGGTTACTCTCCTGCTCTGGGCACACTAAGGGGGCACTCTTCTTGCTCTGGGCACACTAAGGGGGTGCTCTTTTGCTCTGGGCACACTAAGGGGGCACTCTTCTTTCTCTGGGCACACTAAGAGGGTACTCTTCTGCTCTGGGCACACTAAGGGGTACTCTTCTGCTCTGGGCACTCTAAGGGGTACTCCAGCTCTGGACACACTAAGGGGTTATTCTCCTGCTCTGGGCACACTAAGGGGGCACTCATCTGCTCTGCACACTAAGGGGTTATTCTCCTGCTCTGGGCACACTAATGGAGCACTATTCTGCTCTGGGCGCACTAGGGGGGAACTTATCTGCTCTGGGCACACTAGGGGGGCACTCATCTGCTCTGAGCACACTAGGGGGCACTCATCTGCTCTGGGCACATTATGGACTATTCTCCTGCTCTGGGCACACTAAGGGGTTATTCTCCTGCTCTGGGCACATATAGGGGGCACTCTTTTGCTCTGGGCACACTAATGCCCCGTACACACGGTCGGATTTTCCGATGGACAATGTCCGATCGGAGCGTGTTGTCGGAAATTCCGACCGTGTGTGGGCGCCATCGGACATTTTCCATCGGATTTTCCGACACACAAAGTTGGACAGCAGGAGATAAAATTTTCCGACAACAAAATCCGATCGCGTCAATTCCGACCGTGTGTGGCCTGTTCCGACGCACAAAGTGCCATGCATGCTCAGAAGAAATTCCGACACGGGACAGCTCGTTCTGGTAAACGTAGCGTTCGTAATGGATACAGCACTTTCGTCACGCTGCAATGTTCAAAATGGTTTAATACAGCGCACTCTCTTCTTCTTTATAATGTGACAAGAATTAAGTAGTTTTGCTGCTCATATTCACACACACTTCTCACAAACTTATTTCGTTACTATTTATCGGGATTCCCTCAATATATTTTGATTTCTCACATCTGACAACAAAATTTTTATTTTTTTTTGGACTTTAATGTAGATTCTTTTTTTGTGTTTCTCTTTTTTTTATTATTTTTTTTTGGTGATTTTGATTTGTATTCCCGAAAATGTTTGTGTGTTTTTTGTGACAAGTTCCCACAACACCATTGATATGTTGTTCTATTTAATCTGTAGGAGATTGTTTGGTGTTGTTGTCCCTTGTTAATTTCACATTTTATGTTTTTAGAAATGTACCTGAATCCTCACCAACAAACTGTCCTTTTTGGATGAAAACACACACAGGAGAGTAGAATTTACCCAAAAATTTTTTATCAAGGGCTCACAACTAAACAAAGAGGGAGGCAACGCTGGAGAAACTGCAGAAGTGGGTGAAGCCTTGGACCCCCAGGGCAGACATCAACTATTTAAAAGCAAAATTGGTGGCCTGAGGAGTCCATATCTTAGGGAGGGCAGTCTGGTCCAGAAGTCCCAGAGATCCGGAAAGCAGCAGATGCCATCTGTGTCCCCAGGCTGTGGTCATACGAGAGACTGCAGATTCTGTCAGACCAGACTGAACCCAGGGCAATCACTCTTTGGTCTTCTTTCCACGCTTCCTTCCAGGCTTTGGCTGTGGTGGTGGAGTTGTGGCAGCAGGAGGAGGAGGAGGAGGAGGATCGTCCCTCTCCATGACATCCGTCTTGGGTGTCAGTTCCCCACTCTCCCCCTTACGAAGCACTTTATAAAGCAGGTCCTCACAGAGCCTGCGTTGGCCCTCCTGCATGCCCTGCAATTTTGTGGCAGCCATGCAGGCAAAGGCCTCTTCAGGACTGGGGAAGGCTCGGAGGTACGCCGAAGCCTCCTGGATCAGCCTGTACGCTGAATCCTGCACAGGACTGGGAGTGGCCTTCCTGGCTCGTTTATATGGCAGGTGGAGGGGAGGGACCTGAGACTCAGTCAGGCTGCGACTTGTCCCAGGCTTCTCCTGACTGCCACTTAGCCCCGTCTCCTCCTGGCTGCCACTAATCCCCGCCTCCTCCTGACTGCCACATTCCACAGCCTCCTCCTGGCTGAGGTCTTCCTGTGTATGAAAAAGGGACATAGTTTTAGTTTTTTATTCATCAATCACACACAATTTTCACCTCCTGACTGCTGCAAATTGAATGTTAACAAATATAACAGACTATCATTCTGAGCCCAGCATTTTTCATTCTTGTCCCAATTTTGGGTGCCCACTACTGTCTATTGATATGTAAAACACTTTTTTCAATCAGCAATTAGTGATTAATAATAACATCTAATAAACATCATTTATTTATTGCCCAGAAATCTGTAGAAGAATGCTATACCTGACTCCAGCTGGGCTCCTCCACTTCTTCCTGGCTGGAAGGCCCAGGTTGGACATCAGAAGCCTCAGCTGGGATGGAAGGAAGCGTGGAAGGAAGAGTAGAGAGTGATTCCCTGACCTCAGTGTGGTCTGACAGAAATCGCAGTCTCTCATAGTACCACAGTCTGGGGACATAAACGTCATCTGCTGCAGCTCCGGACCTCTGGGAATCTGTGACCTTCTTGCGCTCCCTCAGATATGTGCTCCTCAGGCCACCAATTTTAGCTTTCAAATAAGGGATGGTTGCTGTGGGGACCACCGGCTTCACCAACTCCAGCAGTTTCTCCAGCGCTGCCTGCCTCTTCTGTTTGTGGTTATAGTGGGGGTGTCTCACTTGCCACAGACAGGGCAGCTCCCTGTACTTGTCTATGAACAGGGGCAGGAAATTGTGGTCGTTGAACCCATCCATTTTCTCTGCAAGACACAACACAAGACAAACCCTAATGTCAGGCCAAACTCCCCTAATCTTGTTACAATATAGGCTTCCATTTCGAAGCAGTATAGGCCCAAGTTTAGATCCTACCTTCGTTAGCACGATCGGCGTCTCCGATGCTCCTTCCTCCGCTCACAGATCGCACGTAAGATGCGCGCGTTACGATTTATACACACTGCGCATGCGTATAACTCCGCCCGCCCCTGACGTTCTTTCTAGTCTAGAAGAGCACATGGCGGATAGACAGCAGGATCGTGCTAATTACACCAACGAGGAGGAGGAGGAGGAAAGGCTGGAGCCTGAAACGTCCCGATCCAGAAGGAGATTGAAGGACTCAAATATGTCCTTTGGGGAGATGTTGGAGATGGTGGACATCCTGAAGAAGGCCGACTATGATGGAAAGTATGGGCCTTACCCCAACCCCAATGTCAGAAAGGCCAAGATCATGGCGAAAGTGGTCAGGAGTCTGCACCGGAATTTCGGGGTACGACGATCGAAAGATCAGCTCAGGAAGCGGTGGTCGGACCTGAAATTACGAGAACATGAGCAGTACAGAAAGATCTGGAGAGTGCTGCAAAAAAGTAAGTAGTTGTGCTGTGTTCCTATTGTTCTTGTGTTTATTACGTTCGTGCTGCTCCATGTGCTTTTGGAACTGTTGTACAGTTTAAAATGGCAACTTTCATGTTCATGGGCACATTATTCGTTCGGATCACACATTGTTATTTCGGACGAAAAAATACCATTGTTTAGGCCATATGCATTTGGCCACCATTTTGACGCCCTATACTTGTCTTCAAAGAATTGGGTTGTGTAGATGGCTTGGGTACTAGAATGAAATGCAAACTAGATTGTGTGTAAGGAGAGGACACTCAGCAGCAGTTTTCACATCTGGACACTGGAGCACTAGTGTGGGACAAAAGAACACCATTTTTATTAGGGGGGCACACAGGTGCTCCAGTGTATACTATAGGGGGGTCTCCATCTGTGAAGCTTGTACTAAACAGGTAAAGTATTGCAGCTTGACAAAGGGCACTAAAAAAGCTACATCTTGGAACTCGGCTAAGATAGACAATTGTACCCCACTTCCAAGCAATGTTTCATCTTTATAGTTCTGACATTAAATATCTGTGTGCTAATTATACCATTTTTGATTTACATAGGGGATAAAAGACTCGGAGGACACCCCTCATCCGAGGAGACCAGAGACCCCCCCCCTCTGGAAGAAGGGGAAATCCCCCCAACACAAGATGAGCAGGAGGATGAAGACGTGGTGGAAGTAGTTACCACAACAGGTGAGTGTCTGCGACCACAGGCTCAGATAAGAGATGGATGGCGGCATTTTTTGGAAACCTAATTTATTTTTGGGTTCCTCTCTTTTTAGGTGATCGTGAGGGTGTGGATGAAGATCCTTTCACATCCGAAAGTGCCCAGATCCTGATCGGGGAGATCATGGGGTGTAATTTACAATTGGAAAACATCAAGCAAAACATCAATGATGTTATTCCAAAATATAAAAACATCATTGATGTTTTGGGGCGAGTTTAAAACCCCTCCAAATCTCTTTCTTCTTTTGTGTGCTACAATGTGCGAAATGTTTTTGTGATTTTTCCCAAAGCCAAATTTGGAGGATGCACACAGTGTGCCAACATGTGCTATCTGCCATCACGGGAGATCAATGGACGCGTTTTGGGGGTGCAACCCCTTCCTCAATAATAAAGTAGCGGTGAGGAAGGGCTTTCTCCCCCAAAACACGTCCCTTGATCCCCCGTGATGGCAGATAGCACATGTTGACATTGTGAAATTTGTGTGCATCTTCCAAATTTGGCTTTTCCTGGGGTGACTTCACCCCATCTGAACGCAATATCAAACACAGTTCCTAAATACTCATGTCTGATATTGCCTTCCAGTTCTACCAAATGTGAACTTTGTAAGATCAAGATTTGTGTCTTTCTTGTGGGTTTTACACAGGCCTGTTTTCTATAAAATGCACATTTTGATTTTGGATAATGCCACCACAAAAATTGGTATACAACAAACATGTCGGTTTGTCAGAAAAGCCTTTGGGAAATGCACATGTGATTGTGCTGGTATTAAAAAGATTGTTCAGCAAGAATGTGTGGATTATTGTCTCAACGCTACAACACTTTTGGGGTGATGTAATTGTTGTTTTATGAGAAAATGGGGGTTATTTCCTAAGGGCAAATACTCTTTGCACTACAAGTGCAGGTTCAGTGCAGTTGCAAGTGCACTTGTAGTGAAAAGTGTCTTTGCATTTAGTAAATAACAGCCAACAATGCTTTGTAAGGTTACACAATCACGACATTTTATGCACTCCACACATTTCTGTCAGGGTCAGCTCAAACAAACACAAGCAGTAAATGTCCACAAAGAAGAGCCTGGGGGGAGATGCCTGTCGAGAACTTGAGGTCCTGCAGGCTTCTCCCTGTGGCCAAATACCGCAGGGTAGCGACCAACCTCTGCTCCGGAGTGATGGCTTGCCTCATGCAGGTATCCTGCCTGCTGATATAGGGGGTCAGCGAAGCCAACAAACTGTGAAACACGGGGTCCGTCATCCTGAGAAAGTTCCTGAAATCATGAGGATTATTCTCACGGATCTCACAGAGCAAAGGCATATGAGAGAACTGGTGACTCTGAAGCAACCAATGCTTGGTCCAAGCCCCCGCACAGCACGAACTGTACGAGGAGTACGCATACGAAACATGGCTAGAAAACGGTCGGCTGCTCAGAACGAAGTAACAGAACGCACTGAAGAACAGCAAGGCCTGTGAAGAGCGACCTGAAAAACAGCAACGAGCAGGCAAGATCACACAGAAAACTCTGATACGAACTGACTGCACGCACTGAAGAGCAGATACAAACCCACAAGCACAAACTGAACAGCAGAAAACGATCTGAAAGCCACGAGTCTGAAAAAGCGCGAATCGTCTCTCACCAAACTTTTACTAACACGAGATTAGCAAAAGGAGCCCAAAGGGTGCCGCGCTTGGTTCTGAACCGGCCTTTTCTAGTCTCGTTGTACGTGGTGTACGTGACCGCGTGGTTGTCGATCGGAAATTCCGACAACTTTGTGCGACCGTGTGTAAGCAAAACAAGTTTGAGCCAACATCCGTCGGAAAAAATCCTAGGATTTTGTTGTCGGAATGTCCGAACAAAGTCCGACCGTGTGTACGGGGCATAAGGGGGCACTATTCTGCTCTGGGCACACTAAGGGGGCACTCTTCTGCTCTGGACACACTAAGGGGTTTTCCACCTGCTCTGGGCACGTTAAGGGATTATTCTCCTGCTCTGGGCACACCAAGGGGGCACTCATCTGCTCTGGGCACACTAAGGGGTTATTTTCCTGCTCTGGGCACACTAAGGGGGCACTCTTCTTGCTCTGGGCACACTAGGGGGAAACTCATCTACTCTGGACACACTAGGGAGGCACTTATCTGCTCTGGGCACACTAGGGGGAACTCATCTGCTCTGGGCACATTATGGACTATTCTCCTGCTCTGGGCACACTAAGGGGTTCATCTCCTGCTCTGGGCACATTTAGGGGGCACTCTTTTGCTCTGGGCACACTAAGGGGGCACTATTCTGCTCTGGGCACACTAAGGGGGCACTCTTCTGCTCTGGACACACTAAGGGGTTTTTCACCTGCTCTGGGCACATTAAGGGATTATTCTCCTGCTCTGGGCACACTAAGGGGGCACTCATTGGCTCTGGGCACACTAAGGGGTTATTCTCCTGCTCTGGGTACACTAAGGGGGCACTCTTCTTGCTCTGGGCACACTAAGGGGGTACTCTTCTGCTCTGGGCACACTAAGGGGGTACTCTTCTGCTCTGGGCACACTAAGAGGGCACTCATCTGCTCTGCACACTAAGGGGTTATTCTCCTGCTCTGGGCACACTAAAGGGGCACTTATCTGCTCTGGGCACACTAAGTGGTCACTCATCTGCTCTGGGCACACTAGAGGGGCACTCATCTGCTCTGGGCACACTAGGGGGGCACTCATCTGCTTTGGGCACACCTGGGGGAAACTCATCTGCTCTGGACACATTAGGGGGGCACTCATCTGCTCTGGGCACACTGACGGGGTACTCTTCTGCTCTGGTGTTTAGGGGCACTGATCTAAGAGGTCACTCCTGCTCTGGGCACTCTAAGGGGTCATGCCTAATCTGGGTACTCTAAAGGGGAACTACTAATTTTGACACTTTAATGGGAAGCCTGGTCTATATGGGCACTGATCAAAGAGGTCACTCCTGCTGTGGGAACTCTGAGGGGACACTCCTGTGTTGGGCACTTTAAGTGGGCATTCTTCTGCTGTGGGCACTCTGAGGGGACACTTTTTTGGCTCTGGGCACTCTGAGGGGCCCCTCTCCTGCTCTGGACACACTGAGGTAGGCACTCCTGCTCTGGGCATTCTAAGGAGAAACTCTGATCTACATGGATAGTGTGATCTAAAGAGTCACTTCTGCTCTGGACTCTCCTAATCTGGGCACTCTAAGGGATCAATCCTGATCTTGCCACTCTTAAGGGGTCACTACTAATCTGGGCAATCTAAAGGGTCATTCCTGACCCCCCCCCCCAAGTTATTTGCTGCTCACTGTCCACCCACTGAATTCTGCTCACTGACCCCCCTCCCCCACTGTATGCATTGCACAGGGGGCACACTGACCACCATTCTGGTGACCACCCACACTGTGCTGACCTCTTCCATGTATATTCTCTGTTGTATGTTTCACAATGAAGGGGGCCCACTGACTGCTATAATCCTGGAGGTTAATTATTGTACAGTGCTGGGGGTTAATTATTGCGTAGTTCTGGTAGTTAATAATCCACATTCATGGCGCCGATTACTGTGCTGTGGTTCATTATTGTGCCATGCTGGGATTTAATTGTTCTGCCATGCTAAGGGGCTAATTATTGTGCAATGCTGGAGGTTTATTATTGTGCCATGCTTGCTATTCATTATTGTGCCATGCTGGTACTTAATTTTTCCATGCTAAGGGGTTAATTTGTGTGCCATGCATGTGGTTTAATATTGGGCCATGCTTGTGGTTTAATATTGTGCCGTGCTTTGTGGTTCATTATTGTGCCATGCTTTGCAGTTCATTATTGTGCCATGCTTTGCGGTTCATTATTGTGCCATGCTTGTGCTGCACTGGGGGATTACTTTTGTTCTGAGCTGGGGGTTAGTTGTTATGCTGTGCTGGGTGTTATGGCTGGCCCTGACATGTACTGGGGATTATCTGGCCCTTATTCTTGCTGGGGAGCTATTGCTGATCCTGACACTTGCTAGGGGTTATTATTGCTAGTCCCATTTGGGCTTGTTATATTCAAACAATCAATTCTGTGTGCCCCAAGGCCCTATTTTCTCTATATAAAGTGAAAAGACTGTGAAGAAACGCTCACTTTTCAGTCACGCTTACTTTTGACGACTTTTGGCCATGCCACAGGAACGCAGTGCCACTTTTGGCCACTGGATTGTGGTGCACTGAGGGCGCCACATGAGCTCCCCTACTTTTTCTTCCAGCACCCACACAGCACCCCCAAAAAAAATTGTCTGGAGCTGCCCCTGCACCCGGTTGCTCGTGTGTGTAAAAGCAAGCTGCTTACCAGATCCCCTGATCCACAAGGGATCAGAACACACTTTAAGGTATGTTCCCCAGGTAGCTGCTGTTCGCTCCCAATGGACTCCAAGCCACTCTGATCAGTAACCAATCAGCTCAGTTTAAAATTAATATGCAAAGCAAGGAGGAGAAATCAAAGTGCAAACTGCATGACCTTTCATTATAAATAAAAAGTATTGCACTTACAACATGTAATAAATCTTATGGCATAAAACATCCACAGTGCACTCCACTCAATCGGCTTGTGCGTGCTGATGTCACCACTAGCTCCCAATGCATTTCCCCTAAACAGTATACAGACCTAGGAAAAACCCTGTGACAGCAGACCGTCCATAGCTGCTGGAGGTCACCCCTGGGGGGACTAGCCATGAAAAACACATCCAGAATTTTCCGTAAAGTGCTTAGGACATAGGCTGTACCTACAATAACACTATGATATATCTGATTTGAGCAATGTCATGGATGAATTATCACCAGTTCACACAGAATAATTGAAAATATAAAAAAAAACATTTATTGGACCTCTAAGGTCACATAGACAAACCACAATTGGTATGTCTGCCGCGTGCGGCAGCCACAACAGCAACTGAGGGCCATCACAAGCTATTCCATCAGTGATTCCTGACTTTTGCGATGAACTTTTCCACAGCCGAGGATTATTCCCCAACATCTCCATCTATGGGCAAGTAGGCTGACACCGCCACCAGATTGTGCTTGGGGCAGTTTGGTGTTTTTAGCATATGGTTATCCATTGAACTGACCAGTTACAAAATCATTATTTTTATAGCCAATTGTGGTTTGTCTATGTGACCTTGGAGGTCCAAAAAATGTTTTTTCAATCCTTCTGTGTTGAGCAATGTCTTGGATGAATTAACACCAGTTCACACTTAAGGATTGAAAATATAAAAAAACCTCCAAGGCCAAACTGTTTTACTGCATTTCTTAAAGCAGTTGATACTCCTTTGTGAATGGAGCCCACTGTCTCCTTTTCCTTGTTTCTGTAGTCCAGAACATGGCTACATAAATAAAACGCGCAAGACATTTTGGGCACAGAAAAAAAAACTTCTGTTCTATACTTGTAATGTAGTATTTTGTTTGAGAGGATCAAACCTCTTCTACCCCCAAAACTAACTAACAAAAAAAAAAAAAAGCTGCTTTACTTTGTTGACCGATCACAATGCAGTCACCTGAATCTCTGCTACCGAAGTATGATGACTTGAGTCACAATGTACAAATATTGGGTGACATTCTAACAAAGTCATATTAATATTTAAAAAGTTTAATTTATCCCACACATCAGAAAATAGGATACAGACTGGAAGATTGCTGTAGTGAAGATAACAATATTACAGGATGGAGCCCGGCTCTCATAAACTCTACCATGTACACGGCTTCCACTCCCGGAATTTGCTAGACACGTACTGTTCCAGTAAACAAGAAATGCCCTTTACTCATGAGGCTTTAATGTATCCTATGGAGGAATTTCACAATGCATTTTCCTCAGGTAGGTAAAGCTCTTTTTGATAATAAATTATTTGTGCATGAAGTATATATTAGGAGAAATTAAGCATAACTATTTATTTGCAGAACGGTCTTGTACAAGTGAAGATATGACTGAAACAGGGGGTGAATAAATCATATATTTAGATAAACCAGGTAGAGACAAAGTAGAATTTCTGCTGATCCATTCTTTAGGAAAATCAAAAAACCCTCTAGCGGCACACTGTCATTGCTGCCAGGGCTTCCATATTCACACAGTCTTCTTTCTGGGTTCACGGGCTCTGTCCGCTTGAATGGCCGAGCCTTGATGATGCACACAGGAGTCGCGGTCTCAGCACAGAACTCTGAAAGGACAGCACTGTCCTTTCAGAGTGCAATGTGCATGCACCAGTGTCATCACCGGCTACTACTAAACTAAATATCTCCTAAACGGTGCACACTTAGGAGATATTTACTGTACATACAGGCAAGTCTTATAGGTCTGTAGGTATAAATCAAAAAGTGGACTTTACTACCGCTTTTACTTGCTGTTGGAGTATAAGAATATACTGTACATAGGGAGGTTGAACATTAGCAAGAGATCACACAAACAAATGTGTTAATAGAGCAATCATCTCCGCTATAGGGAATCCTGGTTGTCTACCCCTGGCAGAGTCCCAGGCTATATGTGTCGAATATTCCTACAATGGGATCTTCCTAACATAATTATTTCTGGTTATGTACAAATCATGCTGTAAGGGATGGTGAAAGCCCATTGTAATGGACACAGCAGGTGTACAGAGCCGGGACCTCAGCATAGAGATAGAAAAAACTGGATTACCTCTCCGGCACCTACCAATAACTGAAATATCAGTTTTTAATGAACTGACCTATATAAAATATGCCCTCTTCTTGAATGGCCTATATTAATATTTAGATGTAACACAGTTGTGCTTTAACTGTCCTGAATTCAAATGCATTGTATAGAGACTATTCCACAGTTCTCCTTGAAGGTTGCTTTGAATCTTTCACTATAGGTGACTTTAGGGGAGATGTGTTGATGGATTTCAGTATTGGTCCCCTCATACACCATCTCTATGCAGCGCAGGAATATTTCAGAGACATCATCCTTCTCAAGCCTTCTGATCACTGTATTATAGAAGTGAAAAAATGGACAGACAGCCGAACCGGGGCATTTGATTGGTCACACACCACTACACTTGCTACAGAATTGGCAGGAAAGAGGTAAAGTATCTGCCAGTTTTTTGTCCTAGTCAGACTGAATACCTGGTGTGATGAACTAATAGCATTGGGAGGAGGACCAGACATACTTTTTAAAACATTTGTAATTTCATTTTTGTATTTAATTATTAATAATATTAATACTTATTTAATTATTGTATTTTTAATTAGTCTTTTCAATTCGTGAGGAGATTTGTAAATCAGGTGAAAATATTACGAGGGAAAAAGTTATGTTAACTCCTTCACGCCTAGGGTAAAACAAATGTAAATGCCTAAGCCCTATTTTGCAATTTTGAAAGTTAGTAAAGTTAGTAAAACCATACATATCATCAATATTTGTGCATCCAAGTGGATTATACCTTGTTTTTTTCAGGACAAATTGGGCTTTCATTTGGTGGTAAATGGCAATGGATATCTCCTGATATATTTTTTTAAATTATTATTATCAAAGGAAAACTAGCCCAAAATAGTAAAAAAAAAAAATACAAATTTTTAAATGTAACTGTATATTTCTTGCTACTACCATAACTTACCACCAAAGAACTACCCAAAATAAATTCTCCTGCTCCTGGCAATCCCAGCGATACCACATATGTATATTTTATGTTGTTTGTACCCATAGTACAGCCGAGAAACAATAGTGCGCATTTTGCTTTTTTTTAATCCTACCTAAAACACACCGACACTAACTGACACTAAAACTAATTTTTAAAAAATCCTGTCCAAAAAATACTGACCCTGACCTTGACCCAAACACTAACCCTGGCACTGACCTACTAGATTAAACCTGAATCCAGGTATTTATGTTAATTTTTTTTTATTTATTTATTTTTTTTTTTATAACTTTTTTTATTTTCGTCACACTTTTTTTTTCTATCTCTGCAAGAACAGAGAATGATACAATGTATCCCTCTTGTCCATCTACAGAGACAGAAAACATGGGGACAGGCTTCACAGTGACTAAACACTGATAGATAGCCAATTAGAGGCTATCACAGCGATCAGGTGACCCAGAATTGGCCGTTCTGGGTCCTGATCGTTAGAACAGGACCCCAGTCTCTGTGCTGGGAGCGCGCCTTGTGATGCGCTTCCAGCACGAAGAACAAATAAGCGGAAAAAAGCCCAGGCCAGTGGGGCCACATATTTGCATACGGTTGGCATGAAGGGGTTAAGAAATGCATTAATACTCCACTAACATCAAATGTAATACTGCTAGAAGAACCTTTTTTTGGGTATGCAGCATATGATCCCCAGTAAAAGAGATAGAGGGAATTGTTGGTTAGTGGCTAGCTGTAAGTTCTTCATCTCTATGGTAAATGGTTGGAGTCGACACTCATCTTCCACTGATATCTGAAAGTCTCTTCTACAGCTCAGAAATGTTAACAGTATTCAACAGCTCAAACCCAATATACTCAATGCCTCTCAGAATATCAGTTAAATGCTTTATGTGACAAGGGATTTGCTTCTTCCTTCCAGTGACCAAGGTGAGGAGAAGGAAATCGGACTCAGGGCAGCAATTAAACATGTTGTAAAATTCAATCTCAACCAGGAAAATCTCACAGGCTCAATTGGGCTACCAAAAGCCGACTGCCTTGTGTTGTTTTGTATTCTGGAAGCCATCAGCAAAAATCTTGAAGAATTTGTGAGAAACTTCAGAAAATTCTTAAAGCTTCTCAAACCTGATGGGCGCATTATGTATTATGGAGCTTTAAATGGCACATTCTATATGGTTGGGGGAGAGAAGTTCAATGTTTGTAACTATAATGAAAGTGATTTAAGAAGTATGCTTAGTAATGAGGGGTTTGTTATCACCAATTTGGAGGTTTCCCAAAGAAAGGCTGAGAGCGATCTGATAGATTTTGATTCAGTTATGTTCTGTACAGCTTATAAAGAACAGAAGATTTAGGCCTCATTCACACCATTGTGTTAGAAAGTGCACATACATTTCATGAAAGAACATAGTGTGTTTTTAGTGCAATTTTAATGTGTAACGTTAAAATGTAATACAAGGCAAAATGTGGGTGGGAGCTTTGCGTGCGTTTTCCATGAATTTCTTCCTGGGAAATGTACAATGTGATTTAAAAAATGCAGTAATTAAAAAAAAATTGTGAATTTTCTATGCATCACCATGTGTTGCTTTGACTATAAGGTAAAACACATTTTACCAAAAACTCACAAATGATGCAGAAAGCAGGATTTGTGGAAAACAAAATGCACTGCCCTCTTACTCAACACATTGATGTAAACAGCTTCATAGATCAGTGTTTCTCAACCTGTTTTCTGTCATAGCGCCCTTTAAAATATTGTACATATCTCGAGGCACCCCATTCTAAAATGAAAAAAAAAATCTAAACTAATAGTTTTACATAAAAACAGTGTGCAGGGACATCTGCATAAGTAGGACACCCAACATTAGAGATTATTTATTCTTAAAAATGCACACTGGTACTGACTAGCATTCCAGCTTTTCTCTTCTGCCCCAGTTTCTCTCCCTCAATCAGCGGACATGACCCCAGTGTTGACAGAGAGGGGTAGATAAAGGGGCAAACAAGGATGTCCTCAGGCACTTGATGTCCTTCTTCTCAACCTAGGCCCTCATCAGTTGTTGGGAAACCAGCAGCTGGCCAACACAATGCCCAATGCACAATGTAATGCTGCACATTAGAATCCTGTGGCTTTGCGTGACAAAAAAGGCAGGCATGATACACCCTCTGGTTTGTTGACAATCTTTGGGAAATTTTTAGGCATTTTGCCAAGGCACCCCTAAAGAGCCCAGAAGGCACCCCAGTGTGCCATGGCACCCTGGTTGAAAAAGACTGTCATAGATTATAATGGCAACTAGTTTTCATGAGCTTTTATTATACTGTGATACTGGGTTGTAGTGCATATAATAAAACAAGGGTACAAATGGGTCCTTAGGCTGGGTTTACATATATGCAAACTGGATGCGGTTTTAACCGCATCCAAATTGCATAACATGTGAGTGTGACCGGCTTCGCACCTGAATCTTACCTGAACCGGTGAACAGAAACGCACAGGGAAAACCACACCGCAGATATGTGAACCCAGCCTTAGGTAGCTAACAAACCCAAAAATTGTATTTCAGCAAGTCACCTATGTACTGGTAGAGCACCTCAAATGTTGAGGCAGTCCTCTGAATATAGAGATCACCAACCACAAACCTGCTTCCCAACCCTGAACACCAACTTTTCACACTGACAAAAATAGGCTGTGGCCATTGATATCTAGGCAGGCTGCCAAGGATACAGAGGCCTTGAAGAAGGCATCCTAAGACTTTAGAAACCTGTTAGCATCTTTGATTGATGTTTGAGCTTATAAAACAATAAAAATATTCTGATTCCAGAACTTTTATTTGTGGTGTTTATACACCTTGACTTACCCACTATTTAGCCCGTTATTAACTCCTCATTAACCCTAATATATTTTCATTAAACCTTTCTTCCCTTATTTGCTTCTCTGTTTTTTTAAACTGATTTTCTTTTTACTGTTTTATTTATTTATTTATTTTATTTTTGTCTGTTTGTCTCATTCATTTTTGTAGCTTCTCCTCACATAAATACCTAAAAAAAAAAAAAAAAAGTTTAATCTTTTAGTTATTCGTAAATAATCTCATCATACCAGAACCATATGCTATGTGCAGACAACGTTTACATACAGTGGTATTGTGTTCTATCTTTCCGGAAATTGGTTGGTGGCTATAAGCTTGATGTATCAACATTCAGCATGTTCCTTCTATGCCTTCTTTGCCTTCCATAAGGCAAGTTCATTGTTGGCTGAGAAGAGGTAACTTCAATTTCATTTAAAAACACATTGATACAGAAGACTATGATATACCAACTGTCCAGACATTTCTGACTTTGTTTGGGAACCTTTCGGGGGTCCAGACTTCGGCAATGAAAAATGCATATTTAGTCACATCCACAAGTCCAGATGTATGTAAGTTGTCCAGAAATGCTCCACACCTTAACCTTTCCTATAATAATGCTGCAAATTTCATTAGTGATAGGCTTGTACTGCAGATAATGGTCACTCATTCATAAAGACTTCCCTTGGTTATTGAAAGGGTGTAGAGCTGCAAAAAGCAGATATCATGGAGTGAAGGAGAGGTTTAAGAAAAGTAGTGATCAGCACATTTTGATTAGGGTGAAATGGTGAAAGGTCTTTAAACAATTGCCCCAGCACTAATTTTCAGAATATGTCAGCTAGAAAAGTTGTGGCTTTTCATTTTATACATTTGCCAATGTCTGAGTGATGGGGACACATTGGTTTAGATTAAAACAGTTTGGACTTGAAATCTTGGGGCATGGGACATTTATCCGCCCCTTGATCCTTAGGTGGGAACAATTGTACTCTGTGAGGGGAGGAAATAGCTGGAGGTGATCAGGCAAGAGTTTATGACGAAAACTGGGGAAAATGGGAAAACAGTAGCAAACAATTTTGTGTAAGGAGTAACAAGATAAAAAAAAGAGAACATGCACTGCCTAATGGGGAAGAAGGGGTAAGTTACATAAATATCTCCAAGGGGTGTAGTCCAGTCTGCATGTGGGGAGGTACAGCTTGGTGCTGCGGCAGTAAACACTCAGAGCACCCAGATGCAGGCAACAGAACTTGTGTAAACGTTAAAGATCATGATTCACAACAAGCCTTGCAGGAAGGCACCCGACCCAGGACACTCACAGGATATAACAGCGATGTGTGGCAGAGCAGGTCTCAGATGTGCCAACAGCGTCTGTCTCAAGGAGCCAAATGCAGCCTGGGCGGTCCATATCCTATTGGGGAGGCTTCCAGGAAAGATGACATGTCCATATCCTTTAAAAGACAAGAAAAAATTCACACGCTGCCAGATGACAATCAACTATCAAGCAAGCACCCCGATGTGTTCCAACACTTCTAATAAAACAACAGAAAATTACCGTATTTTTCCGTGTATAAGACGCTACTTTTTCCTAAAAATTTTGACTGAAAATCGAGCAGCGTCTTATACACAGTCAGTCAGCCTGGGAGAGAGCCGCGCGGGTGCGTAGCTGGTCATAGCGGCTTCCTCCAATCACGAGCCGAATGTTAGTGACGTCAGCTGGAGGTGGAGGCAGAGGTCGAGATGGCGCTGATGCGATCCTGTTCGACGTGGAGCTTGCGCAGATGCATCGGAGAGCGGAGGGGAGAGTTTTGACAAGATGTCACAGAGTAGTAAAAGTAAGAGATTGTCTTATTCTGCAAAATTCAAACACAGTGTAGTTAGCTATGCAAAAGTGCATGGGAATAGAGCTGCAGAGATACAGTTTGGACCTCCCCCCACTGAGAGTATGATCAGACAGTGAAGAAAACAGGAAGAGCAACTCCTTAAGATGCCAAAAAAGAACAAGGCCTTAAGGGGAAAATCAGCAAAATGGCTAAATTTGGAGCAGAGGCTTAAAACTTGGATTTTAGAGCAGCGCCAGAGTGGCTTATGTGTGTCAACCAAACTTATTCAATGTCAGGCAAGAATGTTTGCAAGTGAAATGAACATTGTTGATTTTACAGGAAAGGCAAAATGGTGCTTCAATTTCATGAGGAGAGAAGGGTTGGCCATGAGAACACGAACAAAGTTAGCTCAGAAAATGCCACCAGTTTATGAGGATAAAATCCAACAGTTTCACTCCTATGTCATACAACTTAGGAAAAAATATGATTTTGAACCAAATCAGATTGCAAACATGGATGAGGTTCCTCTCAATTTTGATGTGCCTTCCAACATAACTGTTGATGTGAAAGGAATCAAAACAGTGGCAATTAAAACAAGTGGCCATGAAAAGACACACTATACTGCTGTGCTTTCATGCTGTGCAGATGGTACTAAACTGCCTCCTATGCTTATTTTCAAGAGAAAAACCTATCCTAAAGAGACCATACCACCTGGCATTATTGTGCAAGTTCAAGAGAAGGGATGGATGAATGAAGACATTATGGCCATTTGGTTTGCAAAGGTTTGGTCCAGAAGACCTGGAGGGCTCTTAAAGAAGCCAGCTCTGCTTGATTTTGATCAATTCCGAGCACATTTAACAGAAAAAACTAAAAGGGTTGCATTAGATTTGCGAACACACCTAGCAGCTATTCCTGGTGGACTTACAGGCCAGCTACAGCCACTAGATGTTTCAATCAACAAGCCTTTTAAAGTCCTGATGAGAGAAGAATGGAGTAGATGGATGCAAAAAGCAGGTGATAACTTGACACCGGCAGGAAGAGTGAAAAAACCAACCATTACTGAGGTCTGCAATTGGGTCCTTAACTCATGGTATGGCGTCAAACAAGAGGTGATTGTGAAGTCCTTCAAGAAATGTGGAATCAGCAAAGAAATGGACGGAACTGAGGATGATCTCACATATATAGACGGTGACTCAGAAGACAGCAGTGATGCAAAAGAAGCTGAAGAAATTCTGTCTGGCACTAGTGATGAAGAAGAGAACATTGATGCAACAGAGGCTGAATAAAGTGATAGGCTGCATAATATACTGGTATGTAAACTTTGCCTGCGGTAATTACTAAATAAAACTGTGTTCTGTTTTAGCTGTTTAAAATATTGATTTCTTAATTTTGGGTTGGAAAAGTGGGGGGCGTCTTATACATGGGGGCGTCTTATACACGGAAAATACGGTATGCTGCACTACTGCCTAAGTAATAAAAAGTGATAATAAACACACTACAGAAGTGGTGCCTCCCCCCTCCAAGTGAAATAAACAAAACCAATTACAATCCTCACAGGTAAATACATAAATTAAATAAAATAACAAATTGACCAACAATCAATCTTCTGTGCAAAAATAGGCAAAAACCATACAATTATATAACTAAAAGGTGTAGAAAAAATGCAAAACAATGCAAAATGAGAATAAGGAAAGAAAGGATAAGTGATATACCCGTGTATATCTAAACACTAAAAAAACGGATAATATACTCTCTCCAGGGGTGCCAATACCTAATAGCAAAATTTGTAAACTCAATGCACAGTGATCTAATGAAATATGTAAAAACAATGCACGGTGATGTATAAAATAGAATGAGGAAAATAGAGTGAATATCTGTGTGTAACAAATGAAAAAAATAGAAAAAAAACACAAAAACAATTATCAGTGAACACCCTCCAGTGGTGCCAACACCTAAATAAAAATTAGGTACAAGCAATGCACAGTGATATGATGCAATAAAATGAGGAAAAATAAAAACAGTGTGTACAACAATATCAAAATTACCAATAGTGCTTAAAAATATCAATAAGCATGAATAGGCATAAATAATAAAAAATAAATGTCCATGAAAAACCTTAAAATGGTGCTTCTTGATAACACACATCCATCCTTCATTTAAACAAACTGTGACTGTGATCCTCCACCAGCCCCCATGCATGTTCACCTCCAGCAACAACCCCAAGGGTCAGATGACACTTTACAATCAAACTCCAATGCTGCCCAGTGGTTCGGCAGGCATCGCGATTGACGATGAATCTACATCGGGGGACACAGTTTTTTTGTTTTTTTTTAAGAACTTGTCAAAAACTGTGTGTTTGTCTTTCTTTCTTTTTGATGAATGTACAATGCCCCATACTCATTTACATGGGAGGGGGCCGGGATCTGGGGGCCTCCTTGTTAAAGGGGGCATTGAGATTACATTGTATAAATTTGCCCCATAGCTGGAGAGGAGATTCAGCTTACTCAACACTCCCAAATGGACCAACATACAGGACAGCACCAAAAAATCTCCCCGGCGAGTGTGGGAGCAAAGTACAAAGAAGAATGGTCTCTATAATGGTAGAAAATAAAAGAAAATGCATATAAATTTCATATACACTGCAAACAAATGCACACAATACAGGTACCCATTCCACACAATGTATACACCCCAAACAAGCCAAAATTTCTCAAGCCATCAATATCAGGCGGTGGACAGAGGTATAGTATATTGGATCTCACATCTGCAGGGTGTAAAGCCATCAAAATGCATCTCTACAACATATAGAAACATCAATATAAGGAGGTCTATCACATAGTTTAGATAGAATTAAGACCATGCACACCCCAAGTGCATCTATGTTTCTCACCTTCATAATGTAACTAATGATGCATGTGTAGGCTTCATTCAGGGTTTTACAGATTCCAGGGTGTAGTGATAAATATCATATATGATAGTGTGCTAATATAAATGTCCACAAGGGGTCGCTAGCATGGGACCTGTGTGCTTCTCTCAAAATTAGAAATGGCATCCAGCATATAAAGGTGAAAGAGATGTACAAAAAAAAAACATTTCCCCTGAGGCTCCTAGAGTAAACGTCAAAGCACAAGGGTAAATATATAAAGATCAGCACACCCTTTACATTAAACATCATCATCATGCACATTAGAAAATAGAAAATATATCAAATGTTTAAACTGAGAAAAAGAAAAGCCTGGAGCAACAGCATGCAATGATGTATGCGAAGGGCGCACATGACAGTGGTAGCAGTGTAAAGGGTTAAGGTTATGTTGTGAATGTGGAGCCGAGGGGGAGGGAGGAGCAGGGGAGGGACTAGTTAAAAGGGGTTCCCGCCCTGGGAGGGACAACAGAAAGATTAGGAAAGTTCTCAGGAAGGTTGTGCTACCAACATGGCTGAATTGGAGGGGCTCATGGCCCAGTTGAGGGAAGAAGCAGCGGTGCGGGGTGCTGAGTGGCTCCAGGAGACGATCGCAGCCACCCTACAGGGCTCCACGATGCAGGCAAGTGGGGGAGAGAGAAGCGGCACCAGAGCACGCCGCTCTCGTCTGCCTGAGCGGTTCTCTCCGGACCGCATGACACCAGCGCAGCGGCACTCGGGTAGTCTGTCTTCCAGACTCCCGGGGGGACCACCGGCGAAACGGCAAGCGGGAAGAGAGCGGGTCAGCGGGCGTGCGGCCCCAGCGGGACAGGAGCAGAGGCAGGCCAGGGAACCGGCCACAGTGAGGCCTACTATTAGGAGACGCACGGAGAGCGCAAGCCCCGCCCCCAGGATGACGGCGGGGAGCTCCACCATCGCGGCAACTGCACTGCCTGGAGGGATCCCTGGGCCTTCTAATTCGGCGGCAGGGGACAGGCAGAGGGGAGAGAGAAGCAGGGCTGGCATAACAAATGCAGGAGCGGAGGTTGGCAGGACTGAGGTAGCCCACACCGGTCCTGGGAAGGCGATCCGGAAATCCACAGAAGGTTTTGCTGCGCGGAGGAGGGGAAGGATGGCGAACAATGCGGCAGCTGCGGTTCACATCCCGGGCGGGCCTACGTCGGATGCAGGTGAAGAGTCGGGTCAGAGCGGAAGAGATGAGGAGTCCGGATCGGAGGAGGAGGCGGCCCCCCTGCCCAGGAGGATGGGGCCTGAGGAGAGCAGACGGTCGGCTGATGGGGCGACACCTATGCAGCCAGGGGAGCCAGCACAGATCATTACAATGTCTAGTTTAAATGATGCAGCATGTGTAGCAACTGGGGCTGGGGGGTCAGAACAAAGCATGGTGGGACCTGCTGTAGGGGTGGGTAATCCGGGTTTCCTGGGTTTTCTAACAGGCATAAAAGAACTGGTGCAGAGGTTGGAGGCTGCAGAGAAGCCGGTAGAAGGTCTGGGAGCCGCATGGGTACAGCAGTCAGGGAAGGATTTAGGAAGTACTGGGGGGGACCCGACCACAGAGGTTTCAGCTGTGGTCGCGGTGCCTGCTCAGCAAGCCACGGGGAGTGGGGTTGCGCAAGGGAAGGAAAAAGCAGCGCAGACAGGTGAGGCTGCGGCGAGGAAGGATATCATCAGGCTGGCGGACGCGGCTCGCTGTGAAGTGTATGTGTGCTACGAGGGGCCGTTAGGAGCGCACTTGAAACAAGAAGTGCGGGAAAAGTTATGGAAGGGTGAGTATGTGGAGATATTTTCGTTACTGCCCTTGGAGAAGTTCAATCTTGACAGAGTCAAGCCGGACGACTCCAAGAAGGAAGATGAGGAAAAGAGAAGGTATAGGCTGATACCCAGGACATTTACAAATTGGTTACAAGCGTTCGCGATCATGGCAAGTGTGATAGGGGAGAAGCAACCGGAACACTGTTCTGCGCTTTTCTGCTATCAAGATGCGATAGGGGAAGCGTATAGAGTATATGGAGGTACGGCATGGTTGCGATATGACGAACAGTTCAGGCAGAGGAGAGCAGTTCGCCCAGAGCTACGTTGGGACCATAAGGACATCAGCCTATGGATGCGCTTGATGACGACGGCGAGGGCGCCGAATCAGTTTTTTCAAGGGGGAGCCGGTGGACCGTCCGCCCAGGGACATTCGGCTGGAAACAAAAAAGGGGTTTGCTGGCAGTACAACTCAGGATCCTGTAAGTTTGGAGGAACATGTAAGTTCAAGCATGAATGTTCAGGCTGCGGGGGAACACATCCATCATCCAGATGCTTTAAGCAGGGAAAAGGTCGACAAGGAGAGGCTGGGAACAAAAGGGAGGACGCCGGTGATGGTGGAAAGGATGCGGCCGTTTCTCGGTAAGTACCCAGACAGGAAGGCAGCATCGCTATTAGAGGATGGATTCGCGTTAGGTTTTAGGATTCCATGTGATTTATCAGTGACTCCCCCGGTGCCCAAAAATTTAAAGTCAGCCCTGCAACATCCGGAAGTGGTTTCAGAGAAACTGCGGAAGGAAGTGGCTTTAGGTAGAATGAGTGGCCCTTTCCCAGTAGTACCTATAGTTGATTTGGTGATATCTCCGCTGGGCGGGGTGCCCAAAAAGGAACCCAACAAATTCAGGCTCATTCACCATTTGTCCTTCCCAAAAGGAGGATCCGTGAATGATGCTATAGACCAAGAAGCATGCTCAGTGACGTATACGTCTTTTGATGCTGCGGTAAGGTGGGTGAGATACTATGGAAAAGGTGCATTGATGGCTAAGGCAGATATAGAGTCAGCGTTTCGACTGCTGCCGGTTCATCCGGATAGTTTCCGGTTGCTCGGGTGCCATTGGAATGACGGATTCTATGTCGATCAATGCCTGCCAATGGGTTGCTCGGTGTCGTGTGCGATATTTGAGCAATTCAGCTCCTTTGTGGAGTGGGTGGTAAGGGATATAGCCGGGGTGAATTCGATAATTCACTACTTGGATGATTTTCTATGCATAGGCCCGGCATCTTCTAGAGTATGCGCGGTGTTGCTAGCTTCATTGCAACATATAGCTGGCAGGTTTGGCATTCCATTGGCGGATGACAAAACGGAGGGACCCTGCGCGGTCATCTCGTTTTTGGGGATTGTACTAGACTCAGAAGCTATGGAATGTAGATTACCTGCTGACAAATTGGAGGATTTGAAAAAAGAGGTGGCCGGGTTGATGGGAATTAAAAAGGTACAACTGCGTAGGTTGCAATCGGTGTTGGGCAAACTGAATTTTGCTTGCCGCATACTTCCGATGGGGAGAGTGTTCAGTCGCCGGCTGGCGGCCAGCACGAGTGGGGTAAAATCACCAAAACATTTCGTGCGTTTGGGGAAAACGCATAGGGAGGATCTGAGGGTATGGCATACCTTTCTGGAATCCTTTAATGGCAGGGCAATGTGGATGTCGGGGCCAGTCAGCAATTTTGACCTGGAATTGTTTACCGACGCCGCAGGGGCAACAGGTTTTGGGGCGTTTTTTCAGGGAAAATGGAGCGCGGGTCCATGGCCGCAATCTTGGATAGACGAGGGATTCACGAGGAACCTGGTTCTGCTGGAACTGTTTCCGGTAGTTCTGGCAGTAGAGCTATGGGGTGCATCGTTCAGGGATCTGAAAGTGCGTTTTCATGGGGACAATATGGGGGTGGTGCAAGTGATCAACAGGGTCACGGCGTCATCTCCGCCAGTGATCAGGCTGCTGCAGCACTTAGTCTTAAGATGTCTACAACTGAATGTTTTCATTCATGCTGTGCACTTGCCGGGGGTGGAAAACGTCATTGCTGATGCACTGTCTCGCTTCCAGTGGGAAAGGTTCCGAGAGTTGGCGCCGGACGCGGAGCAACAGGGGGTACCTTGTCCAGACTGGCTGTGGGAGATTGCGCTGGCATCGTAGAGGGATGGATTAAGCGGTCGGTAAGTGGGAGTACATGGGCAACATACAATAAGGTATGGCGGGAATGGATGTCATTTGGACAGGAGTTGGGGGAGGAGCCCGTAGGGCAAGGACTAAGTTCGTTATTGCTGTACTATGTGGCAAAGAAATTGGATGATGGAGTGTCGGTGTCAGTAATGAACACACAGTTGGTTGGTTTGGCTTTCCTTTTCAAGCTACAAGGGCAGCCCGACGTGACTAAGGGTTTTTGGGTAAGACAAGCGTTGAAGGGGTATAGGAGGGCAGTGGTCAAGCGCGATTCGAGGAGACCGGTAACTTTTGAGATTCTGGGGGGTATTGTGGATCAGTTGGGTGTGGTTTGCTCATCTGAATACGAAGCTATTTTGTTTAAGGTTGCTTTTGTGTTGGCATTTTTTGGGGCATTTAGAATAGGGGAACTGGTCAGTCCTTCCAAAAAGGTTCAAGGGGGAATTGGGTTACAGGAGGTGCAACTAGAAGCGGAGGGGGTATCGATATTTTTGAGGAAATCTAAGACGGATCAGGGGGGAAGAGGCAAGATGGTGAGAATTTATCCAATTCGCGGTTCCCCTCTGTGCCCGGTGAGCACGGTCAGGGAATTCTTGAAGGTTAGGCCGGATGTTACAGGCCCCCTGTTAATGCATTCAAATGGTACGTGGTTATCAGGTTTTCAGTTTATTGCTGTGTTGAAGAAATGCTTGCAGGGACTGGGGCTGGAAGAGAAGGATTTTTCATCCCACTCATTTAGGATAGGAGCTGCGACGAAAGCGGCCAGGTTGGGGATGGATGTGGAGGTAATAAAAAGCATTGGGCGGTGGGAATCTAACAGATTTCAATCTTATGTGAGGCCACAGCTGGCAGTAAAATTGTAGGTGGTAGAGTGGGGTTTTTTCTGTCGGTTATATGGGGCATGGGATTTAGAGTTATCTGTTATGGCCAGGAGTATAATTGGAATAGTCAATGTTGAGAATAGTGTTTTGTTTTCTTCTAATTACAGGTGCAGCGCCGAAAATGGTCTGGATTATGGGCCATTCTTATGTATGTTGGGGGGCTCGGAGGGGAGACGCGCGGCCTGAGGGTAGACAGCTAAGTTTTGATAGAAGGGAAGTGTATATAAAGTGGTTTGGTATACCGGGGATGTTGTGGGGTAGATTGGTACAGGAAGTACAGCGTTATGCAAACAGAGAGGGACCTCCGGATGTCCTGGTGATACATGTTGGCGGGAACGATTTGGGCATTCGATCGATGATTGACATCACGCGAGATATCAAATTTGACATCTGGCGATTGATGAAGGAATTCCCGCAGATGATCATTATATGGTCAGACATGGTCGCCAGGTTGTCTTGGAGAATGGCCAGGTCAGTGGAAGGTGTGAACAGAGCCAGGAGGAAGATCAACAGGGAAATTAGTAAGTTTGTGGTCGGTAATGGGGGGTTGGCTATACGGCATAGGGAATTGGAATTCGAGACATGGAGGTATCTGAGACGCGATGGGGTACACCTTAACGATGTGGGTACAGATTTGTGGACTCTAGGCTTGCAGGATGGTATACAGCGAGCTATTCGGGTGTGGAGGGGCACCCAAGAGTAAGGTGTTACTATTGGGATGCTGTGGCGGGCGTTGGTCTGGGCAAAAAGGAAGGAAGATGGCAAAAAAGTAAGAATGGGGATCCAACGTTGATATGGGTCCGGAGGTTTTTGGTTCCCGGTTAACGGAGGTTAGCCGGGAAGTGATATGGGGCACTGTGGTCACGGCCGTCTCTGAGCCAGCTTGTCGGCTTGAGGCCTATTGGAGATTTTGGATTGGGGCTACAGTGCGATAGTGGTTATGGCCATCAGTTTGTTTTGCTAAGCGATTGCTCAGACCAACGCTCTTTTGAAATAACAGTTTGAATAACAGATGTTTTTGGTTATTGTTTTTTCTGATGACAGAATTTTATATTTTTATATATTTTATAATTTTATAGAAAAGGTTTGTTAAAAATAAAAGTAGGCTGCTACGGCCTTTTATTACTCCAAAAGCTGGTGTGGTCTTATCTGTTTGGAGTAGGAGTATAAGGATTTTATCAGAGGTAATAGACATCTGTTATCCAATAGTCAAGAAAAGCCTGGAGCAACAGCATGCAATGATGTATGCGAAGGGCGCACATGACAGTGGTAGCAGTGTAAAGGGTTATGTTGTGAATGTGGAGCCGAGGGGGAGGGAGGAGCAGGGGAGGGACTAGTTAAAAGGGGTTCCCGCCCTGGGAGGGACAACAGAAAGATTAGGAAAGTTCCCGCCCACCCTCCCTAATAATGAGAAAATGTTAGGGTAGAAGGGTATTGTGTTTTCTCTTTTTCACAGGTAGAAAGCGAGAAGATGTCGTGGCAGTGGCGGGCGTTGGTCTGGGCAAAAAGGAAGGAAGATGGCAAAAAAGTAAGAGTGGGGATCCAACGTTGATATGGATCCGGAGGTTTTTGGTTCCCGGTTAACGGAGGTTAGCCGGGAAGTGATATGGGGCACTGTGGTCACGGCCGTCTCTGAGCCAGCTTGTCGGCTTGAGGCCTATTGGAGATTTTGGATTGGGGCTACAGTGCGATAGTGGTTATGGCCATCAGTTTGTTTTGCTAAGCGATTGCTCAGACCAACGCTCTTTTGAAATAACAGTTTGAATAACAGATGTTTTTGGTTATTGTTTTTTCTGATGACAGAATTTTATATTTTTATATATTTTATAATTTTATAGAAAAGGTTTGTTAAAAATAAAAGTAGGCTGCTACGGCCTTTTATTACTCCAAAAGCTGGTGTGGTCTTATCTGTTTGGAGTAGGAGTATAAGGATTTTATCAGAGGTAATAGACATCTGTTATCCAATAGTCATGTGCCATTTTAAGAAAAAAAAAGGGTAATTTTTAAATTGATGGCAGCAATTGATGACCATTTTTACCACGGTGTAGCATCCATCTTCTTTTAATGACACTCTGTAAATGTCTGGGAACTGATGAGACTAGTTACCACAGTTTTGCATTGTCTTGCTGAAATATACTAGATCTTCCCTGATATAGAAGTCATCTGGATGGGAGCATAACTTGCATAGATTTTTCAGCATTGATGGCACCTTTACAGATGTGCAAGCTGCCCATTCCTTACGCACAGGGCCGAATGAGAATAAAAACCAGCCATGGAAAAAAATTCATACCAGCCCCATAGCATTAATATACCAGCTCGACATCATTATGTCATTTTCTTATTCATAAAAGGGAAAACCACACATTTTAAAGCGCACTTGATGAGCGTATTATATATATAGAGAAGACAGATATGAAAGCACATAGGGCTTTAAATATATATATATATATATATATATATATATATATATATATATATATATATATATATATATATATATATATATATATATATATATATATGTATTAGCAAATGCCAGTTAAAAGTAGAGCAATTATCAAGGGGGACACCAAGGATTCTTGGAATGTTGCGGGGGACTCTGGTGACCAGAGGCCACCTTCCGCAGAAAGAAGGTAAGGGGGGTGGGGTACTGATAGGAGGAACCTTTATATCGGTGCCCCTTACATTATTGTATTCACTCCCCTCCTTACATCAGTGACCCCCCCTCAGACTGGCCTGGTAGCGCTGTCACTGACCTCCTCTCAGGTGCACCATGCAGGGCTCAGTCAGTCGGCTCCAGCTGGGCGGCTCTGGTTTTATCCTATAGTCTCCTCTCCACAGTCCACACATGTCTGACTTCTCCCATGACCCCCATCCCGGCGTAGCTCCCACTTTTGACTCCTCTCCAGACTCCCTCAGAGACTGCAGACATGATATAAGACAAGAGATGGTCAGAGGTTGCGGACATGATACAAGAGTTGGTTAGAGGCTGCAGACATGATACAGGAGATGTCAGAGGCTGTGGGCATGATACAAGAGATCAATGCCTCATCAGTGCCCATCAAATGCAGCCTCACTGTGCCCATCAAATGCAGCCTCACTGTGCCCATCAAATGCAGCCTCACTGTGCCCATCAATGCAGCCTCACTGTGCCCATCAAATGCAGACTCACTGTGCCCATCAATGCAGCCTCCCTGCGCCCATCAATGTAGCCTCACTGTGCCCATCAATAAGCCTCTGTGCCCGTCAATGCAGCCTAACTGTGCCTGTCCATGCAGCCCCACTGAGCCCATCAATGTAGCCTCACATTGCCCATGAATGGAGCGTCACTGTGCCCATCAATGCAGCCGCACTGCCCATCAATGCAGCCTACCTGACTGTGCCTATCCATGCAGCCTCACTGTGCCCATCAATGCAGCCTCACTGTGCCCGTCAATGCAGCCTCACTGTGCCCATCAATGCATCTTTACTGTGCCCGTCAATGCAGCCTCACTGTGCCCGTCAATGCAGCCTCACTGTGCCCATCAATGCATCTTTACTGTGCCCGTCAATGCAGCCTCACTGTGCACATCCATGCAGCTTTACTGTGCCCGTTCATGCAGCCTTACTGTGCCCGTCCATGTAGCCTCACTGTGCCCATCCTTGCAGCCTTATTGTGCCTGTCCATGCAGCTATTCTGTGCCCATCCATGCAGCCTCACTGTGCCCATCCATGCAGCCTTACTGTGCCTCTCCATGGAGTTTTACTGTGCCCATCCATGCAGCCTCACTGTGCCCGTTCATGCGGCCTCACTGTGCCCAGCCTCACTGTGCCCATCCATGCAGCTTTACTTTGGCCATCAATAAGCCTCACTGTGCCCATCCATGCAGCTTTACTGTGCCCATCAATAAACCTCACTGTGCGCATCAATGCAGCGTCACTGTGCCCATCAATAAGCCTCACTGTGCCCGTACATGCCGCCTCATTGTCCATCAATGCAGCCTCACTGTGCCTATCAGTGCACCATCAGTGTGCCCATCAATGCAGCATCACTGTGACCATCAATGCAGCCTCACTGTGCCCATCCATGCAGCTTTACTCTCCCCATAAATAAGCCTCACTGTGCCCATCAATGCAGCGTCACTGTGCCCATCAGTGCAGCGTCACTGTGCCCATCCATCCTCAATGTGCCCGTCTCTGCAGCCTCTCTGTGCCCATTCATGCAGCTTTACTGTGCCCATCAATAAGCCTCACTGTGTCCATCAATGCAGCGTCATTGTGCCCATCAATAAGCCTCACTGTGCTCATCAGTGCAACGTCACTGTGCCCGTCCATGCAGCCTCACTGTGCCCATCAGTGCAGCCTCACTGTGCCCATACATGCAGCTTTACTGTGCCCATCAATAAGCCTCACTGTACCCATCAATGCAGCATCACTGTGCCCATCAATGCAGTTTTACTGTGCCCATCCCTGCAGCCTCACTGTGCCCATCCATGCAGCCTCACTGTGCCCGTCCATGCAGCCTCACTGCCCATCAATGCAGCCTCACTGTGTCCATCCATTCAGTTTAAATGTGTCCATCAATAAGCCTCACTGTGCCAATCAATAGGCCTAACTGTACCCATCAATAAGCCTCACTGTGTCCATCAATAATCTTCACTGTGCCGTCCATACAGTCTCACCAGTCAGTACCTGTATTACACACAGCGGTCTCTCCGCTGTGTCACGGAGCTGAGTCTGAAATGTACTCCGTCCGCGCTGTAACAAAGGTCCCGCTTCCTCCTAGACCAGCTTGTGTGATAGACAGAACACTGCGTCTATTTCCTACCATTAGATCAGTGTTCTGTCTAATGCCGCGTACACATGGTCGGACTTTTCGGGTACAAAAGTCCGACAGCCCGTCCGACAGACTTTCGACGGACTTTCAACGGACTTTTGGCGGACTTGCGGCGGACTTTCTAACAAACGGACTTGCCTACATACGATCACACAAAAGTCCGACGGATTCGTACGTGATGACGTACACCGGACTAAAATAAGGAAGTTGATAGCCAGTAGCCAATAGTTGCCCTAGCGTGGGTTTTTGTCCGTCGGACTAGCATACAGACGAGCGGATTTCTGGGTCCGGCGGAGTTACGGCGTAAAGATTTGAAGCATGTTTCAAATCTAAAGTCCATCAGATTTGCGGCTGAAAAAGTCCGCTAAAAGTCCGGGGAAGCCCACACATGATCGGATTGTCCGCCGGATTTGGTCCGTCGGCGTTCGTCGGACTTTTGTAGAGGAAAAGTCTGACCTTGTGTACGCGGCATAACACAGTAAATAAGAGGGGAGTAGGGTGGGGAGCACTGCAGCCACAGCACAAAGCGGCCCCAGGGCAGGCAGCCTAGCGGGAAATGTCCCGGTATCCCAGTAGGCCAGTCCGGCCCTGCTTATGCACCAATGCACCACCATATCATCAGAGATACAGGCTTTTGTCTTTAGTCCAGAGGATGCAGTGCCTAAAAGCCACCGATATAGGGATGGCCCACCTAGATGTGCCAGGGGCTGAGTTAGGTTCGCCATTCCACTGTTGTTGGAAGATTGATCATGCTAAGAGTCTATCAGAAACCATGAAATCAGACTGATATAGAAGTACAGTTAAATCACACTTGTTTAACCACTTCAATACAGGGCACTTAGACACCTTCCTGCCCAGACCAATTTTCAGCTTTCAGTGCTGTCGCAGTTTGAATGACAATTGCGCGGTCATGCTACACTGTACCCAAACTAAATTTTTATCATTTTGTTCCCACAAATAGAGCTTTCTTTTGGTGGTATTTGATCACCTCTGCGGTTTTTATGGGCACTCATGGGTGGCACTGGGTGGAACTGGTGGGCACTGATAGGCACTGATAGGCGACACTGATGGGCACTGAAAGGCTGCAAAGATGGGTTCTTATGGGTGGCACTGATGGGCACTGAAAGGCGGCACTGCTAGGCACTGATGGGCACTGATAGGCGGCACTGATGGGCACTGATGGGCACTGATACGTGGCACTAATGGGCACTGATACGCGGCACTGATAGGCATCCCTGGTGGCACTGGCAGTGGTAGGCATTGGAGTGGGCACTGACTGGCAGCTGCCCGGGCATTGATTGGCAGCTGCCTTTGCACTGATCAGTATTTCCCTGGGGGTCTAGGGGGCATACCTGGTGGTCCAGTGTGGCTGATTTCCCTGGTGGTCCTGGGCGAAACAATCAGCACAGACCCCCCTGTCAGGAGAGCAGCCGATCGGCTCTCCTCTACTCGCGTCTGTCAGAAGCGAGTGAGGAAAAGCCGATCATCGGCTCTTCCTATTTACATCGTGATCAGCCATGATTAGACATGGCTGATCACGTGGTAAAGAGTCTCCGTCAGAGACTCTTTACATGGATCGGTGTTGCGGGGTGTCAGACTGACACCCCGCAACAACGATCACCGCGATGCGCGCCCCCGGGGGCGCGCAGCGGCTCATTATCCTGCTGATGTCATATGACGCCCAGTCAGGATTTTGAAACCACTTTGCCGCCGTCATTCTGCTAAATGGCAGGCGGCAAGTGGTTAATAATAAAAGTAAATAGAACAGACGTGGTCAAAACTGTTAGAAAAGTTTTAAATGTTTATTGTGTGACTATTAGAAAAAAAAAAAACCTGATTTTTAAGATGACTTCTGAGCACGTTGTTGTATAAACTTGCTATATTGTTTGTAAAGCAGTTGACCTGATTGGGCCCCACAGTTACCATAACCATGTCTCCATCCCTGTATAAACATTAAAAAGCAAAAGAGAGGGGTAGTGGGACTTTAAATGAGGCATGGGTAGGTCTTTGAAAAAGTCTAGGATACCTTATATTAAATTAATTATCACCACCCCTTGAGGGGCTTATAAGCTGTATAGCCATAGAGAAATGCTAATCAAAGAAATGCATAGACATCAGTTCATGAGTAATATAATAATAATAATAATAATAATAATATAATGCATCATAATATACAATACATAAATCATGCACATTGAGGCATAATAAAAATAGTAGTCATGTTGCTAGAAACGTTGTTTATAAACGCTGTTTGAAAATAATTGATACAAGCAATCACAGTTCTAAAATGGGTATACAAAAAAGGTGAACAAGGTATTCCGAATAACAATGTTAGTAAGTATAAATGGTATACGATAGAATTCATAGATGAACCAAACTTGAAATGGCAACCCTGAGTGTAGACTCTACGCGTTTCATGGCGTTTAAAGCCAATCATCAGGAGTGGGATGCATCAAGAGATGACTAGAAAAATAAATAAAACAAATCAATAAGTAGATCATTGGAGTCTCGATTAAAATCATGCTTACACAAGGTAAAGCAGGTATTTTAGAATATATAAATGCACATTACCTTTTGGCAACAACCCATTACATAACCCAACAGTCCAATTGTGGAATAATGAAGGTGGCCCTGAGAGAGCTGTCTCCCCCGGGGTTGAGGCCAAGGACACACAAGGCTAACCCCCAAACAGAAAGTCTCCATGGGGGCTGGAGAATCGGAGAGGGGGTAGAGAGGAACAGCAGCCAGGGAGAGAGCCAGACAGCCAAAACACACTTCCAAAGTAGGAGGCATACATGTATGGGCCACAGATGAAGTTCTGCAATAAATGAAAGAAAAAAGAATAATGAGGAGGAGATGTGTAACAAAGATGGGGATGAGTGTGTCAAAAAAAGAAAGAAAAAAAAAAGGAAATAGAGCAATGTTGTGAATGAGGGAAAGTAAAATGTAAAACCAAGCTGGCACAAGACCCATGCAGGAAAAGGCAGAGCCTTATGGGACTGAGTCTGCTGAATGCTCCCTGGAACCACATACTTGGCTTTCATTCACTAGTTAAACGGATTGTTCCTCTTTCCTGTTATCCTTGATGTGATGTTGCTGCGTAACTGTTGCCAGTTGCAAGAAGTTTGTGGCAAGAATGATCAAAATGCCACTGAGACTGACAACTATGTTTTCCGTGTCACATATGGAGAAGGACTTTGCAGCTACAGAAGAACATGCAGTGTTTTTGATTGGATTTATTTATTTATTTACTTTTTGGACTGATTTATTTTTATTTTTTGGACAATTTATGTGATAAGTGTCAGGTTCATTGGGGTCTCTGAAGGGAAAGGTGGGTGATCTGTACTGTAATTGCTGTGAGGCTTGTGTAAAGCCTCAACAGGGGGGAAATGTTGTGGAATCTCATATTAGCCAATGTATTTTATATTATTCATATTGATTTGCATATATTTTATTGATAATTATTATTATTATTATTCATATTATTATATAGTAGTAGTTTTATCAATATTATTATTCAATAAGTAAAGCAACAATTATTAATCTTTAATAATGTATACTGTATTTTCCATAGATTTAGAAAGTCTTCATTTTTAAGTGTTGAACTTTAAATGACCTCTGCTTTATGACAAGTACTTGTACACAGGTGTTCTTGAAAATGTATTAAGATAGTCTACTGGGTGAAAGTTCATTAGAATAGATTCAAGTTATATAGAATTGTCTCAAGTCTGAAATGCATATAAATCAGATAAAGATAAGAAAACAGGTGGTTTAGAAATAATTAAAGTTATGTACAGCACATTAAATTAGGCTTGATAGGGTCAAACAAAGGTCTGCTTGTGCCCTCATTAAAACTGTTAAAATACATGCATATAGTGAAACATATAAAACATCTGGTGGGGTTGTTGAAAGTTAATTTTCCCAAAAGTCATAAATCTGTAAATCTTGAACTTATTTAAATCTTATCAAGATGAGAAGAGTTTGATAACACAGCCAGACTGCCTCTACACAGGTGTTTTTAATTGGACAAAAACAGTTATAAATCACTTTAATGAACATATAGGAGTTTTGGGAATAATTAAGTTTATCTGGTTGTAGAGAAGGTGTCAGATTTATGGTTAGTTACATTGACGTAGATCTTAGTGACCAATCATATGTAAGAGAGATGGTTGAAATAGGACTTGTAAAAGGGTATAGAAATGCAAGCTCTACAATTGTTAGACAGACAAGTCAGATAGGAGCTCATAAGGCTGAACTCTGTGTATGCTGCCCTATTGCACGGGTCATAGAGGTCAGAACCAATGGGCAAGTATCTGTCCATAACTTGTCTCCTCGTACGAGTCAGAGAAGACTTCTTGACTTGTTCCAGAATGTGGTCTCAGGTGAATTTCCCTCACGAACTTGGTTGAGCTGGAACCCAGAACTCTGTGAGGGGACCAGACCACTGATCGACCGGCTGGTCCCTATCAGGTGACAGGTTCCCAAGAATTGACAGTAAAGACCCATTCTGGTTCAAGGTGAGAACAATTCACAATTGTTTCAATTTGGTTAGAGGATAAGAATATTTATATCTAATATGCTTGCATTGTAAGAAACTGTATAAATTAGACCTGTATCTTGTAATACTTTGAACATAAACCTGTATGTTATCAGCTGTTAATAAACCTGCATTGCTGAATTTCTGCCTGGCTCGATACCTTACTATTCTACTTCAGAGCTCGGTACCCTCAAACTTGTTTGAGGGTTGCATAAGTAAAGGGGGGATTAGCAGGACATGCTACATGGTGGGCTGGAGCCTAAATGATAGAGGCTGTGTATACCGAGAAGTTTAAGATCAAGACTGGACCCATACAGGCTGGACTGGAGATGTGGTAGCGGTCTGAATGTGCACAGATAATAAAGCTAGCTTGTGGATAGTTATATATGCATATTATAGATGCCCTAAAACACCCCCCTCTATGCTGATTTAATATTTCCCCTTTATGCTGACCTAAATTTATACATTTTTGATTTTGATTTTGGACTAAAATTAAAATAAAAAGGGTTCATTTTTCATAGCCCCTTAGCAATTTACTGCGACTTTTGTTTGTCTGGAAATCACAGATATCAACTTATTGAGGCTCTTTCTCCATTTGCGGTTGACCCGCTGGAGGACAATAGTTAAAAGATGCAACACCTACGCTCCTCAAAGGAGAAAACTGCACAACAGATGGCAGCAGCAGCAAAACTGGAGCAATATGCCCACGCCCCTGCTCAGACGCCACCAAAGAAGGGAGCCCAGACTAAAGCACAACAAGGGGCTACGACAGATAGAAAAAGCCAGGGCCAATCAGTGGCTGTAGTGCCACTGGCTACGACAACAAAAGCACTGAGTAACAAGAGCCCAGAACTAATGGAGCAAGTTTAAGAAGTAACAAACGATCCATGCCTACCACTAGAGAAAGATCCAACATTGAAGGATGTATTTGTGGTAGTGAGTGCTTGTCAGGGATCGCTAAAAGAACTCTGTGACCAAATGAAAGGGGTAAAGGAAGATCTGATATTGGTCAGACAGGACCTACAAAAAACAGCAGAAAGAACAACAGCCCTGGAGAGGAGGACAAGCCAATTAGAATATGATATACTTCCATTAATGAAAGAGGTGAAAAATATAAAAGAACAGATGGCTAGATATACATCAAAAATGGACGAGCTGGAAAACAGAAACTGAAGGGACAATGTGAGGATGGTGGGGCTGCGAGGGCCCTAACCCCATAGAGTTCCTGGAAAAATGGCTTGTGAAACTTTTTGGAAGAGAGTCATTCTCAACAATGTTCACTATTGAAAGGGTACATAGAGCCCCATTTAGGGCCCCGCCAGCAGGTGGGTATCCCAGGCCACTCTTGATGAAGTTCCTCAATTATAAAGATAAAGTGAAATTGCTGCGGAAAGCAAGGGAGGCGGGAAATATTTTCTTTAACGGCACCAGGATATCATTATACCCTGACTTTTCGCCAGAACTTCAGAGACGCAGAGCAGAGTTCATACAGATCAAGCGTACCTTACAGAAATTCAAGCTCTCTTACGCCCTTCTCTACCCAGCTAGGCTACGTGTAACGGCTCTGGGAGGCAATCAGTTTTTTGACTCCCCGACTGGTGTGGAGAAGTAGTTGGAAGAGAATAAGGAGAAACTGTAGCTAAATTAAGGAAGGAGGGAATTGGAGAAAGGGTCTGGTTGTATTGTTTGAAAAGCTCACCCTTTTTTTTTTTTTTTTTTTTTTAGTCTCTCTTTTTTTCTTTCTTTGAAGAAATGGGTGGAGGGGGGGTTAGATACACACGGATGAGGTATGTAGAGTGATGAATGGAAGTGTAAATGAGGGACTTCCGACTGAGGCATATAAATATTATGGAGAAATATTACTCCCGGAGCTCCTAAAAGCATTGGGGGAGCGCCCAGGGAGGGAAGACTTCCCGTTTCAATGCTAGAAGCAACCATTGTACTTATACAAAAAGAAGGGAAAGACCCCCTGGATGTAGCGGCATATAGACCAATTGCTCTTTTATGCTCAGATGCTAAAATCCTAGCCAAGGTTCTGGCAACTAGGTTGAACAGATTAATTTCAAAACTGATCCACCCAGATCAGGCGGGTTTTATAGCGAATAGATCTACAAGCATGAATATCAGATGGACATTCTTGAATATACAGACTCCAACGGAGAATGTAGGTTCAAGAGTCGTGCTGTCACTTGATGTGACAAAAGCTTTTGATAGCGTGGAGTGGGGATACATCTGGAGGGTTTTGGGGAAATTTGGATGTGGCCCTTCCTTTATTGGGTGGATTAAGATGTTGTACCATAGACCCAGTGCTAGGCTTAGAATTAATAACGAACTCTCGGATAAGATTGAGCTTGAGAGGGGGACGAGACAGGGGTGCCCCTTGTCGCCCCTGCTCTTCGCCCTGGCAATGGAACCTCTTGCCATTTCTATAAGATCAAGCGCTGAAATAACTGGGTTTCAGAGAAAGATGGGAGATGAAAAAATCGCGATATACGCAGACAATATCCTTCTTTATCTGGGAGATATGGGGCAATCATTGACAACAGCGATAAGCTTAGTCGAGAAATTTGGAAGCTTCTCAGGGTTAGAGATAAACTGGGAGAAAACTGAACTCCTACCACTAGATTCCACTACTGAGTTAATAATACCAGGAATACCCCAGTTGGTAGTAGTGGATACATTGAAATATTTGGGGATAGCTTTGATGAAAAACCCTAATCAATTTATTTGTAAAAACCTTATACCACTGCTGGCCAAATTCAAACAAAAAATAGGCATCTGGAAACGATTTCCATTATCAGTGGCAGGCAGATGCAGCCTTATAAAGATGATCTGGATGCCCCATTTATTGTACTTGCTGCATAACTCCCCAGTCTGGATTAGTAAGAAATGGTTCAACAAAATTGAGTCCCTTTTTAGGGAACTAAAATGGAAGGGGGGCAAGCCAGGATCTGACTTCGAACGCTACAACTACCAGAGGGGGAAGGAGGTGTGGCATTACCTCACCCTGAGCGTTACTATCTATCGTCGCAGCTGAAGCACCTAATGGGATGTGATGTTCCAGGTGGAGGTACCCCCAATGGGAGAATCGTGCTGACTGAAGCTTCACATAATACAATTATTGAAGCACTAGAGGCGGACTCCTTTGGCTATAGGTCTCTAACATTAAAAATGATAACTAAAATATGGAAAACTGTTAAAAAACATATGGGATATAATGGGATAAATGAATACACTCCCCTTTGGAATAACTACAATCTGCGGGAAACCCTCTCGATAGGAAAAGTAAGAGAATGGGAAATACATGGCATCAAAAGACTGAGACAACTGTACCTGGGAAATATTTTTAAAAATTCTTAGATTTGAGACGAGAGTTCAATATATCGCAACGCTCATTTTATTCCTGCGTACAGTTGAGGCATGCCCTTGAAGCCCAATTTAGGAAACAGCAACCAGTATGGAACAAAATGCCCCTCTTTCAGAGTATACTCCAGGTTGGCTCCACTAAGGGACTTATATCTGAACTCTATGGACAGATAAGCAAAGAAGTTAATGCTGAGGGGAAACTCCGCAAAGAGAAAAAAAGATGGGAAGAGGATATAGGGAGAATAACACAGGAGCAGTGGAAAAGAATCCTAGAAATGGACTTGAGGGTATCGGTCTCACCCCCTCAGAAGATATCCCACCTGATGTTGTTAAATAGGGCTTATTATACTCCTAAGAGGCTGTTCAAGTTTGGCAGAAGATCAGACGATAAATGCCCCAGATGTCAGGGAACTGGCAATCTTATACACATGGTATGGAGGTGCCCCAAACTGTATCGGTACTGGGAGGAAGTGCTTAAAATCATAAGTGATATATTTAAAATAACAATGAAAATGGATGCTGTGGTATGCATATTGGGGTACAGGAAGGAGCGGAGGGAGATGAATAGTACCACATTTGCAATAGTGAGGTGTTTGTTCCAAGCCAGAAAAATTATCGCAACCAGATGGCAATCTAGAACAACCCCTACTGTGAGAGATTGGATTCGGGAAGTGAATGAGACTATATGTAAAGAAAGAGCAGTGTATACAAAGAGAGACAACCTTAAGGAATTTGATGCGATGTGGATGAGATGGTTGGAAAAAATGGGTTCCCCCCTATAGAGTGATAAATGAATGGGAGGGGTAGGAAAGAGGGGAGGGATTAAGGGGCAATGCTTGGTTTGTAACACTGAAAATAGGTGAAGTGAGTGGTTTCTACTACTCATCTCACTGTCTTTTAGTATAATGCGCCTTCACTTCTTGATGAGGTACTTATCCATTTTATTATGTAAGAGAACGTTTTGTGTATTCACTTTTTAACTAATTTCTTAACCCTTGGAGGAAGCGAAGGGGAAGGGAAAGAAAAACGGAATAAAGATTAAATGGGGGGGAGGGATAAAAAGGGGAAAGAAAAGACTAAAGCTACTATGACGTGACATGTGATGGGATAAAAATGAACTTTAATGGTGAATTAAGTATCCCAAAAGAACTTGCTGAAGTAGCTTAAAAAAATAAAAATAAAAAGAATGAGACAATGTATTTGAAACTTGACAAGAAAAGAGCCCATCGCGCCCTTCTCAGAGAAAAGCGTTTAGCCTCAGACAAGAATGTGAGATTCTTATGGTCAGTAAGAATGAGAACCAGAACAGTGGTACCTTCGAGGAGATGTCTCCATTCTTGCAGGGCTAAAATGATTGCCAACAGCTCTCTGTCACAATCTCGTAATTGCACTCCGCAGATGACAATTTCTTGGAAAATTAGCCACATGGATGCAAAGCACTCTCAGAGGTAGGACGTTGAGACAGAAGAGTGCCAACTCCAGTCTCAGAAGCATCAACCCCAAGGATAAAAGGTAATGTAGGATCAGGATGTGCCCACACAGGAGCAGAAACAAAGGCAGCCTTGAGACTTTTACAGGCCTTAACGGACTCCGGAGACCAAGTCTGTAGGTTACCGTCCTCTCTGGTCATATCAGTCAGGGGCTTGACCAGAGATGAGAAGTTAGGAATAAACTTCTCATAATAGTTGGCAAAGCCCAGGAAACGCTGCAGAGGACGTAAACCCACGGGATGGGGCCACTGTAGGACTGCAGAGAGTTTCTCTGGGTCCATCGAAAAACCAGCAGTGGAAATGCCCAGGAATTTAACCTGTTCACAATAGAACTAGCACTTCTCCAATTTACAATAAAGATGGTTCTCTCTTAGTTTCAGAAGCACACGACAGACATCCAGACATCTGTGTGGTGGCTCTCCAGGGACTTGGAAAATATCAGGATATCATTGAGATAAACCACCACACATAACTGCAACGAATCTCGGAGGACATCGGTAATGAGTTCCTGGAAAACGTTGCAAAGGCCAAAAGGCATTACGAGGTACTCATAATGGCCTGTTCTGGTAGTAAACGTAGTTTTTCACACGTCGCCCTCCTTAATCCTCCCAAGATTGTATGCCCCTCTCAAATTAAGCCTTGTGAAAACCGTTGCTCCCTTGAGGCTGTCAAATAACTCCGTAATCAAAGGAATCGGACAAGCATTCTTAATCGTGAAACGATTGAGACCCCTATAATCAATACAGAGTCTCAGTTCACCACTCTTCTTCTTCACAAAGAAGAAATCAGCACTAGCAGTGGACGAGGATTTGCGGATGAAACCTCGAGAAAGTGTGTCTGCAACATACTCCTCCATGGCCTTATCCTTCAAGGCCGACAAAGGGTAAACCCGGCCATGAGGGGGTAGGGAACCAGGTTGAAGGTCAATTGTGCAAGCATATGGCCAGTGTGGAGGTAAACTACCGGCTTGACCTTTTGTCAAAGACATTGCTAAAATCACGGTACTCCTCCGGCAGGGAGGAGAGTCAGGAGGTGCACAGGACCTTGGCTACCTTCTGGAAGCATGTCTTACTGCATTGTCATGACCAGGAGAGAACCTTAGCATGGAGCCAATCAAAAGAGGGGTTGTGCCTCTGTAACCAAGGATAACCAATAACCTTACGTGAGGAAATAACTTGGAATTGGATTATCTCATGGTGAAAAGCCCCTACGGCCATGGACAAAGGAAACGTCTCATGAGTCACATGGGCAGGCTGTAGGGGTCTCCCATCAAGAGCCTCAATAGCAAGTGGAGTGTCATGCAGAAGAAGCGGAGTCGAGTGCTTCGATACAAAGGCAGCATCAATTAACAGGCCTGCAGCCCCAGAGTCGATTAGAGCCTGTATCTCGACCGATGACTCAGCCCAAGAAAGGGTGACCGAAACTAGGGGCTTATCCTTCTGGATAACTGGGGATGAAACGATGCCACCTAAGGTCTGTCCATGACGGGACCTCAAGGTTCGGGCGTTCCCTGGACGGGTAGCACAAAAAGTGACCTGCCTGGCCACAATACAGGCACAATCTCTCCCTCCTCCTAAAGGTTCTCTCATCCGCAGAGAGACGTATGAAGCCTAAGTGCATGGGTTCACCTTCACTGACCAACTCGGTACCAAGAGGCATGGGAGGCATGGGTGGGACTGCAAAGCTCGGAGGCAAACGTACAGGAGGCTTCTGCAAGCGCTCCTTAAATGGGAGTCTTTCTCTGAGTCTGGAATCAATGAGGATAGCAAATCTGATCAACTTCTCCAGCTCAGTGGGTATGTTTCGGGCTGCTATCTCATCCTTGATGTAATCCGAGAGAAAAAGCAACCACGAGGGCCTCATTGTTCCAAGCAACCTCTGCTGCCAAAGTATGGAATTCAATGGCGTAGTAGGCAACAGTTCTCGTACTCTGTTTGATGGACATGAGGCACTTGGCAGCAGAAGCGGAGCATGCGGGAATGTCAAATACCTTTTTAAAGGAGGCCACAAACTTAGGGTAACTCAAGACAATAGATATTTGCGTCTCCCATAGAGGGTTTGCCCAGGCCAACTCGCTCTCAGAAAGCAAAGATATCACAGAATCTACTTTGCTTCTGTCTGTGGGAAACGCCTGGGACAGCATCTCAAAGTATATCTCAATCTGGTTGAGAATCACTCTACACTGGACTGGATCGCCCCCAAATCTCTGGGAAATCGGAGCGGAACCAGACATACCTCTTATAGAGGTAATACTGGAGGTGGGTGCCTGCATAGAGACTGGCGCAGCAGCGGGGATGGCCTGCAACACAGGTTGTACCGGAGCAGCCACAGTGGGAGATTCCAGGTGAGCCATACGACTCAGGAGCGTTTGTAATGCTATGGCAAACTGATCCATGCGGTGAACTTGCTCATCCAATCTGGAATAAATATTGCCAACAAGTGGATTGACTGTATCTTCTGAATTCATGGCCTTCGCCTACTGTCAGAAATCATGAAATAAGACAGAGACAGAAGAATGCCCCGTACACACGGTCGGACTTTGTTCGGACATTCCGACAACAAAATCCTAGGATTTTTTCCGACGGATGTTGGCTCAAACTTGTTTTGCGTACACACGGTCGCACAAAGTTGTCGGAATTTCCGATCCCCAACCACGCGGTCACGTACACCACGTACGACGAGACTAGAAAAGGCCAGTTCAGAACCAAGCGCGGCACCCTTTGGGCTCCTTTTGCTAATCTCGTGTTAGTAAAAGTTTGGTGAGAGACGATTCGCGCTTTTTCAGACTCGTGGTTTTCAGATCGTTTTCTGCCGTTCAGTTTGTGCTTGTGGGTTTGTATCTGCTCTTCAGTGCGTGCAAGCAAGTTCCGCGTGACTTAGTCATTGTATTCTTGTTAGTTCGTTACTGTTTTTCAGGTCGCTCTTCACATTCCTTGCTGTTCTTCAGTGCATTCTGTTACTTCGTTCTGAGCAGCCGACCGTTTTCTAGCCATGTTGCGTATGCGTACTCCTCGTAGAGTTCGTGCTGTGCGGGGGCTTGGTGTTGGGGTCCTGACCTTGACACAAGTCCAGTCCATGAACAGGGTGGGGAGGAGTTCATGGACCAAGAATTGGTTGCTTCAGCGTGACCAGTTCTCTCATATGCCTTTGCTCCGTGAGATCCGTGAGAATAATCCTGATGATTTCAGGAACTTTCTCAGGATGACGGACCCCGTGTTTCACCGTCTGTTGGCTTCGCTGACCCCTTATATTAGCAGGCAGGATACCTGCATGAGGCAAGCCATCACTTTGGAGCAGAGGCTCGTCGCTACCCTGCGGTATTTGGCGACAGGGAGAAGCCTGCAGGACTTGAAGTTCTCGACAGGCATCTCCCCCCAGGCTCTGGGTATCATCATCCCAGAGACCTGTTCTGCCATCATACAGGTCCTGCAGAAGGAGTATATGAAGGTAAGATTTTTATCCTTTAATATCACATTTCATTGTATTTAATGTTTACTAATATGTTGTATTTCTTTCCTCATTCCCTAATTACCATGATTGTAATATGCTGTGAATGTCCCCTTTCTCCTCATGCATGCTGGATTTTTATGTAATTAATTTTTTAGGTCCTTCATACAGATTGTCCTTCACTTACCTCCCCAACATGCTCTCCTGCCCCTATATTCACCTCATGTAGTCACTTAACAATGTATTTTATCAGCTCCATAGTAGTGCTTTACCCCAAACACCCTCTAAAATGTTTTGAAATGTTATTTTAGGTTTAAATTCAGGCAGAGTGCCAGAGGCTTTTTTTTTGTGGTGTCCCCTGGAACCCTCCCTCCCCCTAACTGCTAAGTCAGCTGATACCAATTCTCTATCTATCCTCAATCATCTATCTGCTGACTTTGCCAAACCCATACACACTATACCCATCTGTTTTGTGCTCTGATGTATGGATGAATTACCCAAAGCATGTAGTGCAAGGGCCTGCCTGCATACTTTCAAATGGTACTGTTTAAAGTTTTTGTATCCTATTATTATCTTGACAGGTAATAGCAGAATGTCCAAATGTCCTCAAATGTGTACAATGTGTATTTATATCTTTGTATTATGACACTTCTTACCTGTCCAGTGGGCTGCCAATAGTGTAACTAAGGAGGGGCTGTTCCAAGTAATACCCTGTATTTAGGCATTCATCTCTCAATGAAGAGAAGAGGGTTACCTGTCCAAGATTTCCACACACCCCATAATGTTAGAAATGGCCCATGAGAGGGGGGGGGGGATATGATATGTGTACCTTATACTTTGGCGTTGTTAAATGCCCCTTAATAAATGCTATCTGGAGGTTGCCCCATAATGTTTGTGCCTAATCTGCTTGCCATGTTTCTGAGCAAAAATAGTAATTATTTATTTTTTTCCTCAACAGTTTCCTTCCACGCCACAGGAATGGCAGACTGTGGCCTCCCACTTTGCCCAGCGGTGGGACTTTCCTAACTGCAGAGGGGCAATTGATGGGAAACACGTCCACATCGTCCCACCACCCAACTCGGGGTCGTACTATTTCAACTATAAGTATTCAATAGTATTGTGATGTTGGCGGTGGTGTCGGCTAATTACGACTTCTTGTATGTGGACGTGGGGAAGAATGGCCGGATGTCCGATGGTGGAGTCATCGCCCAGACGGAGTTCTACAGGCGTCTCCAGAATGGCAGCTTGGACTTGCCAGCTCCAGAGGACAATGTGGAAGGACTCCCATTCGTGTTCGTTGCTGATGAAGCGTTTGCGCTGGGGGACCACCTGATGCGGCCATTCCCGATGAGGACCCTCAACCCGGAACAGAGGGTTTTTAATTACTGGCTGGCCAGAGCCCGAAGAGTGGTGGAGAACACATTTGGAATCCTGGCCAGCCGGTTCTGCCTATTTCTGACACCTATCCATATGGCGGAGTATAAACTGAACCATATTATACTGGCGTTCTGTATTCTCCATAACTTTTTAAGGAAACATTCGGCCAACTATGCTGGCTCAGTTGGGCCTGAGGCCGGAGTGATACCTGAAACACTGACGGCGCTTGAAAGCGGCCGTCCTGGCTTGCCCTCCCTGAGTGCCCGTGATGTCCGGTTATGATACCTGGAGTTCTTTGCGGGTAGGGGGGCTATCAATATGCCTTCAAATTTGTGAAGCCTTTTTCCAATAAAAAAACAAAAAAATGAAAATCTTTGTGGACATTTACTGCTTGTGTTTGTTTTAGCTGACCCTGACAGAAATGTGGGGAGTCCTGAAAATGGCGTGATTCTGTAACCTTATACAAAGCACTGTTGGCTGTTATTTACTAAAGGCGTATACACTTTTTATACTACAAGTGCTCTTGAAACTGCAATGAAAATGCTCTTGTAGTGCAAAGAGGATTTGCCCTTAGGAAATAACCCCCATTTTCGCTGAAAACAGCAATTACATCACCCCAAAAGTGTTGTAGCGTTGAGACAATAATCCACACATTCTTGATTAACAAACTTTTTTATATCAAAAGAAGGAAGGGAATAGGGGGATTTTTGCGGTGGCAGGAATAGAAATCCACAATAGGCATATTAAAAAGGCATACGAATTTTTATTTAACAAAACATAATTAAAATAGAAGACATACACATTGTACTGTTACTAAACAGTGCACGATTAATAGCATTAGGTGGTCAAAAATCATGTATAGGTAGGTAATACATCGCAGTAGAAGATATTGCACACTAGCCCGACATGTTTCGCTGTTTATAGCTTCCTCAGGGGATGTGCAAGCGATATAATTTTTATTGAGACCACTAAATGAATGGAGAAAAACAAAGTTTTAACAGCAATATTGTAAAATAATATATTCAAAATATACATATGCTGTATTAATTGAATTATGAACCCAGTTGCCTAATTAAGTTGATCACTTACCCTGACCATTATTTGCACCCAGGAAACACCTGGCCGGTCCCCGACTAGGCCCCAAAGTGACCGAATCCACCGGGGTCAGTAAAGCATAACCATAGAGGGATGATAGGGGGACACTAAAAATAATAATAAGAGTACCATTGGATTCCATCATTAGATGAATGATGTAGAAGAGTAAAAGGAGGGGAAGGAGAAGACCAAAAGCAGACGTCTCCTAATAAGGAGTACTTATATACTTACACTAAATTTTCTAGAGATTTATATAGACTGCTGCTCAATATGGGAGATGATATTAAGATGGATTTGATCAGGATCTGTGTAGGCTTATAAGCAAACACAGACTAGGAAATAATAAAGAAGGTGGAAGGTATTTTATTATGGTATATGCTATCCTGTGTGATAAATGTAAACACATATGTAAGTTTTTTAAGGGGGGGCGAAAGGTATAGCTGCAAGAATCAGAGGTAAGATATAAGTATAATTGGAATAATAAGAAGCATGGATGGCAGTCGGCAAGCTCTCCTCACCTAAACATCATCAGGCAGGAGAGGTTACTGTGCTCCAAACCTATCCAGTGAAAGGATGTCTGTGTCATGGGTAGTGGTACTGAACACCCAGCCATGATAAAATCAGGTATAGTGCTGAAGTTTCCAACTAAAGGAGGATTGATGCAAGATTTAAAAGTGCATGAGGATAGATTTAAAGATGGTAAACAATGTCACATCTTACCTTGCAGCAGCGGTCACATAACGAATGTCTCCCTCCGGCTCAGGCTGATAAAACAGCCTGGTAAGCCGGTTTAAATCATCCCTCCGACGAGCCAGCGTGTGACGTCACCGGCTCGAGGCGGACGTGATAACGCCTGTGCGCATGCGCACCGGCAGCTCCCATACCTCCATACTACATTAACCATAAGGCCGCGCGGCGAAGGGGAGGATCCAAGCACCTCCAACATGGTTGGGAGTGTCCTGGAAAACTCCATCCAATCGCCGCGGTGCCTGGGTGATAGAGATGGTAGTGAGGGGGAGAAAAAATCCCAGATGGCCAGGCCATCATAGGATTTTATGGGGACTGCCAGGCGATGCCAGGCGTGAGTGCGGGCCTGCTCAAGGATGGTGACTGCAAGCCCTGGGCGTCCGTATGGTTTGCCAGAAACAGACGCCCAGGGCGGCACATCCGGAGACACAAGGCGGGGACACCGCACCAAATGGAACATATGGAAGCAATGGCAATATAAGGAAATTAAATTGGGGCAAGACCACAAAAGGCCCCAAATGGGTAAAGTGTATCACATAGGCAAATGAGTCCATTTACAAAGTTTGGAGCATCACAAATAATTCGAGTGTTGTGTTAAAGGCAGAATATATCACACAAGAAAAAAACAAATGGATATTGTTAAATACATAATAATTGAATAATCTACTACATAAACAAACATATTAAAAAGCATATGGAATATAAAGACAAACATATAATAAATGTCAAAAATAATGAAATTACCCATGGGAATAGGAGAAGAAAAAAGGGAAGGGGGAGGGGGATGGGGGATGATCAAGACGGGAGAGACAGGGGGGGGGAGTGGGGGGTTGTAGTTGGAAGGGGGGGGAAATATGACAAAGGGGGTTGAAATGGGGAAGGAAAGGAATCCCTTTGGGATATGGAGCAGGTGACAGATGGGAACCCAGACTAGTGGTAAGGACGGGAGATCTATGTAATGGAGGACTAAAGAAAGGATTTAAAGCTCAAGTTTTCATTGAAGCCAGGAGAACATGTGGCTTTTAAATTGTAAATCCAGCAAACCTCCAATTGTAGCAGTGTACGATCAACACTGCCACCTCGAGGGTCTGGAGGTATATGTTCAAGTGCAAAGAATTTGATGAATTGTGGATCAAAGTTGTGATATGTGCCGATGTGTCGACCAATGGCTGTGTCCATTTTGTTTTTCAATATGGGTTTGATATGATCGTGTATGCGTTTAAAAAATTGTCTTTTCGTTTTGCCTATATAGAAGCCACCGCACCGGCATTGGGCAAAGTATACAATGCCAGGTATGCACTTTGCCCAATGCCGGTGCGGTGGCTTCTATATAGGCAAAACAAAAAGACAATTTTTTAAACGCATAAGCGATCATATCAAACCCATGTTGAAAAACAAAATGGACACAGCCATTGGTCGACACATCGGCACATATCACAACTTTGATCCACAATTCATCAAATTCTTTGCACTTGAACATATACCTCCAGACCCTCAAGGTGGCAGTGTTGATCGTACACTGCTACAATTGGAGGCTCGCTGGATTTACAATTTAAAAGCCACATGTTCTCCTGGCTTCAATGAAAACTTGAGCTTTAAATCCTTTCTTTAGTCCTCCATTACATAGATCTCCCGTCCTTACCACTAGTCTGGGTTCCCATTTGTCACCTGCTCCATATCCCAAAGGGATTCCTTTCCTTCCCCATTACAACCCCCTTTGTCATATTTCCCCCCCCCTTCCAACTACAACCCCCCACTCCCCCCCCCCCCCTGTCTCTCCCGTCTTGATCATCCCCCATCCCCCCATCCCCCTCCCCCTTCCCTTTTTTTCTTCTCCTATTCCCATGGATAATTTCATTATTTTTGACATTTTATTATATGTTTGTCTTTATATTCCATATGCTTTTTAATATGTTTGTTTATGTAGTAGATTATTCAATTATTATGTATTTAACAATATCCATTTGTTTTTTTCTTGTGTGATATATTCTGCCTTTAACACAACATTCAAATTATTTGTGATGCTCCAAACTTTGTAAATGGACTAATTTGCCTATGTGATACACTTTACCCATTTGGGGCCTTTTGTGGTCTTGCCCCAATTTAATTTCCTTATATTGCCATTGCTTCCATATGTTCCATTTGGTGCACTGTCCCCGCCTTGTGTCTCCGGATGTGCTGCCCTGGGCGTCTGTTTCTGGCAAACCATACGGACGCCCAGGGCTTGCAGTCACCATCCTGGAGCAGGCCCGCACTCACGCCTGGCATCGCCTGGCAGTCCCCATAAAATCCTATGATGGCCTGGCCATCCGGGATTTTTTCTCCCCCTCATTACCATCTCTATCACCCAGGCACCGCGGCGATTGGATGGAGTTTTCCAGGACACTCCCAACCATGTTGGAGGTGCTTGGATCCTCCCCTTCGCCGCGCAGCCTTATGTTTAATGTAGTATGGAGGTATGGGAGCTGCCGGCGCGCATGCGCACAGGCGTTTTCACGTCTGCCTCGAGCCGGTGACGTCACACGCCGGCTCGAGGCGGACATGATTTAAACCGGCTTACCAGGCTGTTTTATCAGCCTGAGCCGGAGGGAGACATTCGTTATGTGACCGCTGCTGCAAGGTAAGATGTGACATTGTTTACCATCTTTAAATCTATCCTCGTGCACTTTTAAATCTTGCATCAATCCTCCTTTAGTTGGAAACTTCAGCACTATACCTAATTTTATCATGGCTTGGTGTTCAGTACCACTACCCATGACACAGACATCCTTTCACTGGATAGGTTTGGAGCACAGTAACCTCTCCTGCCTGATGATGTTTAGGTGAGGAGAGCTTGCCGACTGCCATCCATGCTTCTTATTATTCCAATTATACTTATATCTTACCTCTGATTCTTGCAGCTATACCTTTCGCCCCCCCTTAAAAAACTTACATATGTGTTTACATTTATCACACAGGATACCATATACCATAATAAAATACCTTCCACCTTCTTTATTATTTCCTAGTCTGCGTTTGCTTATAAGCCTACACAGATCCTGATCAAATCCATCTTAATATCATCTCCCATATGGAGCAGCAGTCTATATAAATCTCTAGAAAATTTAATGTAAGTATATAAGTACTCCTTATTAGGAGACGTCTGCTTTTGGTCTTCTCCTTCCCCTCCTTTTACTCTTCTACATCATTCATCTAATGATGGAATCCAATGGTACTCTTATTATTATTTTTAGTGTCCCCCTATCATCCCTCTATGATTATGCTTTACTGACCCCGGTGGATTCGGTCACTTTGGGGCCTAGTCGGGGACCGGCCAGGTGTTTCCTGGGTGCAAATATTGGTCAGGGTAAGTGATCAACTTAATTAGGCAACTGGGTTCATAATTCAATTAATACAGCATATGTATATTTTGAATATATTATTTTACAATATTGCTGTTACAACTTTGTTTTTCTCCATTCATTTAGTGGTCTCAATAAAAATTATATCGCTTGCACATCCTCTGAGGAAGCTATAAACAGCGAAACATGTCGGGCTAGTGTGCAATATCTTCTACTGCGATGTATTACCTACCTATACATGATTTTTGACCACCTAATGCTATTAATCGTGCACTGTTTAGTAACAGTACAATGTGTATGTCTTCTATTTTAATTATGTTTTGTTAAATAAAAATTCGTATGCCTTTTTAATATGCCTATTGTGGATTTCTCTTCCTGACACCGCAAAAATCCCCCTATTCCCTTCCTTCTTTTGATATATCTGCCTTATTGGGAGGAGGTGTCTATAGAAAGGGTGTTCTCAATCAACCGAACCAATAAAATTAGAAATTAAACATTTTTATACCTGCACAATCACATGTGCATTTACCAAAGGTCTTTAAAACAAACCAACATGTTTGTTGTATAACAATTTTTGGGGTGGCATTATCAAAAATATAAATGTCCATTTAAGATAAAACAGGCCTGTGTAAAACCAACAAGAAAGACAAAAAACTTGAACTTACAAAGTTCACATATGGTAAAACTTGAAGGCAATATCAGACATGAGTATTTAGGAACTGTGTTTCATATTGCGTTCAGATGGGGTCAAATCACCCCAGGAAAAGCCAAATTTGGAAGATGCACACCAATTTACGAATGTCAACATGTGCTAGCTGCCATCACGGGGGATCAAGGGACGTGTTTTGGGGGAGCAAGCCCTTCCTCACCGCTACTTTATAATTGAGGAAGGGGTTGCACCCCCAAAACGCGTCCATTGATCTCCCGTGATGGCAGATAGCACATGTTGGCACACTGTGTGCATCCTCCAAATTCGGCTTTTCGAAACATTGCTAAAATATTTAAAACATTGGACCACACTAAAAAAGTGATTTTGTGGGGTTTTAAATTCGCCCCAAAACATCAATGATGTTATTATTTTTTTGAATCACATCATTTATTTTTTTCTGGATGTTTTGCAATTCTACATTACACCCCATGATCTCCCCGATCAGGATCTGGGCACTTTCAGATGTGAAAGGATCTCGATCCCTAACATCACGATCACCTAAAAAGAGAGAAACCAAACAAAAACAGGTATCAAAAATCTGCCACCATCCATCTCTTACCTGAGTCTGTGGTCGCAGACACTCACCTGTTGTGGTGCCAATTTCCACCACATCTTCTTCCTCCTCCTGCTCTTCTTGTGTTGGGGGTATTTCACCTTCTTCCATAGGTGGGGGGTCTGTGGTCTCCTCGGATGAGGGGTGTCCTCCGAGTCTTTTCTCCCCTATGTAAAACAAAAATGGTATAATTAGCACACAGATATTTGATGGCAGAACTAGAAATAGGAAACATTGCTTGGAAGTGGGGTACAATTGTCTATTTTAGCTGAGTTCCAAGATGTCGCTTTTTTATTGTCCTTTGTCAAGCTGCAATACTTTACCTGTTTAGTACAAGCTTCACAGATGGAGACCCCCCCATAGTATACACTGGAGCACCTGTGTGGCTCCCCTAATAAAAATGGTGTTCTTGTGTCCCACACTAGTGCTCCAGTTTCCAGATGTGAAAACAGCTGCTCAGTGTCCTCTCCTTACACAGAATCTAGTTTGCATTTCATTCTAGTAACAAATAGGCATGTGCAATTCGTTTCGTTCCGAATTCGTTTTTTAACGAATTTCGACAAATTCGTTAATTCGGGAATATCCGAAATAACGAAAACCCGTTTAACGAATTTCTTCAGAATATTCGTAAATTCGATAAAATTGGACATTCGTAAATTCGGGCATTCGAACATTCGTACATTCGCAATTTACATTCGTACATTCGTGCATTCGTACATTAGTAAATTAGTGAATTCGTAAATTTATAAATTCAAAAATTCGGAAATCTGAAATAATAGTTAACTAATAATAACTTAACTATTAGTAATTACTAGTAACTTTTAAATTATAGGTATTGTAATTTCCTTTTAAATTTGGCTGTTAGTGAACATAACACGTACAAATTTATCCGAAGTTATGAATGATCCGAAAAAACGGAATGGAACGTAATGAATTAATAATAATAAATAACAATAATAATAATAACAACGTTTTATTATTATTATTTATTATTAATTTGTTCCGTTCCATTTGTTTAGATGCAGCATTCGTTTTGGATAATTCGTAACTTTGGTTAAATTTGTATTTGTTACGTTCACTGACAGTCAAGTTTGAAAGGAAAATACAATACTTATAATTTAATAGTTAGTTACTATTTCAGATTTTTGAATTTTCGGGTTTTTGGATTTTCAAACTTCGAATTTACAAATTTCCGAATTTTCTAATTTACAAATGTACGGTTTTACGAATGTATGAATTTACGAATGTACAAATGTAAAAATGTATGAATGTACGAATGAACGAATGTACGAATGAACGAATGTTCGAATTACGAATGAACGAATGTACGAATGAATGCATTTACGAATGAACGAATTTACGAATCGCGATTATATATATTTTGCATCCAAGTAGGCCCTAAAAAATGTCAGAAAATGCATATGGCCTAAACAATGGTGTTTTAGAGGGGTCCAAAAAAATGTTTCATACGAACGAATAATGGGCCCATGAACATTAAAATTGACATTTTAAACTGTACACCAGTTAAGAAAAGCATATGGAGCAGCACGAACGTAAGAAAGACAAAAAGAATAGGAACACAGCACAACTACTTACTTTTTTGCAGCACTCTCCCGATCTTTCTGTACTGTTCGGGCTCTCTTAATTTCAGGTCCGACCACCGCTTCCTGAGCTGAGGCAACATGTGGAGGAGCCCAGATTGAGCCAGGTATAGCATTCCTCTAAATATTGCTGGTTGTCCAATCAATGATGTTAACTAGATGTTAGTTGGGAGTACTAATTTATGATTGTGATTGATGAAGCAAAAAACTAAAACCATGTCCCTTTTTCATACACAGGGAAGTCTCAGCCAGGAGGTGGCCGGGTCGAGCTGGCTGGCTGATCTGCAGGTCCCTCCACTCCCCCAGGAAAGAGAAAGTGGCAGGAGACGTGCCCTAGAGGAGGCTGGCAGAGGACTCTTTTGGAGGGCTACAGAGGTCCTGGGAGCACCACACACCGTGGAGGAGGACATTGCTGCCACCATTGCCTATAAAATGCAGAGGATGGAGGAGGGATAACAAGTCATGTGTGAGTCGCTCATATTGGAGGCTCTTACCAAAGGTATGAGGGGCCAAATTACAGCTCAGACACATCTTTGCGAAATCCCACATGGTCCTCCCCCTCCTCCTGCAGGTCCTCCTCCTTCTCCTCCTTCTCCTCCTCCTCCTCCCAGTCCTCCTACTCCTCCTGCCACATCTCCAACAGCACAGCCACAGCCCGGAAGGAAGCGTGGAAGGAAGACCAGAAAGTGAGGACCCTGGATCCAGTCTGGTCGGCCAAAAGATGCAGCCTCTTGTGGTACCACAGCCTGGGGACACAGATGTCATCTGCTGCTTTCCGGATCTCTGCAAATTCTGGACCAGACTGCCCTCCCTTACATATGGACTCCTCAGGCCACCAATTTTGATGTTCAAGAATTGATGTCTGCCGTGGGGGTCCAAGGCTTCGCTAATTTCTCCTGTTGATCCAGTGTTGCCTCCCTCTTTGTTTGGTTCTGAACCCTTAATAAAGGAATTTTGGTTTGAATTATACTCTCCTATGTGTTTTACTTCAAAAAGGACAGTTTGTTTGTGAGGATTCAGGTACATTTCAAATATACAATGTGAAATGAACAAGGGACACCAACAACAAACAATCTCCTTGAGATTAAATAATAAAAGATATCAATGGTGTTGTGGTAACTTGACACACAAAACACACACAAAAATAGTCTGGAGTAAAAATAAAAATAACATTGAACAAAGATCAGCCTTGGAAAAAATACAAACATAAAATCTAAAACAAAAATGGCTTAAAATCCATCAAAAAAAAAAAAAAAACATTATGTCAGATGTGACAAATAACAATATATTCAGGGAATCCCAATAAAAAAACAAAAAAAAAGTTTGTGAGAAGTCTGTGTGAATATGAGCAGCAAAACTACTTAATTCTTCTCACATTATAAAGAAGAAGAGAGTGCGCTGTATTAAACCATTTTTGACATTGCAGCGTGACGAAAGTGCTGTATCCATTGCGAACGCTAAGTTTACCAGAACGAGCTGTTCCATGTCGGAATTTCTTCTGAGCATGCGTGGCACTTTGTGCGTCGGAACAGGCCACACACGGTCGGAATTGACGCGATCGGATTTTGTTGTCGGAAAATTTTATCTCCTGCTCTCCAACTTTGTGTGTCGGAAAATCCAATGGAAAATGTCCGATGGAGCCCACACACGGTCGGAATTTCCGACAACACGCTCCGATCGGACATTTTCCATCGGAAAATCCGACCGTGTGTACGGGGCAGTACAGTTAAATCACACTTCTTTAATAATAAAAGTAAATAGAACAAACGTAGTCAAAACATAGCCAGAGTTCAGGAACCGGAATGGATAGTCAGACAAGCCAAACATCAGGGAGCCTGAGATGAGCGTAGTAAAACAGCAAGCAGGATCTGGAGCCGGAAGGGATGTCAGCCAAGCAAGTCTTTTAACAGGAATGCAGGAGAGCGTCTCTGTGATGTTGACTAAGGCAAAGGCAGAGGTCCTCTGGGCTGGACAGCTTACGTAGGCAGGACTGATGAGCAGGATATCATCAACAGCTTAGTAACTGTGGAAAGATAGGAGTTGGCAATTAGCCGACAGCTGAGCGGCCAGCTCAGAGAAGGAAGGGTTGAGCCCAGCCCTGACACTCTCTAGGAGGAGAAGAGGGGGTGACACTTTCCGATAGTTGAGACAGACACAGCCAGTCCATGCCCATTTATTCATCCTCAGTGTCCTCCTCGCCTATGTTCAGGGGCACAGGTTTGTACCTGGTTACTGGACAGGGTCTCTGAGAGGTTGTTGGAGCAGATTGCGAACCTGACTTCTGTGGCACATGAACAGATTCTGAATGGGGCAGTAGGTGATTGCGAAGCCAAGCCTTTAGTGGGCCCATGCTTCCCTCTGGGTGAATCTGATATACTGGCAGCCCTGGAAACTGCAGATAATGGGGCTGATATGCGAACCGTTTGCGCCATGAGTTGAGGCGCACAGCGAGGCGCAACGTACGTTTTGGTATTTACGAAACATTTGCGCCGGTAACACAGCACTATTCCCCATTTACTATAGTAATCTCGGCGCACGGGAGGAGGCGATCAGTGCGCCACTATGGACATGACGAAGGGCATCTTCAACTCAAAAATAAAACAAGTTGGAAGTGCCAATATTATGGGGGTGATGTGGGGTGATGTGAGGAAGTATAGTAATAACTGCCCAAGTAACAAATATGCCCAAAATAGAATGAGAAAGTAACTTTTTCTGAACAAGCCTGCTGTGCCTGAAAGTACGTTTAGAACTGCGTGAGATCAATTTATGCACTGTGCATGCGCAAGCGGCATTTGCGCTCGTTCAAATGCATTGGCTCACTGCGCCGGCAAAATCTTAGTAAATGTCAAGCAAATGCATTTGCGTGGGTTGAACGGGCGCACCTCTAAACTTGACATTTTTTTTTTAAGCTGGTTTACTTTTATGTGTTTTTTTAAAGATATTTGCACACAGGTCATGTTAGCATGTTACGTTGCCAACATCTGACATGTACCTTGTTAAAATTATTAAAAAAGACTCTTGCTACTCTAGCTTCTCCTAAAAGGGCATTTAACCTTCCCCCTCTAATGCATATAATTTCCTTGGGCTAGCTTTTGCTTTTAAAGAGGAACTCTACACTCCATTCTCCAATGCTCTTGTCTTCCCCTTCTAATGGATATGTTTTCTTTGGGCTAGTTTTTGCTTTTAAAGGGGAACTCTACACTCAAATGCTCTTTTCTCCCCTTCTAATGCAAATGTTTTCTTTGGGCTAGTTTTTGTTTTTAAAGGGGAACTCTACACTCCAATGCTCTTGTCTCCCACTTCTAATGCATATAATTCTTTGGGGCTAGCTTTTGCTTTTAAAGTGGAACTTCACACTCCATTCTCCAATCTCCACAGGCTGTGAGCTGCCTTCACCAATCCAAACCACATCCTTTTTCAGAGCAAACAACAGGGCCAGCTAGGAAAGGGGCGAGAAGAGCAATCGCCCAACTTCCTCACGAACCATTCAAGACCACATGCACTCAACATAGCTTGCTGCCTTTGGGGCATGTTGTGCTTAGCCCAATACCAACCACAAAGCACCTTGTACACATTAGTTTAAAGGGGCTTTCTACATTCTGTAAAGCCCCCCTGTCTTCAGTCCCTCACAACCCCGGGCTAGGGTTGTGTGGAAGAGGCCCTTGTCCCCCTGAATATGGGAACAAGGTGGTTGACTTTTGGGGTGCCTGAGCCCCTTCTGCTCCCAAGCATACACCCCTCTTTCATGGGCTGGCTTGCTGTGTGTTTGGCTAGGGGTTTGTTAGTGCGTGGGAGGGGCACAATATTTTTAGATTTTAGAGTGGTATTTTTCACATGGGGGTTCTCATTTTAAGCCTTTACAGCCCCAAATGGCCTTGTATGTATTGGGGGGCAGGCTATTTTTGGTTTTGTGTTAAAATATTGAAGCTGCAATGTTGATATGTATGTTTTCTCTAAAGCCGTACATCTTTGAGGCAGCATTTTGGATACATGCTACAGATGCACCACTTTACAGGCAGAGTAAGCCCCCCCCCCCAAGTTACTAGCTTTAAGGCTAGTTCACTCCATAGAAACGCAGTCCAGATGCATGTGCATTTTTGATGCGATACAGTGCGTTTATGATAAGTTTTTGGTGTGTTTTTGATGCAGTCCAGTACTTTTTTCCACCTTCTTTTTTATTAAACTTAATTAAGGACATGCTGGATGATGTGTTTACTTTTGGCCGGGGGTGGCTTATTTTGTGCTAGCTGCATTTGGGCTGGTCTGGGCATGCTCAGGGACTTTAGTTTTTTTGTGCTTTTTGTGTGTGAACAGCACTTGGATGTTTCTGGGCATGCTCAGAGAGTGTGTTTTTTGAGTTAGTAATTTAAGGACATCCTTAACAGGTGTACCCACTTTGAAGTTCTGTCTCTACATTGGGTGAACTTGCATTTTGTGTGTTTCATGGACTGTGCATCTGTTTTCAATTGCCTCATTAGCACACAAACCTATGTTATATAAAGCTTGTAGATAGCATTATTTACCTTGCCCTGACAAAAGGCAAGATTGTGTGATGGTCTGAATTTTTGTTTGCTGAGCCCAATGGAGCGAAAGGGGATTCAGAACGCCCTGCGGTTTCAGGTTATGCCTGGACATTTGCATAAAGTGAGTTTGGAGTTCCTTGTTCAGGATTTGCTGCAGAAATCAGTTGGAGTGGAACCACGTCACATCTATTGTATCCAGGACCATGCAGCAACAAGGTACTGTTTCTTTTGTGCATAGCAATTTTTGCATGGGAGTTATTGAGAAGTGTAAGGAATTGAAGAAAGCTAACCATGAGTCTATAAGGCCTTTCATAGTGGAACCCTTGTATGCTATGGAGGAGAAACCATTGGTTGTTCACCTGTTTAACCCCTTCATGGACATTGCCTTGGTAGTGGCCTTTTTGAAAAGATACTGCTCTGCAGTGAAGGGAGGCTTCAGGCTGACTAATCGTCTGGGGATCTTTAATGGCAAAGTAAAGTTTTTTTGTCAAGCTGAAGGTGGATTCTGAAGGGATTGATGGAGTGTGGCATCCACCAGCTAATTTTTCAATAGCAGGAAATAGAGAGTTTCTCTACTACCCTGGTCAACTGACATACTGCAGAAGATTCTTTATTGTAAAATCAGGAACAAATCATGTACAAAGCACCATGGATAGAATGTACAGATAATCAGCTAACGCGTTTCACACTCTGTGGACCGCTTACTCATAGCTGTGACTTTTTTCTTCCCTCACAACATGGATTAGCATTAGCCAGCACCTGGGGCTTTTCAACTCTGGAGAGCAACATTCAGTTTATACCTGGTTTGGATACAACCTGGTGCGGGGAAAACGCTTGTGATACTGCAGAATATGTCATAAGTTTGGGCATACCAGAGATGAATGTAATGTGGAGATGCACTGCCGGAACTGTGGGGAGGAGGGACATAAGGCTGGGGCTTGCTTGATTAAGCAGGCCTGTGATATATGTGGACAGTGTGATCATACAGTGAAGAATTGTCCCAAAGTAAGAAGGGCCTATGTCTCTTATGCTGAAGCTGTCAGGCGCACCGCTGAGAGTGGACGACCAGTGTCCACACAGGCGTTGTCTGACTCTCCTGAAAGAGAGGAAGACAGGAAGAGGAGGAGGAGGAGGTGGTGGTGGAAGATGAAGAAAGTGGGCACCGGGGTGTGGAGGAGTGAAGAAAAGAGTAGAAGTGCCACCCACCAGTGTGGAGCCATTAACAGCGGAGAGTGGAGCAGAGGTGGAGAGGGCGGTGGAGGAGACTATGGAGGAGTTGGCAGCAGCCTTACAGTGGGAGCCAGAGGTGCAGGAAGCCCAAGAAGAGGAGGTGGAAAAGATGGAGACACTGGGTGCCAAGACCAAGGTGGACGCTTTGGAGAGCCTAAGAAGAGAAGGGCTAAGAAATTTAAAGTAGGGACAGCTGGAATTGAAACAAGTAACCCCTTTGAGGTCCTGGGGGATGTTGGAGTGGAGGTAGAATCACCAGCACCGGGGTCCGGGGACTCCTGAAATTTTTCAGCCGGCCACATTGTTGCCTAGTCAGGAGTTTTTGGATGATGAAAGCTTTATGGCCCTGAGTAGGGATGAGCTTCGTGTTCGAGTCGAACCCATGCTCGACTCGAACATCGTCTGTTCGCCGAATTGCGAACGATATGGGCCGTTCGCGCCAAATTCGTGTGGCGCGTCACAGCCCATAATTCACTGCGGCATCGCAGTGCATTGCTGGCTGATGATTGGCCAAGCATGCACTATGACCCGCATGCTTGGCCAATCACAGTGCCGTCTGAACAGAGAGCCGTAATTGGCCAAAGCCAACGAGGCTTTGGCCAAATATGGCTCAGGGGATTTAGTACACGCCCCACACTATATAAGGCCGCCTGCACGGCGGCCCTGTGTAGTGTGTGTTCCGACGTTGAAAGAGATAGACAGAGAGACAGTGTCATTTGATTTGAGTTAGATAGATTAGGCAGAACAGTCAGTCAGTTTAGCTGCACTTACAGTGTATTGTGTATATATATATGCATTAGTGCAGTGCGTCCTGTTCATAGTGTTCAGCTAGATCCGTTCCTGTTATCTTCTTACTGACAGGCAGGCTTGTCTTGTTACAGTATATACAGCTACCTGAAGAAAATGACTGGTGTTCTTTTGATCCTATTAGTACCACAGTCAGGCAGCTAGACTATTTACAGTAAGTGCAGTGCGTCCTGCTCACAGTGTTCAGCTAGATCCGTTCCTGTTATCTTCTTACTGACAGGCAGACTTGTCTTGTTACAGTATATACAGCTACCTGAAGAAAATTGCTGGTGTTCTTTTGATCCTATTAGTACCACAGTCAGGCAGCTAGACTATTTACAGTTAGTGCAGTGCGTCCTGCTCACAGTGTTCAGCTAAAACTACAAGTTAGTGGGGTGCGTCCTGCTCACAGTGTTCAGCTAAACCTACAAGTTAGTGGGGTGCGTCCTGCTCACAGTGTTCAGCTAAACCTACAAGTTGGTGTAGTGAGACCTCTGAACAGTGTTCATCTAAAGCTACAAGTTAGCGCAGTGCGTCTTGCTCACAGTGTTCAGCTAGATCCGTTCCTGTTATCTTCTTACTGACAGGCAGGCTTGTCTTGTTACAGTATTTACAGCTACCTGAATAAAATTGCTGGTGTTCTTTTGATCCTATTAGTACCACAGTCAGTTAGCTAGACTATTTACAGTTAGTGCAGTGCGTCCTGCTCACAGTGTTCAGGTAAACCTACAAGTTAGTGGGGTGCGTCCTGCTCACAGTGTCCAGCTAAAACTACAAGTTAGTGTGGTGCGTCCACCTCACAGTGTTCAGCTAAACCTACAAGTTAGTGCGGTGCATCCTGCTCACAGTGTTCAGCTAAACCTACAAGTTGGTGTAGTGAGACCTCTGCACAGTGTTCATCTAAAGCTACAAGTTAGTGCAGTGCGTCCTGCTCACAGTGTTCAGCTAAAACTACAAGTTAGTGCTGTGCGTCCTGCTCACAGTGTTCAGCTAAAACTACAAGTTAGTGCTGTGCATGCTGCTCACAGTGTTCAGCTAAACCTACAAGTTGGTGTAGTGAGACCTCTGCACAGTGTTCATCTAAAGCTACAAGTTAGTGCAGTGCATCCTGCTCACAGTGTTCAGCTAAAACTACAAGTTAGTGCTGTGCGTCCTGCTCACAGTGTTCAGCTAAAACTACAAGTTAGTGTGGTGCGTCCACATCACAGTGTTCAGCTAAACCTACAAGTTATTTTTTTGCGAGCTCTGCACAGTGTTCACCTAAAGCTACCTGTAGAAGGTTGGTGGTGTTTTCCTGATCCTATCACTACCGCAGGCAGCTAAAAAAGATACAAGTTAGTTTTTTACGAGCTCTGCACAGTGTTCAGCTAAAGCTACCTGTAGAAGGTTGGTGGTGTTCTCATACTACAGGCAGGCAGTTGATTTTGCTAGCTTCAGTATATATATATATATATATATATATATATATATATATATATATATATATATCCCAGCTTAGTGCAGCTACAGGCCATTAGTATGTCTGGAAGGCCAAGAAGGAGAGGCAGACAGTCACAAGCCAATAAGAGAGGGCAAGCAGGCTCTGTGTCTAGTGCTGGTCGTGGAGACGGTGCATCCTCATCAGCACGTGGCCGTGGGACACGCTTGGCCTTTTTTTTTCGGCAGCTGGCCGTGTTGAGCCGCAACATGCGGAAGACTTGGTCGAGTGGATGACCAAGCCGTCCTCATCCTCCTCATCCTCTCTCACCCATGCCCAGGGTACTTTGTCTGGCAAAGCAGCAGCCTCTTCCCTCGGCTCAATGTCATCAGTGACTCCTTCCCTAGCCCCACCATGTCCTCCTGAGGAGTCCCTCGAACTGTTTGACCACAGTGTTGGGTACATGCTCCAGGAGGATGCCCAGCGTTTGGAAGGCTCTGATGATGATACTGAGCTCGATGAAGGCAGTAACATGAGCACGGACAGAGGGGGTGCCCAAGAAGGACAGCAATCTGGCAGTCATGCTCCCCCTGCTGCAGCATACTGCCAGGTTTGCTCCAGTGATGAGGAGGGAGGGGATGATGAGGTCACTGACTCAACGTGGGTGCCTGATAGGAGAGAGGAAGAGGAGGAGGAGGCGGCACATCACCAACGAGGCAGGATGCCCTCCAGGGGCCAGCCTAAGGGCAGCACATTGACTGCATCACACCCCAAAGCTCCACATGTGCAGGGCGCTGCTGTCTCTGCGCGTTATTCCAAAAGTTCTTTGGTGTGGGTCTTTTTTGAGACGAGTGCATCAGATCGCACCGCTGCTATTTGCAACATATGTCTTAAGCGTATCTCGCGTGGCCAAAACATCTCCCGCTTGGGTACCACATGCTTGACCAGACATATGTTGACCTGCCATGCAGTGCGTTGGCAAGTGTATCTAAAAGACCCACACCAAAGAACAAAGAGGACCTCTCCTTGCTCCTCATCAGCTGAGATCTCCAACCCCACTATACCTTCAGTCCTCTCTGAGACCTGCACAGAGAGGAATGAAGGTGTAGAATTAGGTGTGTCACAGCCAAGTACTTGTGGGCAATCTTCTTTTGGTACACCGACGTCAGATTGTACCAGGCAAATTTCCCTGCCCCAGCTGCTGCACCGCCGAAAGAAGTTTGCTCCCAGCCATCCACATGCGCAGCGGTTGAATGCTAGCTTGGCAAAATTGCTAGCACTTCAACTGCTGCCTTTTCAGTTGGTAGACTCTGCCCCCTTCCGTGAGTTTGTGGAATGTGCGGTTCCTCAGTGGCAGGTACCCAAATGCCACTTTTTCTCACGGAAAGTGATTCCGGCTCTCTACCGCCATGTGGAAGGCAATGTCCATGCCTCACTGGACAGGGCGGTCAGCGGTAAGGTGCATATTACCGCTGACTCATGGTCCAGCAGGCATGGACAGGGATGTTACCTAAGTTTCACGGCGCATTGGGTGACTCTGCTGGCAGCTGGGAAGGATGCAGGACAAGGTGCAGTAGTGTTGGAGGTTGTTCCGCCACCACGCCTCCAAAATGCTAATGATTGTGACACACCTCTCTCCTCCACCCCCTCCTCTTCTTCTTCCTCCATGGCCTCTTCCTGTGCTTTGTCCTCGGAACCAGCGGTGCTCCGTAGCCATTCAAGGGGCTACGCAAGTACGCAGGCCAAAAGATGCCACGCGGTGCTTGAGCTTGTGTGCTTGGGGGACAGGAGTCACACTGGGGCAGAGGTTCTGTCAGCTCTGCAGGGGCAGGTTCAGAGGTGGTTGACGCCACGCCAACTTAAGGCAGGAATGGTGGTTTGCGACAATGGCACCATTCTCCTCTCTGCCCTCCGAGAGGGACAAATGACCCATGTGCCCTGTTTGGCTCACGTCCTTAACTTGGTGGTGCAGCGGTTCTTGGGCAGGTACCCGGGCTTACAGGATGTCCTGAGGCAGGCCAGGAAAGTCTGTGTGCATTTCCGCCGGTCATATAATGCCAGTGCTCAGCTGGCAGACCTCCAAAAGGAGTTTAACCTGCCCAAGAACCGCCTAATCTGTGACATGCCCACCAGGTGGAACTCAACGTTGGCCATGCTGCTGCGGCTGCACACGCAGCAGAGGGCCATCAATGAGTACCTGTGCGACTATGGCACCAGGTCAGGGGAGCTTGGTTTTTTTTCCCCACGCCAGTGGGCCATGATCAGGGATGCATGCACTGTCCTGTCACCATTTGAGGAGGCCACGAGGATGGTGAGCAGTGACAGTGCATGCATCAGTGACACTGTCCCCCTTGTCCACCTGTTGGAGCACACATTGCGTGGAATAATGGACAGAGCACTTGAGGCAGAACAGAGGCAGTAAGAGGAGGACTTCCTTAGCTCTCAAGGCCCCCTTTATCCAGACAGTGTTCCTGCGTGCCCGCCGATCACACAGGAAGAGGACGAGGAGGAGGAGGAAGATTGTGTCAGTATGGAGGTGGAGCCCGGCACTCAGCATCAGCAGCAGTCTTTAAGGGATCAGTCCCAAGAAACACATGGACTTGTACATGGCTGGGAGGAGGTGGCTGCGGACCATGTCGTCCTTAGTGACCCAGAGGACTCCGGACCGAATGCCTCAGCAAACCTACGCTGCATGGCCTCCCTGATCCTGCAAAGCCTGCGTAAGGATCCTCGTATTCGTGGTATCAAGGAGAAGGACCAATACTGGCTGGCAACCCTCCTTGATCCACGTTACAAGGGTAAGGTTGCGGACCTTATCTTGCCATCGCAGAGGGAGCAGAGGATGAAACATCTTCGGGAGGCCTTGCAGAAAGGTCTGTGCAATGCGTTCCCAGAGACTGGGAGGTTACACACTCCTGTTTCTGGACAATGTGTTGCTGAGGCTTCGGGCAGTCAAAGAAGGTGCGGTGGAGAAGGTGGCCGTCTGACCGATGCATTCAGACAATTTTTTGGTCCGCAGCCCCAAGGTATGATCGGTTCCAGCAACCATCGCCAGCGTCTGTTTTACATGATGCAGGAATACCTAGGGGCAAGATCTGACTTGGACACCTTTCCCACCGAAAATCCTCTGGGTTACTGGGTCTTGAGGATGGATCACTGGCCAGAGCTTGCACAGTATGCAATTGAGCTACTGGCCTGTCCTGCATCCAGTGTTCTTTCGGAACGCACATTCAGTGCTGCTGGAGGCTTTGTAACCGATCACAGGGTGCGTCTGTCCACCGACTCGGTCGATCGACTGACCTTCATAAAAATGAATCAGTCTTGGATCACCACCAGCTACCAAGCACCTGATGCTGTTGTAACCGAATAATTTTTTTGGAAATCTCAGATCCCTTCAAAGACTGCCTATACCGATGCTGAGTGACTATCCCTGAGAAATTATCCTCTTCCTCCTCAATCATCACGCTGATAGCTTGTAAGAGCATTTTTGGTTCTGGGTGCCACCACCAGTGCCTAAGGCACAATTTTTCAGCCCCTGTTTAACAGGGGCGTGTAATTACAATTTTTGATGCAATACTTTGCAGCAGGGCTCGTTTCTGCGTTCCAACTAGAGTATCTGTGAGGGGTTGCAGTGTTGTGGCACCAGCACCAGTGCCTAAGGCCCAATTTTTCAGCCCTTGTTTAACAGGGGCGTGTAATTACAATTTTTGATGCAATACTTTGCAGCAGGGCTCATTTCACCATTCCAACTAGAGTATCTGTGAGGGGTTGCAGTGTTGTGGCACCAGCACCAGTGCCTAAGGCCCAATTTTTCTGCCCCTGTTTAACAGGGGCGTGTAATAACAATTTTTGATGCAATACTTTGCAGCAGGGCTCATTTCAGCATTTCAACTAGAGTATCTGTGAGGGGTTGCAGTGTTGTGGCACCAGCACCAGTGCCTAAGGCCTAATTTTTCTGCCCCTGTTTAACAGGGGCGTGTAATTACAATTTTTGATGCAATACTTTGCAGCGGGGCTCATTTCAGCATTCCAACTAGAGTATCTGTGAGGGGTTGCAGTGTTGTGGCACCAGCACCAGTGCCTAAGGCCCAATTTTTCTGCCCCTGTTTAACAGGGGCGTGTAATTACAATTTTTGATGCAATACTTTGCAGCAGGGCTCGTTCCTGCGTTCCAACTAGAGTGTCTGTGAGGGGTTGCAGTGTTGTGGCACCAGCACCAGTGCCTAAGGCCTAATTTTTCAGCCCCTGTTCAACAGGGGCATGTAATTACAATTCTTGATCTAATATTTCACAGCAGGGCCCATTTCTGCACCCACCAAGAGCGAGTGAGGACTTACAGTGTTGTGGCACCAGCACCACCACCACCAAAGGCCCAATTTTTCTGCCCCTGTTCAACAGGGGCATGTAATTACAATTCTTGATCTAATATTTCACAGCAGGGCCCTGTGAGGGCTTACAGTGTTGTGGCCACAACAACACCTAAGGCCCAAATTTCTGCTGATTATATAGGGCAGGCCCCTACTTTCAAACATCTAACTTACAAACGACTCCTACTTGCAAACGGAAGGAGACAACAGGAAGTGAGATTAAATCTACCCCTAGGAAGGGAAATTCTCTCCTGTAAGAGTTAACATGGGAAAAACATTTCTCCTTTCCACTGATGCTTTCCAATCCTTGTTCCACAAAAAAACCCAAATTTTCAAAAAACATTTGTCATTGGGACAAAACGTGAGGTGAAATCTTCTGAAGAGGAGGAAAGACAGCAAAACAAATGTCACAGGGGTGATAACCCTTCCCTATGTTTTCCAAAAAGCTTAAAAGAGATTTTTTGGCTGAAGCTAAACACGTTAAAAATGTCCCCGTTCAAAATTACAAACAGATTCTACTTAACAACAAACCTACAGTCCCTGTCTTGTTTGCACCGCCTGTATACTGCTGTTCAGAGTATATAGGGCCTGGTGGCCCCACACCTTTCCTTATTTTAATTTGGGTGCGGGGTTTAAGACCCAAAGGGCCTGGTAATGGACTGGGGGGTACCCATGCCGTTTGTCTCACTGATTTTCATCCATATTGCCAGGACCCGACATTACATTAAACCCGCAAGCAGTTTTAAATGAGATTTTTTCCTTTAAAAATGACATTTGGTGCAGGGACTGTTCTAAACCCGGGAAACACGCGCCACTTTACAGGTATACTATAGACACCCCCCAGGTACGATATTTAAAGGAATATTTCACTTTTTCTTTTTTTACTTTAAGCATCATTAAAATCACTGCTCCCGAAAAACTGCTGTTTTTAAACTTTTTTTTGCATTGATACATGTCCCCTGGGGTAGGACCCGGGTCCCCAAACCCTTTTTAGGACAATACCATGCAAATTAGCCTTTAAAATGAGCACTTTTGATTTCGAACGTTCAAGTCCCATAGACGTCAATGGGGTTCTAACATTCGTGCAAATTTTCGGTCCGTTCGCAGGTTCTGGTGCGAACCGAACCGGGGGGTGTTTGGCTCATCCCTAGCCCTGAGGAATGTATGTCAGTTTTCTGGCTTAAGTGATAGGTCTGGGGGTGAATGATGCACATCTTCATGTGAATGAGCATCAAGCTGGTGTCCCTCAATGTGAGGGGTTTTGGGTCTCCTGAAGTTACATGCAGTGGGAAGGAGACCTAGTGTGATCATGGGTGATTTTAATACGATCTGATTTGTGAAAGATCGGATAGGAGTAGTGGAGACTAAGTTAGATGTAGGTAGCAGTATGCTGAATGGGGTAATTCAGGACTTGCATCTCAATGATGCTCATACTGTTCTGGGTTTGGTGGATCCATATTTCACTTTTTTTGTGGGTGCACCAAATCCAGAATTGACTTGTTTGTTTTCTGATGCTTTCAAATGTGCTAATGTTAAACACAGGCCGGTAATTTTTTCAGACCATGTGGCAGTGTATGTTGATTTGAGTATGGGAGATAGTATTACGTTTGGTTTAGGGGTATGGAGGTTAAATAGATTATTGTTGCAGTATGAGCATGTCAAAGCCCATTTTAGTAATGTATATAGTAGATGGGTTAATAGGAAAAAATATTTTAGTAATATTTTGGGGTGGTGGGATTGGGTCAAAAGGAAAATTAAATAATTTTTTCAAAAAAAGAGTAGGGATAAAAGTAGCAGTGAGAAAAGGAGATATTCTCGGTTACAAGTCAGGTTGGCTACATTATATTAATTTAGAAATATGGGCTTTGACATGGCCGATAAAATAGACCATGTTAGGAAAAGGATTAAAGAGGTATTAACTGAAAGAGGAAAACAAATTATTTTTCAAGCAAGAGTTAAACACCTGGAGCAGGATGAAAAATGTTCTAGATTTTTTTTCAAGAAGGATTGTAAGAGAAAAAGGAGTGTTTGAGGGTGTGTATGATGAAGAAGGTAGGGAATGTAAGGGAGAGAATGTGCTGGAATGCGTGACTAAATTTTATGAACGATTGTATGAGGGAGTGTGTGTTGATGAGTCAGATACTAGAATGATTGATATGGTAGAGGATAATTTAGATGAGGATGATAAGGTTTTTTTGCAGAAAGCAGTGAACGGGGAGGAGGTGTGGGAAGCTGTGACAAGCATGGGGGCTAATAAACCCTGGGAGGGGATGGCTTACCAAGTGAGTTTTTTAAATTGTTTTGGGATATTATTAAGCGGGATGTGGTTGAGGTATTTAGTTACATGATGAGAGAGGGCATTATATCCGAATCTATGAGAGAGGGGGTAGTGGTATTAATTGATAAGAAGGGAGATAAGATGGATATTCGAAATTGGAGGCCTATCTCCTTACTAAATTCAGACTACAAGGTCTTTGCAAAAATGGTGGCGAGGAGATTATCTAAGGTCATTAGTAGGATGGTTAGTGAGATGCAGGCTTGTGCAGTGCCGGGTCGAATGATCTCGGAGAATTTAATTTTAGTTAGGGATATAATTAATTTTTGTAAAGATAAGAATAGTTTGATTATCCTTCCTGACATCATTTGACCTTGAGAAGGCATACGATAAAATGAATCATGGGTTTTTGTGGGAGGTTTTGAAGCAGATGAGTATACCACAGCTGCTCATTAATGTAATAAAAGGATCAGTATTGGGGGATCAGTAGTCGGGCTCTGGTTAATGAGAGTTTGGGGCGGGCTTTTTTGGTTAAATCTGGGGTGAGACAGGGATGCCCCCTGTCCCCTATTCTCTTTATTTGTTTTATTGATCCACTGTTAAGGATGATACAGAGGGATAAGGTGGTGAGGGGCTTTTTGGTGCCTGGGAGTGGGGGGAAAATTGTGAAATGTTTAGGTTATATGGATGATGTAGTGGCAGTGTGTCAGTCAGTGGTGGGCATAAGGGTGAAGTTACTTTTGTCTATTTTTTGTGTATGTGCGAATTGAGTGTGAATTGGAATAAGTGTAGTTTGGGTGTGTATGGAAGACAAGTGGAATGTGTTGATGAATAGGGATGAGCCGAACACCCCCCGGTTCGGTTCGCACCAGAACCTGCGAACGGACCGAAAGTTCGCACGAACGTTAGAACCCCATTGACGTCTATGGGACTTGAACGTTTGAAATCAAAAGTGCTCATTTTAAAGGCTAATTTGCATGGTATTGTCCTAAAAAAGGTTTGGGGACCCGGGTCCTACCCCAGGGGACATGTATCAATGCAAAAAAAACTTTTAAAAACGGCAGTTTTTTCGGGAGCAGTGATTTTAATGATGCTTAAAGTAAAAAAAAAAAAGTGAAATATTACTTTAAATATCGTACCTGGGGGGTGTCTATAGTATGCCTGTAAAGTGACGTGTGTTTCCCGTATTTAGAACAGTCCCTGCACCAAATGTCATTTTTAAAGGAAAAAATCTCATTTAAAACTGCTTGCGGGTTTAATGTCATGTCGGGTCATGGCAATATGGATGAAAATCAGTGAGACAAATGGCATGGGTACCCCCCAGTCCATTACCAGGCCCTTTGGGTCTTGTATGGATATTAAGGGGAACCCCGCACCCAAATTAAAATAAGGAAAGGCCCTATATACTCTGAACAGCAGTATACAGGCGGTGCAAACAAGACAGGGACTGTAGGTTTGTTGTTAAGTAGAATCTCTTTGTAATTTTGAATGTGTACATTTTTAACGTGTTTAGCTCCAGCCAAAAAATCTTTTTTAAGCTTTTTGGAAAACATAGGGAAGGGTTATCACCCCTGTGACATTTGTTTTGCTGTCTTTCCTCCTCTTCAGAAGATTTCACCTCACTTTTTGTCCCAATGAAAAATGTTTTTTGAAAATTTGGGTTTTTTTGTGGAACAAGGATTGGAAAGCATCAGTGGAAAGGAGAAATTGTTTTCCCATATTAACTCTTACAGGAGAGAATTTCCCTTCCTATGGGTAGATTTCATCTCACTTCCTGTTGTCTCCTTCCGTTTGCAAGTAGGAGTCGTTTGTAAGTTAGATGTTTGAAAGTAGGGTCCTGCCCTATATACTCAGCAGAAATTTGGGCCTTAGGTGTTGCTGTGGCCACAACACTGTAAGCCCTCACAGGGCCCTGCTGTGAAATATTAGATCAAGAATTGTAATTACATGCCCCTGTTGAACAGGAGCTGAAAAATTAGGCCTTAGGCACTGGTGCTGGTGCCACAACACTGCAACCCCTCACAGACACTCTAGTTGGAACGCAGGAACGAGCCCTGCTGCAAAGTATTGCATCAAAAATTGTAATTACAAGCCCCTGTTAGACAGGGGCAGAAAAATTGGGCCTTAGGCACTGGTGCTGGTGCCACAACACTGCAACCCCTCACAGACACTCTAGTTGGAATGCAGGAACGAGCCCTGCTGCAAAGTATTACATCAAAAATTGTAATTACACGCCCCTGTTAAACAGGGGCTGAAAAATTGTGCCTTAGGCACTGGTGGTGGCGCCCAGAACCAAAAATGTTCTTACAAGCTATCAGCGTGATGATTGAGGAGGAAGAGGATAATTACTCAGGGATAGTCACTCAGCATCAGCATAGGCAGTCTTTAAAGGGATCTGAGATTTCAAAAAAAATTATTCGGTTACATCAGCATCAGGTGCTTGGTAGCTGGTGGTGATCCAAGACTGATTCATTTTTATGAAGGTCAGCCGATCGACCGAGTCGGTGGACAGACGCACCCTGTGATCGGTTACCACGCCTCCAGCAGCACTGAATGTGCGTTCCGAAAGAACGCTGGATGCAGGACAGGCCAGTAGCTCAATTGCATACTGTGCAAGCTCTGGCCAGTGATCCATCCTCAAGACCCAGTAACCCAGAGGATTTTCGGTGGGAAAGGTGTCCAAGTCTGATCTTGCCCCTAGGTATTCCTGCACCATGTAAAACAGACGCTGGCGATGGTTGCTGGAACCGATCATACCTTGGGGCTGTGGACCAAAAAATTGTCTGAACGCATCGGTCAGACGGCCACCTTCTCCACCGCTCCTTCTTTGACTGACCGAAGCCTCAGCAACACGTTGTCCAGAAACAGGAGTTTGTAACCTCCCAGTCTCTGGGAACGCATTGCACAGACCTTTCTGCAAGGCCTCCCGAAGATGTTTCATCCTCTGCTCCCTCTGCGATGGCAAGATAAGGTCCGCAACCTTACCCTTGTAACGTGGATCAAGGAGGGTTGCCAGCCAGTATTGGTCCTTCTCCTTGATACCACGAATACAAGGATCCTTACGCAGGCTTTGCAGGATCAGGGAGGCCATGCAGCGTAGGTTTGCTGAGGCATTCGGTCCGGAGTCCTCTGGGTCACTAAGGACGACAACGTCCGCAGCCACCTCCTCCCAGCCACGTACAAGTCCATGTGTTTCTTGGGACTGATCCCTTAAAGACTGCTGCTGATGCTGAGTGCCAGGCTCCACCTCCATACTGACACAATCTTCCTCCTCCTCCTCCTCGTCCTCTTCCTGTGTGATCGGCGGGCACGCAGGAACACTGTCTGGATAAAGGGGGCCTTGAGAGCTAAGGAAGTCCTCCTCTTCCTGCCTCTGTTCTGCCTCAAGTGCCCTGTCGATTATTCCACGCAGCGTGTGCTCCAACAGGTGGACAAGGGGGACAGTGTCACTGATGCATGCACTGTCACTGCTCACCATCCTCGTGGCCTCCTCGAATGGTGACAGGACAGTGCATGCATCCCTGATCATGGCCCACTGGCGTGGGGAAAAAAAACCAAGCTCCCCTGACCCTGTCCTGGTGCCATAGTCGCACAGGTACTCATTGATGGCCCTCTGCTGCGTGTGCAGCCGCTGCAGCATGGCCAACGTTGAGTTCCACCTGGTGGGCATGTCACAGATTAGGCGGTTCTTGGGCAGGTTAAACTCCTTTTGGAGGTCCGTCAGCCGAGCACTGGCATTATATGACCGGTGGAAATGCACACAGACTTTCCTGGCCTGCCTCAGGACATCCTGTAAGCCCGGGTACCTGCCCAAGAACCGCTGCACCACCAAGTTAAGGACGTGAGCCAAACAGGGCACATGGGTCATTTGTCCCTGTCGGAGGGCAGAGAGGAGGTTGGTGCCATTGTCGCAAACCACCATTCCTGCCTTAAGTTGGCATGGCGTCAACCACCTCTGAACCTGCCCCTGCAGAGCTGACAGAACCTCTGCCCCAGTGTGGCTCCTGTCCCCCAAGCACACCAGCTCAAGCACCGCATGGCATCTTTTGGCCTGCGTACTTGCGTAGCCCCTTGAACGACTACGGAGCACCGCTGGTTCCGAGGAAGAGGCCATGGAGGAAGAAGAAGAGGAGGGGGTGGAGGAGAGAGGTGTGTCACAATCAGCATTTTGGAGGCGTGGTGGCGGAACAACCTCCAACACTACTGCACCTTGTCCTGCATCCTTCCCAGCTGCCAGCAGAGTCACCCAATGCGCCGTGAAACTTGGGTAACGTCCCTGTCCATGCCTGCTGGACCATGAGTCAGCGGTAATATGCACCTTACTGCTGACCGCCCTGTCCAGCGAGGCATGGACATTGCCTTCCACATGCCGGTAGAGAGCCGGAATCGCCTTCCGTGAGAAAAAGTGGCGTTTGGGTACCTGCCACTGAGGAACCGCACATTCCACAAACTCACGGAAGGGGGCAGAGTCTACCAACTAAAAAGGCAGCAGTTGAAGTGCTAGCAATTTTGCCAAGCTAGCATTCAACCGCTGGGCATGTGGATGGCTGGGAGCAAACTTCTTTCGGCGGTGCAGCAGCTGGGGCAGGGAAATTTGCCTGGTACAATCTGACGTCGGTGTACCAAAAGCAGATTGCCCACAAGTACTTGGCTGTGACACACCTAATTCTACACCTTCATTCCTCTCACTGCAGGTCTCAGAGAGGACTGGAAGTCTAGTGGGGTTGGAAATCTCAGCTGATGAGGAGCAAGGAGAGATCCTCTTTGTTCTTTGGTGTGGGTCTTTTAGATACGCTTGCCAACAAACTGCATGGCAGGTCAACATATGTCTGGTCAAGCATGTGGTACACAAGCGGGAGATGTTTTGGCCACGTGAGATACGCTTGAGAAATATGTTGCAAATAGCAGCGGTGCGATCTGATGCACTCGTCTCAAAAAAGGCCCACACCAAAGAACTTTTTGAATAACGCGCAGAGACTGCAGCGCCCTGCACATGTGGAGCTTTGGGGTGTGATGCAGTCAATGTGCTGCCCTTAGGCTGGCCCCTGGAGGGCATCCTGCCTCGTTGGTGATGTGCCGCCTCCTCCTCCTCCTCCTCCTCTCTCCTATCAGGCACCCACGTTGAGTCAGTGACCTCATCATCCCCTCCCTCCTCATCACTGGAGCAAACCTGGCAGTATGCTGCAGCAGGGGGAGCATGACTGCCAGATTGCTGTCCTTCTTGGGCACCCCCTCTGTCCGTGCTCATGTTACTGCCTTCATCGAGCTCAGTATCATCATCAGAGCCTTCCAAACGCTGGGCATCCTCCTGGAGTATGTACCCAACACTGTGGTCAAACAGTTCGAGAGAATCCTCAGGAGGACATGGTGGAGCTAGGGAAGGAGTCACTGATGACATTGAGCTGAGGGAAGAGGCCGCTGCTTTGCCAGACAAAGCACCCTGGGCATGGGTGAGAGAGGATGAGGAGGATGAGGACGGCTTGGTCATCCACTCGACCAAGTCTTCCGCATGTTGCGGCTCAACACGGCCAGCTGCCGAAAAAAAGGCCAAGCGTGTCGCATGGCCACGTGCTGATGAGGATGCACCGTCTCCACGACCAGCACTAGACACAGAGCCTGCTTGCCCTCTCTTATTGGCTTGTGACTGTCTGCCTCTCCTTCTTGGCCTTCCAGACATACTAATGGCCTGTAGCTGCACTAAGCTGGGATAGAACACCAGTAATTTTCTTCAGGTAGCTTTATATACTGTAACCAGACAAGCCTGCCTGTCAGTAGGAAGATAACAGGAACGGATCTAGCTGAACACTGTGAGCAGGACGCACTGTACTAAATGTAAATAGTCTAGCTGCCTGACCGTGGTACTAATAGGATCAAATAGAACACCAGTAATTTTCTTCAGGTAGCTTTATATACTGTAACCAGACAAGCCTGCCTGTCAGTAGGAAGATAACAGGAACGGATCTAGCTGAACACTGTGAGCAGGACGCACTGTACTAAATGTAAATAGTCTAGCTGCCTGACCGTGGTACTAATAGGATCAAGTAGAACACCAGTAATTTTCTTCAGGTAGCTTTATATACTGTAACCAGACAAGCCTGCCTGTCAGTAGGAAGATAACAGGAACGGATCTAGCTGAACACTGTGAGCAGGACGCACTGTACTAAATGTAAATAGTCTAGCTGCCTGACCGTGGTACTAATAGGATCAAATAGAACACCAGTAATTTTCTTCAGGTAGCTTTATATACTGTAACCAGACAAGCCTGCCTGTCAGTAGGAAGATAACAGGAACGGATCTAGCTGAACACTGTGAGCAGGATGCACTGTACTAAATGTAAATAGTCTAGCTGCCTGACCGTGGTACTAATAGGATCAAATAGAACACCAGTAATTTTCTTCAGGTAGCTTTATATACTGTAACCAGACAAGCCTGCCTGTCAGTAGGAAGATAACAGGAACGGATCTAGCTGAACACTGTGAGCAGGACGCACTGTACTAAATGTAAATAGTCTAGCTGCCTGACCGTGGTACTAATAGGATCAAATAGAACACCAGTAATTTTCTTCAGGTAGCTTTATATACTGTAACCAGACAAGCCTGCCTGTCAGTAGGAAGATAACAGGAACGGATCTAGCTGAACACTGTGAGCAGGACGCACTGTACTAAATGTAAATAGTCTAGCTGCCTGACCGTGGTACTAATAGGATCAAATAGAACACCAGTAATTTTCTTCAGGTAGCTTTATATACTGTAACCAGACAAGCCTGCCTGTCAGTAGGAAGATAACAGGAACGGATCTAGCTGAACACTGTGAGCAGGACGCACTGTACTAAATGTAAATAGTCTAGCTGCCTGACCGTGGTACTAATAGGATCAAATAGAACACCAGTAATTTTCTTCAGGTAGCTTTATATACTGTAACCAGACAAGCCTGCCTGTCAGTAGGAAGATAACAGGAACGGATCTAGCTGAACACTGTGAGCAGGACGCACTGCACTAAATGTAAATAGTCTAGAAGATAACAGGAACGGATCTAGCTGAACACTGTGAGCAGGACGCACTGCACTAAATGTAAATAGTCTAGAAGATAACAGGAACGGATCTAGCTGAACACTGTGAGCAGGACGCACTGCACTAAATGTAAATAGTCTAGAAGATAACAGGAACGGATCTAGCTGAACACTGTGAGCAGGACGCACTGCACTAAATGTAAATAGTCTAGAAGATAACAGGAACGGATCTAGCTGAACACTGTGAGCAGGACGCACTGCACTAAATGTAAATAGTCTAGAAGATAACAGGAACGGATCTAGCTAAACTGAATACAGTGTATATATATATATGCAACACCTGGGATGCATATATATACACAATACACTGTAAGTGCAGCTAACTGACTGACTGTTCTGCCTAATCTATCTAACTCAAATGAAATGACACTGTCTCTCTCTCTCTCTATCTCTCAGCACACCGGAACACACACTACACAGGGCCGCCGTGCAGACGGCCTTATATAGTGTGGGGCGTGTACTAAATCCCCTGAGCCCTAATTGGCCAAAGCCTCTTTGGCTTTGGCCAATTACGGCTCTCTGTTCAGGCGGGGCTGTGATTGGCCAAGCATGCGGGTCATAGTGCATGCTTGGCCAATCATCAGCCAGCAATGCACTGCGATGCCGCAGTGAATTATGGGCCGTGACGCGCCACACGAATTTGGCACGAACGGCCCATATCGTTCGCAATTCGGCGAACGGTCGAACAGCCGATGTTCGAGTCGAACATGGGTTCGACTCGAACACGAAGCTCATCCCTATTGATGAACAGATTGGGAAGGTTAAGGATGGAGTGAGGATTTTGGGTATTGTGTTTGACTATGGAATGAAAAGGGAAGTGTGCTGGAATGAAGTGGGAGACAAGATGGCCAAGAAGTTGAGGTTTTGGTGTCTAAGAAAATTGTCGATTTATGGGAAAGTTTTAGTAGTCAAGGCAGTAATCTTACTTTTAATTTTGTATGCAAGTAATATCTTCCCTCCTGGGGAGATAAGATTGAGGAAAATTAATAAGTTATTGTTTACCTTTTTATGGGGGTTAAAAATGGAAAGAGTCAAGAGAGAATGTGTGTAGACGTGAATGTAATGGTGGGTTGGGTTTCCGAATGTGAGAGTGTTTTTGTTAATGAATTATTGGTTTTGCGTGGTGAAAGTTTTGAGGAATGGTGGAGTGTGTGCTAGGATGATAGCTTTTTTGGGTGGGTGGTTGTTTAGGAGATAGGGGTGGTTGGGAAGGGATTCAAGGATACCGGTGGCTTACGTGGTGGCACGCGACTACTGGGTATTGGAAAAGTTTAGGGTAGAGTTTAAGTTGGCAGATTTAGGAAGGGGAGAGGGACAAAGTGAAGGTGAGAAAGTGGTTGATAGAGAAGGAGTATGTGTGTAACCTTAGGGGAGTTAATGCGTCAGTGGCTGGGGAAGTATGGAAGAAAATGAGTATATATGGGGTGATAAATGTGCAGAGACAGATAGTATGGATGAGTTTGCAAAAATGTCTAGCTACAAGGCTATTTATGAAAAGGAGGAATTTGCGTGTGTCTGATATCTGGCCGAGAATGAATTGTGGGGGTGTAGAAGACAGTGAGCATGTGTTCTGGAGGTGTGGTGTAGCGAAAGATGTGATCAATAAGAGTCAAGATCTGGTGAAAGAAATAACAGGAGTGAAGGTGAGTGAGTGGAAAATGATGATGTATGGCTTGGGGAAACTGGAAAAAGATAAACAGAGTACTGTGGTTAGTGTTATGTGCATTAAAGGAATGCCCCGTACACCCGGTCGGACTTTGTTCGGACATTCCGACAACAAAATCCTAGGATTTTTTCTGACGGATGTTGGCTCAAACTTGTCTTGCATACACACGGTCACACAAAGTTGTCAGAAAATCCGATCGTTCTGAACGTGGTGACGTAAAACACATACCTCGGGACTATAAACGGGGCAGTGGCCAATAGCTTTCATCTCTTTATTTATTCTGAGCATGCGTGGCACTTTGTCCATCGGATTTGTGTACACACGATCGGAATTTCCGACAACGGATTTTGTTGTCGGAAAATTTTATATCCTGCTCTCAAACTTTGTGTGTCGGAAAATCCGATGGAAAATGTGTGATGGAGCCTACACACGGTCGGAATTTCCGACAACAAGGTCCTATCACACATTTTCCATCAGAAAATCCGACCGTGTGTACGGGGCAGAAGTGTTGTGGGATGCATGCAACTTGTATGTATATAAAAATGTTTTGTTAGACAGTAAACAATGTATAGGATTATGGCTAAGCAAGCTATACTTTTTTTTCATGTTGGATAAAAAGAAGGGTGTGGGAGAGCGCATGCGCGAGGCTGCTGAGCAGACATGGATGCTTAGAGCTCCGCTGTCACCGGGACAATAACGGCCTCATATCATCGAGTCACGGTCGAAAACCGCATCTCCACAGTAACTATCTTATTCCCCAACTTGTACAGCACAACAACATACCATGTTTAATGGGGAAAAAAAATTGAAACAACAACCAGTCAAGGAAACTCTGACTAGAAACGCTTCTAAAATGGCAGCTGCGCATTCCTCCCACACAACTTTACCTCAGAAAATGACACAGAAGGGGAATTCTAACCCTTCCTCTCCACATTTAATTGACACTGATTCTGAAGTCAGATTAACTCCTATATCATTACAAGATATTCATAATGGCACTGACTTATTAAGCCAATTTGAACGTGTCTTACAAAAACCCCTCCAAAATACCTCAGATACAATAACTGAAAAACTTACAAGAGAAATTCGTGAGGTAGGGCGCCGCACATCAATATTAGAACACAAAGTGGAGGAAATAAATGATATTACCACAGCTCATGCTGATGAATTAGAAGCCCTTAAAGAAGAGAATTCAATCCTTAATTTACGTTTAGAAGATTTTGAAAACAGAGCACGGAGGTCAAACCTGCGAATCCGTGGTATACCAGAAAACATAATAGATCTACAATCAACAATAACAGCACTCTTTCAGGAATTGGCCCCTTCAATCCCCATTGAACGTTTAGAGATGGATAGAATTCATAGATCATTAACCCCCAAAAAAGAAGATGCCCCCCCCAGAGATATAGTGTTAAAATTACACTACCTCAAAACAAAGGAGCAGCTGATGGAAGCTGCACGCAATAAAGACACATTAATTTTTCAAGGTCAGCGTTACCAAATATTTCAAGATCTTTCACAACAGACTCTCCGCAAAAGAAAAGAAATGAAGCCACATTTACAGATTCTCCAGTACCATCACATTACCTATTGTTGGAGTTTTCCATTCGCTCTTCGATTCACTCATAAAAGTACCACATTCACCTGCAAGACTACGGATGACCTTCTAACTGCAATCCACGATCTTCGATTGACAATCCCAGAGAATGCATCAGAAGGCTCTAAACAACGATCTTCATCGACTTCACCTACTACCCAGCAAGAAAATTCTATACAACAAGTCCTCTCAACCTCCAATAAAAGGGGTCGTTTTGCTTCTCCACCTCCGAATTCTGAAGAACAGATGGACTAATAAATTTTTGAAGAAATTTCATTCACTATTCTTATAATCCTTAGTCACTACATTAATAGTGACAAGTCATCAGAACTCTTAATGGAAAGGACCATACTACCTTTTCAAGGTTGATTACTTTATCCTTATAAGTTTACAAATATAGTAATATTCTAAGTTTTTAGATGGATTCCTCTCTCTTTTTTTTTTTTTATATATCCATAATGCTTCAGCATCTTTCTGCAGGTTTTTTTCAGTTTAATAAATTGCCTCTATTTACTGATTTTCGAAGGCTAGGTTATAAGATTAATCCTTTTTTCAGTTATTTTAATAATACCTTAAACATCATCCTTGACTCGTATTATTTAATGTTTCAAAACAGGCTACAATTGTCCCGGAGACAATGCACTGCACCTCTCACTTGATCCTCGAGTTACCGGACCCTTTTTGCCGGATACTCTTTGGACGGTTAGTACCCAACGGTAGGTGATAAAATCACCTACCCTTGGATACAAGCTCCTCATAGGAGCAATATTTCTTTATAGGTTATAATAACTTCTCTTTTTTAGTTTTCTTATCGGTATATTAAGTTACTAGTCAATTTGTTTTACCATTACTAAACTCACCGTTTCCTACCTTTTCTTTACCCCCCCCCCCTTTTTTTCCCTTCCCCATCTAATTTTTATTTATTATTTTTTATTCATTATTATTCCTTATTTTTTATTTTATTTCCTACTTATTTACTTATTTATTTATCGATTTAATTATACATTTTCAAGAAGTGTTTATTATTCTATATATTTGCATTAATGTATTTAAACGTATTGTCGCTTAACGCCCAGGGTCTTAATTCACCACAAAAAAGAACAAAAGCTTTTCACTCCTTCTCATCACTTTCTGCACATGTTATATGCCTGCAGGAAACACACTTCTCCGTTTCATCTGCCCCTAAATTTATAAATCGCCAATATCCTCAAGTCTATATTGCATCAGCATTAACGAAACAAAGAGGTGTGCTAATATCGTTTCACAATACTACCCCCTTCACACTGCAGAAAGAAATAAAAGACCCTGAAGGACGTTACATAATAATTACCGGTCTATTGTTAGATATTGTTGTAACTATTGTTTCATATTACACTCCAAATAGAAATCCCCTTTCGTTTCTCTCACATCTATTTTCAGTAGTGGAATCCCACAAACAAGGTACACTTATCATTGGTGATGATTCAAACCAAGTGATATACCCTCTCTTAGAGAAATCCCCTACACCATTACAACCTCAACGACTTAATTTTCGACAACTTCTTGAACAACATGCACTCATTAATTCTTGGCGTGAACAAAATCCCAAGAGGAGACAATACACACATTATTCTCATCCTCACAAAACATTTTCTCGTATTGACCACTAAATTGTCCATATTGGTACTGTACCACTAATACAAAATTCATTGATTATCCCATGTGCCTGGTCAGATCACAATATGGTCATAACAACTTTCTCGTCCCTGATTCCTGGACCTAATTATAGATCCTGGAATATAAATGACAAGTTTTAGTTGACCCTACATATTGTCTAAGTATCCAAAAAGCTATCGAAGATTACTTAGTGAACAACAAACCAACAGACACAAATCCACTGACTTTATGGGAAGCCCTCAAGCCGTCTATTAGAGGAGTCTGTATCAGCCAAGCCTCTTACCACCGTAAAACTAAACAAAATATTCAAAATAAACTAGAGGATACCTTCTATAAAGCCTCTGAAGATTTTCAAAAATCACCTTCTAATTCCCCCAAACTTATCTATGATAAAGCTAAATTGGAATTGGACCTTTTCCAAGGTCAGACTGTACAGACTCTTTGTAGAACAAAACATACATTATATATGAAAGCAAACAAACCAACTACATTTTTAGCATTAGCTCTTCGGAGAGCTAACCACAATCCTAAACCGATTCGTCTACAAATAACCAAAAACACATATTCTAGTAATCCACTGAAAATACTGAATTAATTCAGCAGAAAACTCAAAGACTTATATCAAAACACACACACGTTAGACCCAAACAGTCTAGACACTCTACTTTCCTCAATTCACTTACCCTCTCTTTCAAATATACAACAAGATACCTTAGATGAACCAATCTCTAATTTTGAAGTCACATTAGCCATTAAATCCTTGAAACTTCATAAACGTCCAGGCCCTGACGGATTTTCAGCCTCCTTTTATAAACATTTTTCTACACTACTTTCCCCAATTATGACAAACGCATTTAATTCACTCTTAGAAGGACAATCATTTTGCGCAGAGTCTTTACTAGCTTTAATTTCGATGATACCTAAACCTCAAACGGACGAAACTGCATGGTCTAACTATATCTCTATACTTAATATGGATATTAAAATTCTAGCCAAAATCTTATCAAATAGACTTAACCCAATTATAGGTACACTGATCCATAAAGACCAAACTAGTTTCATTCCCAATAGACAAACAAGTGATAACATTCATTGTGCTACTCTACTAACCCATATAGCAAGAACTCGCAAAATCCCTGCCTGCTTCCTCTCAATTGACATACAAAAAGCTTTTGATACATCGTCTTGGTCCTACCTTCATGTCATTCTTCATAGATGGGGTTTTGGTGATAGATTTCTGAAATGGATTTCCTCTCTTTATCATAATCCAAAAGCCTATGTATACTACTCAGGTTACCGCTCTGATCCTTTCAAGATTGAAAGAGGAACCAGGCAGGGATGTCCTTTATCCCCTCTCCTATTCTCATTAGCTGTTGAACCTCTAGCACAACTCATTAGATCAAATATAAATATAAAAGGGATTGAACTGGGAGGTCAC